>CM053789.1:64882046-65482046 GCA_028749045.1 Cupressus sempervirens | reverse complement strand
TCTGAAATAAATAGGTGATGGTGGGGGATTGCACATTGTGTAGATCCTGACTAGCAAGTGACTACGACTCCCTCCTTCAACCACATTAGATATGTGAAACATAAAGTACAACATACATGTACACCATACACATGCAAGTATGTTACAAGTAACCATAAAACTTTACATAAATCATCCATATAACTATCATCATAAAAAGATGTGAAATCACTATATGAAATATACAAAGCATCATCATCAATAGAATAACAATGAACACATGAAATATTCAAGTATAAAGTAGCCAATCAAATATATAATCTAAGTATGAGCATAACATCAACCAAATCAGGTAACCGAGTACCACTAAATCTTAGCACATAACCATGAAAGCTAGCCTAAAAGAATTTGATAATATAACATAAAAGAAAACTATGGGTAGGAACTATAAAATCATTTTTACATACATTTTTGTTTTATCTTCCTTTTTAATAATTAACAAATTATTATTTTTTCCCTATTGTACACTTAAGTTGTTGAATTCAATTTATACTTTTACTATGTTGTGCCAATGTTGTGTGAACAAAATGCTATGATGGTCTAAGTTACATTTAATACATTATTTTGATTATAAATTAATTTTTTTTTATTGTATTAGGTCATCTAGATCATCATTTCATTATTTTTCATTAGTCTTCTTGTGCATCTTTACTACAATCAACTGTTTTCATATTCTGATTTGTCAGTATAATTTACAATGAGTTTATTGCTCAATTCAATGACAAAACACTTTTTCCATTAATCCACTTAATAAAACCCTCTCTAATTATATTGAAGCAATTTTCTTTGGAGTTCATTCAATACCTTTTTATCTTTATATTTTCAAAGTCATACACATGCTAAGAAGCATTCTACTCATTACAATTGTTTGGAATGATAACTACGGTACATAGTAGACTAAGAAGAGGAGATAAATAATATTTATAGTCACATAACCGACATTTTTTTAATGTATTCTAATGCATTTGAATGCTATGCTCATAAGCAATCTACACTAAACGATGGTGCAATAGTACTACTACTTCATTACATACAAAGTGGATATTATTATGGACGATAATTTCTTCTTTACAATGATCTATTGGCTTATTCTTTGCACCTTTCTAGTTTAGAGGACTGCACATAATAAACCCAACCTAAAAGGAGCCTAATAATTAACTAATGGAATCTACATGGAGAAGAGGTAAGAAGTTTCTCAAATAAGTCTACAAATTTATTAGGAATTGTGCTTAAAAAATTGACAAATTTGTAGGGTCATGTACAACATCGTATACCATCAATGTATTATATCTCAAAGGAGTTCTTGCCATCATGTTTTTCTAATAAAATTGTGAAATTTAGTAAATTAATTTTCATTTTAACTTTATAGAGTTGATGGGCAAGATATGTTTATCCATTTTATTATTATTATAATGAGAATTTGAATAATGATAAAATGTGAAATCTCTTGTAATTTTAAATATAAATTTTATCAAAATATCTATAAGAATGTTGAGTATAACTTATGAAATATAAATTCTTATAATTGCAACATCATGCATCATACTTCGCACACACACACACACACGTATATATACACATGTATATGTATATGTGTGTGTATATAGATATGTATATATACATATGTATATGTATATAGATATGTATAAATACATATATGTATGTATATATATACATATATACATACATATATACATATATATCTATACATATATGTATATATGTATATATAGATATATAGATATATACATATACATATACATATACATATATCTATATATATATATATGTATATATGTATATGTATGTATATATACACACACATACATACATACATAAATACACACACACATGAACGTGGCTGTCCTCCCTACAAATTGTACAGTTGACCAATTTTAAAAAAATTGAAAACATCATAGATTTTTTTGAAAATTGCATAGTGTGTATTCGAAAACAACAAAAAAAATTTGAAAAAAATCTATACACTTTCATGAATCTAGAAAAAGTAATTTGACTTTGCTTTGTCTTTAGTGTGTTTTGTCTAAAGATTAGCCCATCCCCATATATATCTTATCTATTCCAAAATAATATCTACATCAAATAAATATTTAATTTTTTTATAAAATTATTAGTTAATACGTCATATTAGTAAAAAAACTTATTTAAAATTGATCTAATAAAAGTAAATTTCAATTACTTTGAGTTTGCAATCCATGACATTAGCTTCTCTATGACAGAAATCCTTACAATAGTTTACATTCCACAATGCTACATAGACCATAATATATTCAATGAATATATTAGGAGTTAAAAGAGAACCACCCTAAGGCTCCGTTTGGTTGTTGGAATATGAGTGGAATAGGAAAACGAAATTAGAATATGTTTTATATTCGGTGTTTGATAAGCTCAATCGGAATTGGAAATAGGAAGACATATTCCAATTTTGCCCCTAAAATGAGCATATGTCTATGCCAAAAAATATCTGTTATTTATTTTTTTTTTGAATTTAAAAAAAAAAAAATTTCCGTTCTTTTTTTTAACTTTTACTTTTTGAATTTTTTTTGTTAAATTTTAAAATTTTTTTTTTTTAATAACATTTTTTTAAATTATATCTATTTGTTTAAAAAAATGAAAATGAAAATGAATTAACTAAAAAAATAATAAATTAAAAAAAATTAAGAAAAATGTTTTTAAAAATACAAAACTTAACCTTATTCCTATTCTAGTTTTGTACAACCAAACAATAGATTAACATATTCCTAGTCGAATTTCAAGTGCACCAAACATGATTGGAATTGCCTATTTCTATTCCCATTCCTCATTTCCATTCCCATGCCATTTTTCTATTCTAATTTTCTATTCCTATCCCCAAACAGAACCTAAAAGAAGCATGTAAAAGACACACAGATGGATTACAAAGCTTTGTGGAACCAATTAAAAAATCTAAGTTCCACCTATTGTACTTTTATGTTTACAACAGCTCATCAACAATTCTATGTAGCAAATTCAGAGCTTTATGTTCTTCGTCTTTCTTTCTGGGCAGAGTCACTTTGTACCCGTTCCTCACCATTACGTCTTCAGTTACCGCCTGGTTAATAAAGACATAATCAAAGGGAAAATAATATCCCCTGTCAAGAATGTATCTGTGTATTTCATCTGGGTTGGTAATTACCAAGGTAATTAACCATTCTCCTTCTCGCACCTCAAAGTTTAGGCAGGGATTCCAGTGACATCCTTCGATGAAGTCATTGATCATATCTGCTGCAGCCGAAGTCTTTACCACAACCACAGCGCACAAGATGATTGCACTCACCTGATCATCAGGGCAACTGTGATCTACACCAATTTGGATGACTGATTTGGCGCTAATGTGTCCCTCACAAAAGAAGCTTGCATTGAGATTTGATTCTGCTCGATCTTTTGCTTTACCAATTACTTGAATAAAATCGGACGGAAGCTTCTGCATGAAAAGAAAATAAATCTGGTATTAATCGAGATTATCTTTGTTGGAAACTAAAGAAAAATGAGGCTGAAGGAAAAGCCCTCTCTTGAATAAAAGGAGTGGAAATCAATACCTCCATATTCAGAATGCAACTCCGAACTGTTTCATTTTCGCAGTAGAAGAGCTGCATTCGGTGAAATGACGGTAATTTTTGAGTACCCGTTATTTTCTGCATCTTCCCACGGCTGTCAATAGTAATTGTTTTCAGGCAACTCAGTCGGGAAAAACTCAACTCGTTGTCGAGCTCAAGGTCTGGACATTTATTGATAAGTAGATCTTCAACATCTGTGCAATCACATATTCCTTCTACTGTTTGCAATTCTCTACAGCATTGCAGAGTCAATTTGATGAGTGTTGTTGGTAGAGATATTTTCTTCAGCTTCGAACATTTATTCAAAAAAACCATCTTGAGCCGATGTAAAAGTGCAAGCTCTGACAAATTCTCAAGCTCAGGACAGCCGGAGATGTTCAGTTTTACAACATAGTGCAAATTCTCAAGATTTACTTCCCTTACATTTTTACAATCCTTCACTTCAATACTCTTCAGCTGAGGACAATAAGAGATTCTTATTTCTTTCAGGCAGTCCAATTGAGCGAAACTTATTTCCTCAAGCTCAAGCTGTGGGCAGTTTTCAATTTGCAATTCTACTAGATTCCACAGATCAAATATTCCAACCAAGCGTTTTAGCATCTGACAATTAAGAATTGAAATATTTTGCAGGCAGGATAATTGAACAAAACTTATCTCCTCCTCTAGGTTTCCACAATTTTCAAGTTTCAATTCTCCTAGCTTTCTGAGATTTGATATTCCCGCTACACTCTTCAGATATGAACAATCAGAAATTTTTAATTTGTTGAGACACCTAAATTGAACAAGACTCAATTCCTCAATCTTTCGACACTCAGTAATGTTCAATTCCACTAGCTTCTTAAGATGGGCCATTCCTTTCACGACTTGCAGTTTCCTACAATCATGAATTGTAATACTTTCGAGACAGCGCGGCAGAAAGCCCAAGCTTAGCTCCAGCTCAGGAGCTTTAAAGATGTGCAGCTCTTTAAGCGAAAAGGGTGCCTGACAAACGATATAATTTCCCTCAATTTTTGATAACAAATAAAAGTCGCCAAAGTATAATAAATAGTGCATTCGATAACCACATTTTAGCTTTTAATTATAAAACAACAAAATACCTGTTCATCAATCCGCCAAAATCTTTGCAGGTTTCCACCGACGATCTTCAAAGATCCCAAATTTCGAAAAGAAATCCACGGAGGAATGGTTGAGTGTGTGTTCTCAGGATGACCTTGCTCGTGCCATAGCAAAGCGTTTGACCTCTCAGCCACATTTTCTGGTTTCCCCAGAAAGCATTTAATATATTTGAAAGAAATCAAACACCTAACTCCAGGTTGGATGAGAATATTTTCAAATCCTTTTGACTCCTGCAATCGCGAACACATTTGAGATTTACATTGTAGTAAAAATTTCCGATTTCAAATGACACTTAGAAAATAGAAATCCTACCCAAGACTCGAAATGTTGGGAACGCCAAAGACGTCGGGGATGACTCAGTTGGGCTGCCATTTGCCGTCCCAAGTCCCGCAAGTGGTCATGCATTCGCAGTTGTTTTCTGTTATAATTAAATTCTATTTCCTGAACCAAACATTTGTTCTTTAGTCTTATCAGTGAATGTTGAGCACTCCATCCCGATGCCTCCCAGACTCTGATGGCATCTGTCTCGAACTCTCCTATGAAAAAACATGCGACATCCATGAAAATTTGTTTTTCCTCGTAGTCCAAAGTGTCAACGCTTATTCTTAATCTCTTGAGTATGTCTTGAGGCAAAGTCTTTTTAACTTTTCTCAATTCCAACTCCCAGAAGTTCTGATCTTGGCAATGAACATGACTGCCCAGGACTTGAAGAGAAAGTGGCAAGCCGCCACACAGCTGAACGAAGAGGTTAACTAGCTCTTCCCATCCACTGGACGGATAAGATTGGCGAAAAGTGTGCCAGCAGAAAAGCTCCTTCGCTTCATCTGTGTCCAATCCTTTCAAATGATAACAAACACTGATTCCTGCATTTATGAGCAATCCTACATCACGAGTTGTGACGATTACCATACTATCGCCGGATTTATCCAACATTTCTCTGATTAATAGGTCATCTAACTGATCCAGGTGATCAATATCATCTACAACAATTAGGAAACTCAAATCAGCTCTCCTTTGGATATAAGACCCGAGATGGCTTTTGCCATCATCTACGCTTGTAAAGTTTGGAGCATCTTTTACATCAAAGAGATCTCTGAGAAGCCTCATTTGCAATGAAGGCAGATTGGCTTCCCGAACATCAAACAAAAAAATTGAGCGCCTATAATCTATTTTTTTTCGGTTGAAATATTCTTTGGACAGAGTTGTTTTCCCCACCCCGCCCATACCAAAAATACCAACAATCTTAGACTTCTCTTGTACTCGTTTGTTCATCCCACAATAACTTTCAAAATCTTGTACAAGTTTATCACTGCACTGGCTTTGAAATTGTTTTAAAAGCTTAGCAAGTCCTACCGGATATCTGGCAACATATAAAGATTCCCTCTTTTCTATTTCCTTTCGTACTGTTGATATTATGTTCTCGCAGTCACTGAAACTATATAAATAGACGAAGCATACGATAAGAAACTACAGTCACTAGTTTTAAAGAAGGAAAAACTTATACTAAGCAGATCAAATAACGAATACACAGAAGCCATTAGAAGCTTTTACCTGTTGATCCTTTCGCCGGCAATAAATGAGACAGATTGGAGGGCTTTCTTCCATTCCTCAAGCTTTTCCGTGTACCTGGATTTCTCATGGTATTGAATGAATGCTTTGCCATACAGTCCCATTTCTATGTGGCGTAGTGCAGAAGGCTCCACCTCATAGAAAACGGGAATAATCTTAGCTTTACTCCGCAACATGAGAACGAGCTCCTCCAAACACCATGGGGACTCTGCATAGCTTTTCGAGAAGATAGCTATGTGAACCGCTGCAGAGCGGATGGCTGTTTCAATGATGGATGGAAAAGAAACTCCAAGCTCCTTCTCTTCCATATCAAGAAACACCCTTATATTCAACTTCTGAAGGGAGCTATAGAGCTGGAAACCCAGAGTGTTTTTCACATCAGAGCCTCTGTGGTTGATGAAGACATCATACAATGTTGTAGATTCAGAAACCCTCCTCCTCTCATGGGGAAATTCGATTCCAGAGAAAGCTGCACGACCCTCAACTTCTTCGTGTGATGAGGAAAA
Organism: Cupressus sempervirens; assembly: GCA_028749045.1. NCBI lineage: Eukaryota > Viridiplantae > Streptophyta > Pinopsida > Cupressales > Cupressaceae > Cupressus > Cupressus sempervirens. Next base: position 65,475,223 of record CM053789.1, on the reverse strand, counting down.
AGATGCCATGAATGCATAATAAGGTTGGGGCAGAAATCCTGAAGCAAGAGAGGTTATGTTTGGGGAAGGGGGATTGAATTGAAGTCGGGCAGAGCGCACATATTAATAGAAAGCCTCCATGAAGGTTCGCAGAAACAACTATTTGGAAATGAAAGAACACATTCCTGCAAATAATGAATGCAGGAAGCAACGTGGAATCTTCATGACATCTTCTTCCTCACATTCCTAACTAGTAGAAGTTGGAAGGAGTGAATACACGCGTCGACCGTATTAAATTCACGCGCAGGCTGTAAGAAATAGTATTGCAGACGATGAAGACGCATACAGGAAAACTTGTTCTTTGACTGTAGAGCGATTTCCTCGAAAGTATTGCTTATCTGCATAGCTGTTTTTTTTCAAATTTATTATTATTATTATTATTGTGCTAATTAAGTCGTTGAAATGGTGAAGTCAAGAACACCAATGTAATCTACACATAAGATTCACCAGCCATTGCAATATACAGATTTCTTTCGTTACACGGTCTCTCTCCTTCCATTGAAAAAACGAATGTCAGACTATATCCGTAGACTGAACTATTTCCTGAATATGGTTTTTAATGTATAATCCACAATACATTTTGAGATCTCGATAGAATCTGTCACAAACGTAACCTAACCATACCGGAATCTATGTCCTTTTCTTTTTTGTGATATAAAAATTGTAAGTTGGGAGCATTCTGTGTTGGAGTTACCCACTAAATGACTTTTTATTATGTTTAATATAATTAATTGTAAGAATAATTTCCCTCTATACTTATTAATCATTCAAAAGTCAAGTTAGTAATTTTATATAATGGCATTGCATCACAGGAAGGTGCAATGTTATAAAGTCTTCTATAATTTGAAAGTGGTATTAGGTGAATTTAGAGAAGTCAAGGGTATTATAAAATATTTTTAAAAATATTTATTGGCTACTTAATTTGAGATAAGATTTCAAATTAAAGAATGATATTTACATTATATTTTTTTTCATAATTATGTTTCTTATTAAATCTTATTGTATATTAAAATGTCTACTTGATTGCTTATGTATTGAAACAATTTTAATAAATATGATATTTTTATTTTATTATTTTATTATTTACTTTTTATTCATTTAAGATTACCAATCATTTTCTGAAAACACTATATAAATGATATTATATCTATGTTTTTAATATATCCATCAACTTCTTGGTACATAGATCTTGCTTGATCAAAAACTAAAATAATTGAGGCATAATACTATGTTTTACAATATGTCCAAGAAACCCATTGGATGCACAATTCATGTGAGTAAATAGTCATTAGATACCACTATCAGCTTTCTTAAAGGAAAAAGGATTGTCCTAATGAATGAGCTAAAATGAAGATATCCAAGAAAGTATGTAGGAGAAAAGATCAAAGTTTGAAGAATAATGAGGCGAGGGTTCATCTTGATGCCAAAGAATCTCATGATGACTCAAACACCAATGACATGATTTGGTAGATGGAGACCTTGGTCTTGGAAGGGAATTGTAAAGGGGCATCACATGGGTTAGACGATCTGGATTCAAGTTATGTCTCATTGACCAAAAGACCCAAGATTAAGATTGTATTAATTTTACAAATTGTAGAATGAGATTGTACCAGTTCTACAAATGTTTTCATGATCAAATTATTTATGATGATAAATTTGTGAATCATTGTGTTAGTCATGTCATGAGAATATTCCTTGTGGGTTTTGAATTACTATATTCATGTTTTATGATATATACAATAATGACAACCCATGGTGTAATGTTGTGGCCTAATGAATGATTTGTGATCTAATGTTGGCATCATTATGCATGTGGTCTAATTTATTGATTTAAGTAATTTTTTATAGTATGCACCTTATCCAATTATATTGTATCTCATGATAATGGTTAGATGCTATTAATGACCTTATTATGGTTGACTCAAGTAATACCTAGTATTCTAATTTGAAGAATGTTTCTATACAAGATTATTCTAAAATGAAAAATTTAGTTAATGTGATGTGAATAAAGATTTTAATATGAATTATATATGTGTATATCTTATACTAGAAATATTGAATTGGTTGAATGGTGAATTGGAATACATTAAGGTTGTGGCTTATGAACTTTTCTTATATGCATATATGCGATTTCTTGGACCACTGCTATTTTAATTGAGATGTGCAAGAAAGTCCATGGATCTAAATTTAGGGTACTAGGACCAATCATTTGTGAAATACTCAACCACGATTGTGTCTATTGAAAAGACAAAAACTCATCTGTAATAGTGTTTTTTATTTGTAATGTGATTCTCGTATGAGTGTTTAATTGTCATTTGTAATTTGTTAATGTATTATTCTTGAGGGCTTGTGTTGTGCATATATGGAAATGACATTTTCACTTGGCAATATGTTTGTCTTGACCTTACTATAGTACCATTTTGGAATCCTTGTGCAACTCACTTGGTTAGAGAGCCTTAGGTTGGATAAAATCACTTAGAACCTGTATGCAAACTATTTTTGGGGGCCCATTTGATATACCTATGGGTAAGGGACATTATTAGGCATGTGACAACTTCCATGTGAGTTTAGAGTCACCTCAAAAGTTGGTTTTCCAGGATGGATGAAGATCAACTTTTGAAAAGTTGATCTTAGTTAGACAACCATCCCTTATATGATCAATTAATTTGTTCCTTTTTCAAAGACACCTTCATAAGACCCATTTTTAGGAAGCTTGTAAGAGGTTTGGAAGACCAAACGATGGGATCTCTTTCTTTCTCCCAAAAGAGTTATGGGAATTATGCAGAACCCTTTTAGAGGGGTCTCCAAAAGTTAGAGGGTGTTCTCTCACTCTCCATCTTTGGAGACATTCTAGGAGTTAGATATTTTTGGTGGTTTTGGAAGGGGGATCTTAATCATCTTTCCTTCCATAGCTTGTACTAAGGTTGGTCTCCCTCTCACCTTATGTATTTTACGTTCTTGTTGAGAACTAGTTTTGTAAGATGTTTTATATAGATTATTTTGAGAAGATGCGGTGTTGTACGAAATTATTGGAAGTTATCCCTTATTGTTGTGGTTTTTATTTCTTTTACTTTAGGAGCTTTTATGGGTGTTTCTGTTAGGATAAACCACAGACAGAAATAAAAACTACATGCAAATATAACCAATAACAGAAAATAATAGATCACACAAAAATGAACACAAGGCACCAAGATTTAATGTGGTTCACCCAATCCCTGGGCTACGTCCACCAAACAGCAAGTCCGATCTTATTACAATCCAGTGATTACAACGTGATTACAATCCGTAATTGCTTATAGCTCAATACTACCGCAAGAACCAATTTCACATCACAACATAATGAAAAATACCCAACCCTAAACCCTTTTATACAAGTATTAAACCGCTTTAGGGTTATAACATGTCGGCCATATGTCGGCTACCATGTCGACCATGGCCCAAAATTTTTTTTTAGGGCGATGCCCCAAACCCCACTATTGATGAAGTACGTATAGTACTTTCCTGATCAGTCACCATAATCTAACAATCTCCCACTTGGAGACTGATCCTGTACCAATACCACTACCACATGGGACTCCCACTAGATCAAACCACCCTGGACTCTGTTGTTCTTTTATTCATGGGTAGTCTAAAAGACCAACTAAATCTGAAGAGGAGTTCCACTTCTCCTGTGTTACAACCTTTGTCAACATATCTGCTAGATTGTCATTGGTATGTATCTTCTCTAGCTTTAACTGTCCATCCTCCAAAATTGATCAAATGAAATGGTACCGCAACTGTATGTGTTTTGTCTTAGAATGCATAGCTGAATTCTTTGCAAGATGAATGGCGCTCTGACTATCAGTGAATAAATAATTATCCTTCTGAGGATGTCCCAATTCTTTCAAGAAGAACTGAAGCCATATCATCTCCTTGGCTGCCTCTGTAGTAGCAACATACTCTACCTCTATAGTGGAGAGAGCATTAATCTTTTGTAACCTAGAAATCTAGCTCACGGCTGCCCCACCAATAGTAAAGACATAACCTGTAGTACTCCGCTTGGTATCAATATCCCCAGCCAAATCTGAGCCAACATAGCCCTGTAAATCAGTAGTAGAGCCCCCAATGTGTAAACACTTATTGGTTGTTCCTCTCAAATATCTGAGAATCCACTTGACAACATTCCAATTCTCAAATCCTGGATGACTCATATACCTGCTAACGACTCCCACTGCATGTGCAATATCTGGCCTAGTGCAAACCATAGCATACATCAAGCTTCCTATAGCTGAAGCATAGGGTACCTTGGACATCTTATCCTCCTCTTCCTGTGTCTTGGGACACATCTCCTTAGTCAATTTCAAATGACCAGGTAAAAGTGTGTTGACAGCTTTAGCATTCTCCATAGAGAAATGTTGCAACACCTTCTTAACATAATCAGCTTGAGATAGCTTCAATGTTCTATTCTTCCTATCTCTGAAAATCTTCATACCAAGGATTTGTTTTGCTGCCCCCAAATCCTTCATAGCAAATGCATGTGCTAACTGGCATTTTAGCCCTTAATATGATCCATGTTAGACCCAGCTACAAGCATATCATCAACATATAAACATAAAATAATGTAGCTATCATCATCCACCATCTTAAAATAAACACAATAATCTGAATGACACCTGTTATAGCCATGCTTATGCATAAACCTGTCAAATTTCAGATACCGTTGCCAAGGTGCTTGCTTTATGCCATATAAACTTTTCTTCAATTTGTACACTAAGTTCTCCTTACCTTTGACCTCAAAATCCTATGGTTGAGCCATATATATTTCTTCATCCAAATCACTATGAAGAAAGGCTATTTTAACATCCATTTTCTCTAAATGCAAATCTTCGGTAGCCACAAGACTTAAAACAGTATGAATAGAAGTCATTTTAACAATAGGAGAAAATATCTCATCAAAATCAATTCCCTTTTTCTGTGCAAATCCTTTTACAACTAACTTGGCCTTAAATTTTTTCTTACCTCCTTCCTCTTCTTTCAACTTGTAAACCCACTTATTCTGTAAAGCCTTTTTACCTACAGGCAACTTGCACAAATAACATGTCTTATTTTTCAGCAAAGAGTCCATTTCATCTTTCATTGTAGACTCCCACTAAATCTTAGTATCCACCTGCACAACTTCATCATAACTTTCAGGTTCACTAGCATCGGTAAGTAAAATAGAATACAAAGAAGGAGAAAATCTTTGTGGAGGTCTAATTTGCCTCGTTGACCATCTAACATTCGCCGGTGTGTGTGGTATTTGTTGTTGTAGTTGTTGCACATCATGAGAAATGGCTGGAACATCAGCTTTTGGAGTATCATCCAGCACTACATAATCATCTTCTTTCTTCTCATGTTGCTACAACAGATCTTTGTACAACACTTTCTCATTGAATATGACATCCCAACTTCTAACAATTTTAAGATTTTCAAAATCCCAAAGCCTATAACCAAATTCATTAATGCCATATCCAACAAAGACACATTTCTTTGATTTAGCTTCTAGCTTGGTTCTATTTTCAGAGTCTATATGAACAAAATCTTCACAACCGAAGGTGTTGAGAAAAGAATAACTCACCTTCTTACCAATCCATGCTTCCTCTGGAATACCAATGCCCAAAGGAGTAGAGGGACCTCTATTAATCAAATATGCTATAGTATTGATAGCCTCTTCCCACATGTGTAAGGGAAACCCAACATGCAACCTCATGCTCTTTGTGTTGGAAATAATCAAGACTAATAAGGTTACTGAGAGGTGAGGGGTGAATCAGTAACTCTAAAACTTTAATTCAATAATAATATTTTTACCATTCATCCATCTAATCTACTATATGCATGAAAAGATAAACATCTATAACACATGAACACACAGATTTTGGTGACCCAGAAACCTTCCAATTAGAAAGTAAAACTGGGGTGGGGATGATACCCACAGAACTTCAATACTGCAGTATAAAGTTGGTCGTTTAAGGCTTACAATGATCACTCCTGATGATTTTCCCTGTTAGGAGAAAATAGGATTGCTACATCCACCTTGTTAAAGGATTTGCAAACATACAATGAAGTATGCACTCTGTTAGGAGATTTACAAAAGACTGTTAAGTCTACCTAGTTAAAGGATTTAGAAAACTGATTCACCTGTTAGGATGAAGCATTGAATTTGATTGCAACTAATTGCTAATAAGATCCTTGTTCTCTGATCACCTAATGTGACAAATATATCTTTTCTGCATCAATGTTGACCTTGTTGTATTCCTCTATTCTACTGGTGATTCACTTTCCCTCTTCTCAAATTGGTACAACATATCACACTCAACTATAATTCTTTTTTTTTTTGCATCTCATTATTTCAAATGATATATACCATTCCAATATTTACACTGGAAAGGTTGGCAAAAACACAAGTGAACAAACATTACTGAGTCGGCCAGGTGGTAGAAAACTTTGGTTTCACAAATTGACTCAGTGACCTTCTGATACTCGGCATCCACTTCAATACTCTGCATCATCATGCACTCGATAAGAGTAGAGGCACGGTCCATACTAATCATTCTGAGTAGCTCAAAGCTCGATAACCATTGGTGACTTGGTGAATGTTGTGTCACTAGGTAGAAACTGAATCCATTGATAACCTTCTTTACTTGGGAAGTACCAATTCCTTTGTTTACTCAGTAAACAATGATTCCTTCATTTACCTTGTTTACTTGGTAAACACTGACTCCTTCATTTACCTTGTTTTACTCGGTAAACACTGATTCCTTCATTTACCTTGTTTTACTTGGTAAACACTGATTCCTTTGATGACTCGGTGAGCATTGTCTACTTGGTAAATACTATGAAGCTCGGTAATCACTAACTACTTGGAGAACACTATTCTGCTCGGTAATCACTATCTACTTGGAGAACACTGTTTACTTGTGGATTTTATAAGGTAACCGTTGAATGCTCAGTGTGAATTGTAAACTAGGTGATGAGCTCGGTAAGCATTCAAAATCGAATAAGTGTTGTGACTAATGAAAAATATATCATAATTCCAACAATCTCCCCCTTTGGCATTAGTGACAAAAACACTTATGAGCCAAAACTTATATACAAAATCTGACATACTGACACCTGATTCTGCTGAATATACATGGTTTCCTTACATATGACTCCCCCATAAAATATAAACAAGGTATTTACATGAGCTATATGACTTTTATTAACAGTATCTCACTTTTATCCATTTTGTACATTTATCTCACCAATAACTCTTTATAAGCATCTCTTTCTCCCCCTTTTTGACAATAATGCCAAAGAATAAAAAGAGTATTTACATGGAAACAAAAAAATGTGAGATAAATTTTGAATGTACCTAAAGAATGAGTTGCAAAGTCTTGTCCCAATTCTCTTGCAAGATTTTGCATGTGGATAGAGCTATCTGAACTTCTGCAGAAAGTTCAATCACATGATCTGCAATGGAGAAATTGTTGTGATGGATCAATGTTTTTGAATGGACAATGTGCTTCTGCATTGTGTCCATGATGGGAAGGATCATAGTCTGAATATCTAGCAATGTAGATCAGATCCTTGACTCTTCTCTTAGCAATTCTGCTTGCTTTTCTGACAAAATTTTGATTCTGAGGTGATGAGATGAGGTTGAACTGGGGTCAAGCTTTAGATTTTGTGAGCTTGCCTTCAAATCCTCATCTATCTTATTTAATTGCTCTCCTATCTCCTTAGTATACTCGGTAACATCACAAAGCTTAGCGAAAAGAGATGTTACATTATTAAAAAAAAATTCAATATTAGCCAAAACTGAGGTTAATTCAACCTGTTTCATTGCTATGTGTTGAGCAATGTGCTCAAGCACCTTATTATCAAATTTCTTCTCTACTTTCTCCATCAATTTTTCTTGACCGGAGGTATCCTCATTGAATTTATTGACTGCCTCTTCTAACTGGATCAAAATGTGTTGAGTAGAATCTACATCAACACCTATAGCCTCTGTAATTATATTTCGGGCATTCTCAATTATTTTATATTCCTTATCCCTTTCAAACCTTAGCTGCTTCTGCATAGCCTTCATCTCAATTAGTTGACTAGCATACCTCATTTCTTCAATGGTAGCATTTTCATAGTCAATCTTTGGAATTACTATCTCAGTGTCTAGGTCAATGTTTTTAGGAATTTCCTTTCCAGTGATCATAAGTCTTAATGGTTGCTTTTTTTTTACTTCTGTGATGACTGGTTTGACCTTGGGAATAGACACAATGGTAGAGATGGAAGGACTAGCAGCGAAAACTGGGATACTTGAGGGTGGAGTGTCAATAGGAGTATATGCCAGTTCAAAAACTGAAGTACTTGCCGCAAATGGTGATACACTCGGTGATGCAGTATCTGAACTAATTAGGTTTGAAGTAGATACAGATATTGCTGAAAAAATTGTAGAACAAATTGGAACTGAAAAAATTGCGAAACTTACTATTATTCCAGTTGGTGATGATGGAGCTGAGAAGGCTTGCTTGGTAACTGAAGAAAAGGAATGCAGCTCGGTAGATGAAGTGGTAGACACTTCCATTGATGATACCTGGAGCTGAGATGTGGCAGGTGCTGATGATATATCTGATGTAGATGTGACCAAACCTACTGAAGCTGACTCCAACCTTGATGATGCTACAGTTTTAGGTGGAGAGTGAGGAAGTGATGCAATAACTACTGCTGCAATTTTCACCAAATCGTCTTCCTCCTTATCTTCCTCTTCAACTTCTTTTTCCTTGTCTTATTCCTCTTTGTCTTCCATCAATTCATGCAACTCTCCTGGTGAGACGATGACAGATGGAGTGTTATCAAGCTCATCATCACTATCTCTGTCATCATCCTTGATTTCTACTGGGTCTACACTGGGCTTATGTAGATGATAGATATTTTTCCACATGTTTGTAGCATCATTTAAAAAATGTTCAATATCTTTGATAAATATCAAACAAGTGCGAAATCTAATCATCATTTTACCTTCATGGTTTTTCATTTCAATTTTTACTTCTGCTCCCATGAGACTTGGTCAGAGATTCCTTAGAGATTGCTCATAAATATCATTTACCGTTTGGGTGGCTAAATCCCATCTCAGTTGCAATCTCTCCAATAGTTCTTTTGAGATTTGAGGGGCAATCTGGTTTGGGTAGTATTTCTATTTACCCATCTTATTGAGTACCAGTTCCTCAATCTGCATTTTCTCTGCACCAGTTCTAGTTTCAAATTTTAATGCTTTAAAATTTGTGATGCTAGCTCCTTCCTCCAACTGTTTGAGCCTTTGCTCAAATGTGGGTGTAGGCCTAACTAGTATAGGTTCGTGCTTATCTTTCTTGGTTCTTCTGGTGAATACTGTAGTAGGCTTCTTTTTGGGTTTGGTAATGATTACCTTACCTTTCTTCTTTGGCTGTTCCTCTACAGATTCTTTTTCTCCTTCTTCTTCACCTTCTTCTTCTTCTCCTCCTTCTTCTTCTTCACCTTCTTCATCTTCACCTTTTCCCTCGGTGAGCATAAGAGGACCGGTAGAGGTTTTCAATTTTTCTATTTTCCTCTTGCCCTTGCTTATGGCCCGTGGTAGCTTGATTTCAAGCTCAATTCTGGCCTTAGCTTCTTCATAGGTTCCAAAAATTGGTTGCCTTGGGTCTACTGGGTCATTTACTAGTGCCTCTATGATGTCTCTGGTTTCATCAATATTTACCTCATAAGGAAGAGGTTTTACCCATGCAACTCGGGGTCTGATTACTTGGATGTACACCTTGTCACAGTCCACCATGAAACATACCTCATCTCTATAATCCTCAACAAGCTTAGGAGGAATTATGAACCTGTTATTCATCCTCTCCTTGAAGTCTTCAAAATAATTATCCATAATACTATAAAAAATTGCACCCATCTCTGCTACAAACTCATTTATTTGATACAAAATTGGAATATCTTTCCTCCATACAACTGTACCTTTTGAAGGGAAAAATTTTTGTACATAGAAAAATAAACAAACCAACAAGGAACCAAATTTACAAGAGTTGGTTTTTGAGGTCCTTATACTGTCCATGTTTTTATTAAATTGTTTAAGCAACACATCTACTAGGTCAAACTCAATATTTTTCTTCACAACCTTATAGGCTAAATCTACAGCCTCACAGGACATGTTGTTCAATCTGCTGGAACTTTACAACTTATATGCAAATAAATAGAGTCCGAATCTTATCTCTGCATCAGATACATTGTTAGGTTTCAATCCCCTGCCATCCCATTCAACTAGGGTTAACCTCTGAAGTTCATCCCGACTTAGGGTTTTAGTGGTTTTTGATTTGCTTAACATTGGTAAACCTGTGATCTTATGAATCATTTTCTTCGTTATCAAGACGGGTTTCTCTAACCACAACTAACCATTATGCACACGGCTTAAAATGTATCTTATCCATTTCATTTGGAAGTTTCTTGGTAGATGCGGGATATGGGTCAAACCTTTGGTTTCCAGATGTTTGAATTCAAGTTTTAGGGTTTCGTTCACACACAACTCGGCTAGGGCATTATCCATGTCTAGTCTCCCTATTTCTTGAACAGTGCATTTAAAATGAGTACGAATTTCGTTTATAAGTAGTACCTTTGGTGGAATTTTTGATTGAGCTCCATGAGGGTCAAGCGATTTAGCTATGGCAAGAATGAGCTTGAAGTTGGGTGCTTTCCATTCTACTCCCTTCACAAGCATTTCAGAACCTCTTTTTGCCTTGCTGTTGCAGGTGCTTGCGGATGCCATTGCTGCTTGGTGAGTGAATGATTTCGTTTGACAAATTTTTTGCTGAAAAATCAGTTCAAATCACTTGAATTCTCTTTCGCACTCTTGGAAACTCTTTTCTCTGTATATTTTGAATTCGCGGTGAAAAATGAGATCAAATTCTACCCTTTTGATGAAAAATCTACCATTAATGCTCGAGTACAAAGGTAGTTGAGATGACCTAGGGTTTGTCAGATAGTCACCAACTTACTCGGTAAACCTTGCAACTCGGTAAACAAACTAAAACCTTTCACATTATCGACCTAGCTTGGTTAAGTTTAAAATCGACCTTGCTCGGTAGATGCATCATAGTGAAATATGTCTAATATCTGAAATATTTATTTTTCTTTTGCACTTCTATATTCAGGAACTACTTAGCATATTGCTTGAAGATGCAGTCCCTGGTCCTTCTTGATGAGTCTAATTAGAAATGGTGGAGTCACCCACTTCTTGAGTGACATAGCCATTATTTGAATTTTTTGGCTCAGTAGATTTTGGAATCCACTGTTGTCTCATCTGCTTTCGAATGTTGTCAGCTCTGGCTTTCTTTTCATCTTCAATTCTTCCTATATTCATGCAATTCTTGGATATATGACCAAGTTTGGTACATGTATAACATCTTATAGTAGTATCTTTCTTCCTTAGGTGATGCCTTACACAGTTTATTCCAATGTGTCCATATTCACCACAATAGTGACATCTGCACCAAGTATTGTAGTCCGAACCAAATAATGCTTTGATAACCTATTCTGCTGGATTGAATGATTTTGATCTACATTCAGATGCCTTGTGACCTTGTTTATTGCATTTGTGACATTTACCCTCAAACTTTGGTTTTTCTTTGCATTCATTTGCTTTGTGACCATGTTGATTGCAATTGTAGCATTGACCATTGAATTTTATTTTACCATTGCTCCAACATCTGTTAGATGTATGACCTAACTTTCCACAGTGATTGCAAGTAGGTTTTTGATTCTTTTGAGTACCTTGTTTTGAAGATTCACCTTCTTCATTGTATCCAAGGCCTGCTTTACCTTTTTGTCTATGAAGATTCTGCTCATTTTGCAAATTCAATTGATCAATATTTGCTTGAGATTTTATCATCCTTTCATTCACTTTTTTTTCAACATTTAAGTCATTTTTCAAACTTTCATTGTTTTGTCTTTCAGATCTCAGATCACTTTGCAAACTTACATTGATTTTTCTTTTAGTGATTAAATCATTTCTCAAACTTTCATTCTTAGAGCTTAGAATCATAATTTCTTCATTTGCATTAGATAGTTGTCCTATAAGATCTTCATGTTGAAGGGATAGATTATTTCTTACCTCTAAGTCTTCATTTGCCTTGTTTCTCTGTTCCAAAACTTCACATAACCTGATGAATTGGACTTCTTGTTCTCTTTTGAGCTTTTTTACTTCTTCCTACAGAGAACCATTCTTTGGTAGGAGTTCCTTGATTGCCTCATTAGCTTCATTTGAATTGTATGATGGTAAAAGGTCTTCAATATTTTCTTCAACATACTGATAATCATTCATTTGTCTTGCAAGTTCCTTCCTTCTATTCAGAGATTGAGAAAGATGCTCTTTTGCTTCATTGAATTGATTCATGGCCATTTCCAGATCTAGTTTTTCATTCTCAATAGATTTGTCAAGTCTGAATATCTCCATTGTCCTTGATCTTTTCTCAAGCTGTCAAACTTTTATCCTGTGAACCACAAAGCTCTGATACCAATTGTTGGAAATAATTAAGACTAACAAAGTTACTGAGAGGGGAGGGGTGAATCAGTAACTCTAAAACTTTAATTGAAAAATAATATTTTTACCATTCATCCATCTAATCTACTGTATGCATGAAAAGTTAAACATCTATAACACATGAACACACCAATTTTGGTGACCTAGAAAGCTTCCAATTAGAAAGTAAAACTGGGGTAGGGATGATACCCACAAAAATTTAATACTGCGGTATAAAGTTGGCCGTTTAAGGCTTACAATGATCACTTCTAATAATCTGCCCTGTTGGGAGAAAATAGGATTGCTAGATCCACCTTGTTAAAGGATTTGCAAACATACAATGAAGTATGCATTCTATTAGGAGATTTACAAAAGACTGTTAAGTCTACCTAGTTAAAGGATTTAGAAAACTGATTCACCTATTAGGATGAAGCAGTGAATCTGATTGCAACTGATTGCTGATAAGATCCTTGTGCTCTAATAACCTAATGTGACAAATATATCTTTTCTGCATCAATGTTGACCTTGCTGTATTCCTTTGTTCTACTGGTGATTCGCTTTTCCTCTTCTCAAATTGCTGCAACATATCACACTCAACTATAATTCTTTTTTTTTTTTGCATCTCATTATTTCAAATGATATATACCATTCCAATATTTACACTGGCAAGGTTGGCCAAAACACAAGTGAACAAACATTATTGAGTCGGCCAGGTGGTAGAAAACTTTGGTTCCACAAACTGACTCGGTGACCTTCTAATATTCGGCATCCACTTCAATACTCTGCATCGTCATGCACTCAGTAAGAGTAGAGGCATGGTCCATACTAATCATTCTGAGTAGCTTGGAACTCGGTAACCATTGGTGACTCGGTGAATGTTGTGTCACTAAGTAGAAACTGAATCCATTGATAACCTTCTTTACTTGGTAAATACTGATTCCCTTGTTTACTCGGTAAACACTGATTCCTTCATTTACCTTGTTTACTCGGTAAACACTGACTCCTTCATTTACCTTGTTTTACTCGGTAAACACTGATTCCTTTGATGACTTGATGAGCACTGTCTACTTGGTAAATACTGTGAAGCTCGGTAATCACTAACTACTTGGAGAACACTGTTCTGCTCAATAACTACTAACTGCTTGGTATCAACTGTTCTGCTCGATAATCACTATCTACTCGGAGAACACTATTTACCTACAGATTTTATAAGTTAACTATTGAATGCTCGGTGTGAACTGTAGATTAGGTGATGAGCTCGGTAAGCATTCAGAATTGAATAAGTGTTGTGACTAATGGCAAATATATCATAATTCCAACACCTTGCGTGCTCCATTATAGTCCTGTTCATGCGTTTAGCCACTCCATTTTCTTGTGGAGTTCTTGGAATAGTTTTTTGTCTACGAATACGATTAGTGGAGCAATAATCTTCGAATTCATGACTGCAATACTCACCACCATTATCAGATATGAGACATTTTAATTTCTTACCAGTCTCATTTTCAACCAAGCATTTCCATTTCTTAAAAGTTTGAAATACATCAAATTTTTGTCTAAGGAAATAAACCCATACTTTTCTAGTTGCATCATCAATAAATGTAACATAATAATGAGAGCCACCAAGGGAAGATACTTGAGCTAGTCCCCATACATCTGTATGCACAAAATCTAATTTCTCCTTTTTGTTTTCCTTCCTAGTCTTTGTAAAACTCACTCTCTTTTGTTTTCCATACACACAACTTTGATAGAAATCCATATTCACACATTTCAAACCTGGCAAAACTTTCTTTGAATGAAGTACTTTCATACCTTTCTCACTCATGTGCCCAAGTCTGTTGTGCCACAGCGTTGTATCAGAATCTACAATAGCTATTTGTTTTCCCTGCTCAACTGCATCAAGTGTTCCTGAACATTCATTTTTCTCTAAAACAATCAAAGTAGTAGGAACAATATGACCTGTACAAAGACATAAGGTGCCTACTTTCACACCTTTTTCTACTACAAGGGAACCTTTTGAAACCTTCCAATTTTTATCATTAAAAGTAACTACACAACCCTCATCACTGAGTTGCCTGGCTGAAATTAAATTTCTACTTAGCCTTGGAACATGTCTTACCTCATGTAGTAGCCAATGATTCCCATTCTGCAACTTAATCTTAATTTTTCCCTTTCCAACAATTTGAAAAGGTTCATTATCCCCCAAATAAACAAGCCTAAAATTCCCTTGGACATAATCAATGAAATAACCTCTATGAGGTGTAGCATGAAATGAAGCACCAAAATCTAAAACCCATGAATCATCAACTTTTTCTAAAGACAGAAGCAAAGCATCCTCTTCGGATTTGTTACTTACCACATTTGCCTCCTTGTCTCCATCTGATTTATCTCCTTCATTTTTCTTTTGATTCCAACAATCTTTCTTTTTGTGCCCTGGTTTCTCATAGTACCAGTAATCATTTGGTCCTCTCGATTGAGACCTCCTCCCCTTTGACTTTCCTCTTGATTTCCCATGATTTCTAGAGTTACTTCCTCTTTCAGTCGTTCTGCCCCTGCTTTGTGCATTCAAAGCACTTCCTGATGTAGATCCACCTGAGGATTTCCTACGAGTTTCCTCACTCAAAACAACACTGATCACATCATCATATTTTAAGGTACTAGATCTAGGAATAGAATTACTCAGCGCCATTACCAAGCCATTCCAGCTTTCAGGCAAAGAACACAAAATCAAGAGAGCCCTAATTTCTTCATCAAAATTGATACCCACAGAAGATAACTGACTAGTAATAGTATTAAACTCATTTAAATGATTTGCAATAGATCCACCTTCTACCATTTTTATATTAAATAAATGCTTCATGAGAAATACCTTGTTTGAGGCGGAGGGCTTTTCATATAGTGTCGCTAGGGTTTTCATCAAATCTTCTATCATCTTTTCTTTTGTAATATTAAATGCCACCAAGCATAACCGAATGCTTTCAAGTGCCTTTCTATCCAAAAGATCTCATTCAGCCTCTAACATAGTTCCCTGATTCTTGGCTTTGCCTTCCAACGGTTTCCATAAATCCTTCTAATATAGATAGTCTTCCATTTGCATCTCCCATAACTGGAAGTTCTGCCCATTAAACCTGTCAACCCTCAGCTTGCCCTCATTTGCCATCGCTCCCACTCAACCATGAGACTCCCACTTAATCGTGAGATTTTTCTGAAGAGGATAACTGAAAGACAACCTTGCTCTAATACCACTTGTTAGGATAAACCACAGACATAAATAAAAACTACATAAAAATATAACCAATAATAGAAAATAATAGATACACAAAAATGAACACAAGGCACCAAGATTTAACGTGGTTCACCCAATCCTTGGGCTATGTCCACCAAATAGCAAGTCTGATCTTATTACAATCCAGTGATTACAACTTGATTACAATCCGTAATCCCTTACAGCTCAATACCGTCGCAAGAACCAATTTCGCATCACAACATAATGAAAAAACCCAACCCTAAACCCTTTTATACAAGTATTAAAATTCTTTAGGGTTAAAACATGTTGGCCATATGTTAGCCATAATATGTCGGCTACCATGTCGGCCACGACCCAAAATTTTTTTTCAAGGCGATGCCCTAAACCCCACTATTGATGAAGTATGTATAGTACTTTCTTGATCAGTCACCATAATATAACAGTTTCAAGGCTCATCTCTTCCTTGGGAGGTTGAGATGGCCTTGGGGGTGAAGGGAAGTGACTCCATTACAGTGTATGTTCTCTCGTCAAGGAGGAGAGGGTTGCAACAAGGATGTATGGGCTCCTTGTTCCACTTATGAATGGGGAGAATAAGGGGAGGTTTTTTGTGATATGGAACCTAATTAGACTTGGAGGTTTATTTGTTGCAATTTTTTCTCTCAATATTATTTCTATGGGGGTTTGGGGGCAGTGCCCCCAAGATGGGGTTAAGAGGCAGCGCAATTATAGGGTCCTAGGGTAGCATCCTAGGTGCACTCCCTATCATAGTATAGGGTGGGGTCAAGGGGTAATACCACCATGAGGGTCTTCACCCCCAAAGAAAAAAATTCCCTTATATTGTAAATGGTGTCAACTAATATTTTTCATGTTTTACAACTTATTCTAGCTCTAATTTTGGAAGCAATAAAAACTTGTATTAAAAAGGCTTAGGGTTAGGGATGTCATAATGTAATGGTAATATCGTAGCTTCTTGCGAGAATATTGAGTTGTAAAGAATTATGGATTGTAATCACTAGATAATAACAATATTGGACTTGTTGTTGCTGGACTTAGCCAAGGGATGGGGTGAACCACATTGAATCTTGGTGTATTGTGTTCTCTTTTATGTAATATACTATTTTTTGGTAATTTTTCTTTTTTACTGATCCTATATAGGAAGGTCTTATGGTTGAGTGGGAGCAATGAAAGATGAGGGTAAGCTAAAGGTTGAGAAGTTTAATGGGAAGAACTTTTAGTTATGGAAGATGCAAATGGAAGGCTATCATTATTAGAAGGATTTATGGAAGCCATTGGGAGGAAAAATAAAGAAATAGGGAACTATGATAGATGAGGAATGAGAGGTTTTAGAAAAGAAGGCACTTGGAAGTATTTGATTATACTTGGCATGATTAGTGACATTTGATATTACAAAAGTGAAGATGATGGAAGAGTTGATGCAAACCCTAGCGAAACTATATGAAAAGCCATCTACTTCATGTTAGAGTAAATAATTAATTTATTAATTATTTAGTCTATTTACTTAAGCTTACTTAGGTAAATGCATTCATTTATTAGTTGTAGTTTAGGAGTTTGTTATAAGTTGTTGACAATACGAGAGTTTGTTCTCTCCTAAGTCATACTTATCCTCTCACATTGTTCAAGGACTTTTCACCTCATGTAGATGTATGCTTAGTTGTCACACTTATCTCTTAGTGTCTTCTAGCTTGTTCTCGGAGATTCCTTGAGGCCTTTATAAGCGGTCTCTCCCTCATTGTATTTCATACAACAATAACAAGACATTTAGCATATTCTAAATACATATTTTCTTGTGTTTGCATACTTTTTGTCTCTCATGTTCATTTAGGATTTTTTTCTTAGCTCCACGCTCTTCTCTCCTTGGCTTCTCTTTGATAGGTTTTTGCATGCAGGTGATCTTGGGCATCTTTAGAGTTGGATTTCATCAACTCCAACATGGTATTAGAGCCTTCTTGCTGCTGCCTTGTTGAAGCATTTTTGAAGCTATGATTTGGAGTCACAAAACCTAGTTTTTTTGTGCATTTTTCTTCAAATCAGGGGAACAGAAATTTTTTGGAGTACATTGGGCCCAAATGAACACTACCACTGGATTCAAAAGGCGCTTTTCAGCTAGGATCCATATAAATTTTTTTGATGTTAGCTTTCTGCCACGTGAATCTGCCATGTGGAATCTTTTTTTGCAGTGACGGCCTTCAGGCCGTCAAATTTTTTGTCATGATTTGTTGACATCAGTATGATCTCAACACTGCATCATCAGACCTTCTTCTTGCACTCTTTGAGGTCTTTTTTGACCTACTCTTAGTTTTTTGGCCATAACTTTTACATACGGAGGTATTTTTTTTTATCCGAAAGAAGTGCCAGAAAGCTGGTTCTGAGACAGAGACATTGGTGTGGGTATTTTTAGGTTTTGATGCAATTTTATTTCTCTTTTTTAGTTAAAGTCTGAAGTTCTATTTTTTACTCCAGCTTGCATATCTTTTACATCCCATGTCAATTTTTTGAACACTTTATATTTTTGGAAAGCTTGTTTTGTCACCTTTTCAGAAATGTAGTCCTTTTTCTTATATTTTGGCCCATTCTCTTTCTATCATATTTTTGGCATTTTTGCTATATGGTGGATATCTTGAGTGTTTTAGGCCCGAGGATATTTTCCTGGCATAGTTTTTTTTGTTTTGGGCTGTACTTTGTTTTTTTGCAGCTTGTTTTTGGTTTTGATCATTATAGCTATCATTTTGAAGCACTTTTATGTATCGCACTCAGATAAAGTGTCACTTTTGCATTCCAAGGGTCACGAACATTATTTTTGAGTCAGTTGTACATGCACTATTTTTATAAATAACCATGGGGGGATACTTTGTTGCTATTTTAGGTGTTCTCCCTTTGTCAAGTGAGTGTCCCTTCCATGACATTAGCCCCATGCAATGTCATTGTGACTGTATCTTTATGGGTGTTTGTACCTCTTTCCCTCTCTCGTCGTTCTTAGTTCATTTGCAAGAGACTTTGGCCCACCTTCTCAATTTCTTGTCATCTCACCCCATCTACATCAAGGGAGGGTTATGCTGTTGTTCTAATGCATCCTTGGTTTGATGATTCGATAGTGTGAACTATGTATTCAATGGTTGATCTTATATACAAGGTGATTGCAATGGCTGGCTACCTATGCATTTTGGTGAGATGGATCATCTACCATATAGACATGCTCAGTTTGTGCCTTCTTCTTCCATGGAGGTTCTTCATCTCAGCAATTTTGTTCTTGATGGTAGATTTGCAGCTTCTTCATGCTTCAGTGATGCTCTTCATGATCACTCCTTGTTCCTATTTATGGGGACATTCCCCTAGTTGGAGGCTTCTTCAATTCTTCACTAGGTTCTTACCTCTTTTGGAGGGAGGGTTTTTCCCACGTGGTTTTCTCTCTTTTCCCATTTTTAGAGCTTGCATTTTGTTGCATTGTTCATGGGTACCTAACATGGCCTCATTGCTGGTACCCATTTTTGCATTTCTTAGTTTTGTGAGCTTAAAGAATTTCCCCAAGTTGCACTTAAGGGGGGTGTAAGAATAAATAATTAATTTATTAATTATTTATTCTATTTACTTAAGCTTACTTAGGTAAATGCATTAATTTATTAGTTGTAGTCTAGGAGTTTGTTATAAGTTGTTGACAATACGAGAGTTTATTCTCTCCTAAGTCATACTTATCCTCTCACATTGTTCGAGGACTTTCCACCTCATGTGGATGTATGCTTAGTTGTCACACTTATCTCTTAGCATCTTTTAGCTTGTTCTAGGAGATTCCTTGAGGCCTTTATAAGCGATCTCTCCCTCATTATATTTCATACAACAATAACAAGACATTTAGCATATTGTAAATACATATTCTCTTGTGTTTGCATACTTGTTGTCTCTCATGTCCATTTAGGGGTTTTTTCCTAGCTCCACACTCTTCTCTCTTTGTCTTCTCTTTGATAGGTTTTCAGATGCAGGTGATCTTGGGCATCTTTGGAGTTGGATTTCATCAATTCCAACACTTCAAACAAGGTATTTCTCATGAAGCATCTATTTAATATGAAGATGATAGAAGGTGGATCTATTGTGGATCATTTAAATGAGTTTAATACTATACCTAGTTAGTTATCTTCTATGGGTATTAATTTTGATAAAGAAATTAGGACTCTCTTGATTTTGTGTTCTTTGCCTAAAAGCTAGAATGGCTTGGTAATGGGTGTGAGTAATTTTGTTTCTAGATCTAATACCCTAAAATTTGATGATGTGATCAATGTTATTTTGAGTGAGAGAACTCATATGAAAACCTTAGGTGGATCTATATCATGAAGTGCTTTAAATGCACAAAGTAGAGGTAGAACAAATGAGAGAGGAAATAATTTTGGAAGTCATAAGAAATCAAGAGGAAAGTCAAAGGGGAAGAGATCTCAATCCAGAGGAGCAAGTGATTATTGGTACTGTGGTAAACTAGGGCATAAGAAGAAAGATTGTTGGACTTGAAAGAACAATTAAGGAGATAAATTAGAAGGGAATAAGGAGGCAAATGTGGTAAGTAACAAATCTGAAGAGGATGCTTTTCTTCTTTCTTTAGAAATTATTGATGATTTATGAGTTTTATATTTTGGTGCTTCATTTCATGCTACATCTCATAGAGGTTATTTTATTGATTATGTCTAAGTGGATTTTTGGCTTATTTATTTAGGGGATAATAAACCCTGTCAGATTGTTGGAAAAAGAAAAGTTAAGATTAAGTTGGAGAATGAGAATCATTGGCTACTACATGAGGTAAGACATGTTCCAAGGCTAAGTAGGAATTTAATTTCAGCATGAAAACTCGATGATGAGGGTTGTGTAGTTACTTTTAATGATAAGAATTGGAAGGTTTCAAAAGGTTCCCTTGTAGTAGAAAAAGCTATGAAAGTAGGAACCTTATATATTTGTACGTCATATTGTTCCTTCTACTTTGATTGTTTCAAAGAAAAATGAATGTTCAAAAATAGTTGTTGCAATTGAGTAGGGAGAACAAATAGCTGCTATGGATTTTGATACAGTGTTGTAGCACAATAAATTTGAGCACATGAGTGAGAAAGGTATGAAAGTTCTTCATTTAAAGAAAGTTTTACCAAGTCTAAAATGTGTTAATATGGATTTCTATGAAAGTTGTGTGCATCGAAAATAAAAGAGAGTGAGTTTTGTGAAGATTGGGAAGGAAAAGAAAATTGAGATATTAAAGCTTGTCCATATAGATGTATGGGAACAAGGTTAGGTATCTTCCCTTGGTGGCTCTCATTATTATGTTACATTTATTGATGATGCAACCATAAAAGTATGGGTTTATTTCCTTAGACAAAAATCTGATGTATTTCAAACTTTTAAGAAATGGAAATGCTTGCTTGAAACTGAAACTGGTAAGAAATTAAAATGTCTCAGATCTAATAATAGTGTTGAGTATTGTAGTCATGAATTTGAAAACTATTGCTTCACTAATGTTATTCATAGACTAAAAATTGCTCCAAGGACTCCACAAGAAAACAGAGTGGCTGAATGCATGAACAAGATAATAATAAATCATGCGAGAAGCATGATGTTACATGCAGGTTTTCCCTTAAACATGTGGGTGGAGGTTGTCAATACTATTTTATATTTGATTAATAGAGGTCCATCTACTCCTTTGGGTTGTGGTATTCTAGAGGAAGCATGGATTGGTAAGAAGGTGAGATATTCTTTTCTCAAAACCTTTGGTTGTGAAGCATTTTCTCATATAGATTTTGAAAATAGAACCAAATTAGAAGCTAAGTCAAAGCAATGTGTATTTTTTGGATATGGCATTGACGAATTTGGTTATAGGCTTTGGGATTTTGAAAATTGTATAATTGTAAGAAGTAGGGATGTCATATTGAATGAGAAAGTGATGCAAGAGAATCTAGTAGTGTAAAGGCAATCTTGTATCACCCAAAAATATGCTTAGTATTAGTTTCTATTTAAAGTTTTTTTATTTCTAGATACCCATTTGAATCAAATAAAGATTCCAACTCTCATAGTTCCACTATTGGTTTTCTAGGTTAAATTTTTTGAGCACCTTGGGATACATGTCAATGTAAAAAATAGGTTATCTTGTAATTGAGCCATAATTATGATGAGTTAGAGGGTGTAAGTTGGAGGGATGATTATATTTGTAATTTAAAACACTCCAAAAAAAAATTAGGTCAAAAGACTTTACGGTTTAAAAGTTATTACAATTTTAAGTTTCTTGGAGACCCCCTAAGAGTGTTTTTGAGTTAGATTTGATGCATTAAATGACCTAATATAGGCCTAAAAAATGGGAGATGAGCATCATCAAAAGTTATGCCTTCTAGAAGTTGGACTAACATTTCTAGATTCTTCTAATTTTACATTGGCATCTAACGTGATTTCTAGAACCTTTTGTTTTGGCAGTGGATTCCAAATGGCATATTGTAGAATGTATTCCTAACCCTAAACCTAATTGGGTTTTATTTAAAGACATTTCTAGCATTGTAAAGATAGTTCTTGGTGGAGTTTGAGAGAAGGTATTGTGAGGATGATTTTTCTCCAAGATCTTACCATTGTAAGCCCATAGGGCATGTATTTGGGCTTGCTTACATGCATTAAATGTAGTAGAATATTTTACTAATAATAATATTCCCCTTTTCCCCTGTTTCATTCATTTTGGTTGTGGCTAGTTTATTCATCAAGTGGTATCAGAGTAGGTTTTCTTGAGTGTGTAGATAGAGTGCTGACTATGAGGTAGTTTGCACTAGGACTGTGTGGTTGTAGGTTTGAGATAAGAAGATGTTTCCATGAAGGGAGCATGGTGGAAGGTTTGGAGTTATTACTCTTGAGGTTAGAACCCTCTAGAGACAAGTCCAATCATTGCAAGAGGAGATTTGTAGAGGGATGAATGTTGCCGCAAGTGATGAAAGTGAGAAAGAAAATGAAGAAGAATGAAACATTGGACTAGAAGGAGAAGGAGATGGAGAAGTCCTAAACTAGGCAAAGGAGAGGCTTTCTAGGGTCACTTCTAAGCTTAGATAAAGACCTAAAATTGATGTGGGTATGCTTTCGAGAAATTTAAATCTAGATGAGCTGATCGAATGGATTAATGAATTAGAGGAATATTTTGAGTATGAGGATATCAGGGACCAAGATAAGGTTAAGTTTGCAAAGGCCAAAATGAAAGGCCATGCCAAAATCTAGTGGCAAGAGGTTCAACTAGAAATAAATAGAAACGGAAAAGAGAAAATCACAAGATGGGATCACATGGTGGACAAACTAAAGAAGAGGTTCATTCCTATTGATTATGAGCTTGATTTGTTCAAGAAAATGCAAGGGTTAAAGCAATCTAGCAAATTTGTCCAGGAATATATAGAGGAATTTTACCAAGATCTTATTAGGGTAGGGCATGAAAAAGCAAACAAGGAGAAGATTGCCCATTACCTTAGTGGGTTAAGACCTAGCATTCAGGAGGAGTTAAGTCTGGTTAGAATGACTAACATTGAAGAGGCATACTAGTTTTCCCTATGAGTTGAAGAGAAGCTAAAAAAAAGGTTTGATGGAAGGAAAAGAGGGTGTGGTCAAGGAGGAAGGGGTAGTGGCAAGTTATTTGGAGGTTGAAATGAGAACCAAAGTAAAAATTAAGATGTGGGTACTAGTTGAAACTAGAGGAACAAGGGTTTTGACCTCTCCTATGATAAAAAAAATTGGAGATCAAAGAGAAAGAGGTATGATGTGGACAAGGCTCTAGAAGAAGAGGCTTTTATAGTACCTATTTTTATTGCAACAAAGAAGGTCATCATACCTTTGAATGCCCTTAATGCCAAGGAAGGATAGATAGGAGTGTTGATGGACAAGCAAGGGGTGCTCATGCGGATGAGGATGCAAAGTCATCACATTCAGAGGATGGAAAAAGAGGAGAGATTCTAGTAAATGAAAGGATATTACTAAGTAGTGAGATTGAAGCTAGACAAAGGAGGAGTTTGTTTCATACCGGGTACAAGTGCAAGGGTAAATATTGTGATGTGATTGTTGATGGTGGAAGCACTAACAACTTGGTGTTAGAAGAGATGGTTTTAAAGCTAAAGCTCAAGAGGGAGAAACACCCTCAACACTATCAAATTTTTTGGGTGAAGGATGATTATAAGGTTCTGGTTAGTGAACAATGTCTGGTGAAGTTCAAGATTGGGAGTTACCATGATTAGGTTCTCTTGGATACAATTGTCTGATTGTGTGTTGTCTTTGTTGTTACACAAATGTCATATCATTTTTCAGTCAGTGATTAATGAGATCACTTGGTCAACAAGAAAATTTTCCTTATCTACTGAGCATTCCTAGAGATTACTCTGTGAAGGCAGTGTCTACCAATTTCACTCAGGTGTTGAAAGAAATTAAGGTAGAAAGAAGTGTTAATCAAGTTCTCCTGGTTAGCAAAGGAAAGTTGGTCAACATTAGTGTTCACTAAGTTCACTCGGTTGCAAAAGGATTTTGCAAGTTCATAGTGCTAACTAAGCTTTTGTTGGTTAACACAGAAAATCATTTCAAGACCAGTGTTTACTGAGTTGGGTCAGCCAATGAAGGATTTTGTTGATTTGGGATATGAAGTTTAATTGTTTCAAGTATTAATTCTTTCCAACCATGGTAATAATTATTGGTCATTGTAAGTTGTAATTGAGCTGACTTGATAATCTGGATGGTATAAATGAAAGGTCAACTGGAGATTCTAGTGTGTATGTGAGAATGCAAGTGTATTGATTGATTGAGAAGGGAAGTTTGTGAGAGAACTTGAAGGATGGTAAGATATTCTTAAGGAACAAAAAATTAATATTCGATCAAGAAGGATCTAGTATGAAGCAGAACAATGATTTATAATTAGTAATTCAGCTACATCTCAATCAGGTCATTTCATTGTTACTTTCTTACCATTGTAGTAGTGATCCAAAATCTCTTAATAGAGTTGGTTTAAAAACCAATTATAAATCCTTTAACAAGGTGATAGTTCCATTGAATTTTTCTAAGACCTCTTGCAAGGCCACTCCTTATAGGATGATTAAATCATCTAACAAGGTCACACCTAATAGTGTGTTTTCTAACCTTTAACTAGGTTGGCTCCTAACATGGCTTGCTTCAGAAGAGTGAAAAATAGTAACTAGTTACATTGGTGGTTTTCCCCATATTTGCTTTCCATGTTAAATATGGTGTCTCTTGTGTTTATTTCTTTTCTCTCATGTTTGCAAATTATTGCTATTGATGTTAGATTTGCTAAAATAAAACATACTCTACACTTACCAAGTTACAACATTTTTCAGTATGTTTACTGAGCGACAACAGTAATTAGTTTTATAAGACATCTAAAGGATCTATGGAAATATTTTCATGGTAACTAATTCACCCCTCACTCTCAGTTACTCCATCTATTTTTCCAACATTGGTATCAGAGATTTTGGTGCTTGCTGGAAAGGTTTCAAGGACCTAAGATAAAGATTAGGATGTCTTACAAGAGAGAAATTTGAAAGCTTAATAGAGACAACTTTTCAACATGGTAGGGACTCATGAGACTTCATCTAGCTTCCATTGGTGATTTAGGCTTGAAATACCTTGATGAAGAATACACAACTCCTACTGGTACATTATCTATTGGAGATATTGCTAAGAAAAAGAACCATAACACCATGATGAAAGATATGGCATCTACTCTTAGCTATGAGGAATTTGATGAGATCAAGGACTACAAAACTACTTTTGAAATATGGAATAAGCTAAAGGACATATATGGTGGTGATGAAAATGGGAAGAGAGCCAAAGAAAAAAACCCTAGAGGATAGTTTGATCAGATGAGAATGAGAGAAGATGAAAATATTGCCAAATATTTGGAAAGAATCAAAGAAAATGTCAGTGCAATTAAAGCATCTAGAAGAGAAATCAAGGAAGAAACTGTTGTACATAAAGTTCTCAGAACATTGCTTCCTATCTATGCAATTAGAGTATCTACTATTCAAGAAAGAAGGTGTATGAAAAATCATAAGATAACTTTGGATACCTTAGTAGGAGGATTGACAACTTTGAGCTAGACAACTATAACAATTATGTTCTAGCTTCCAAGGATATTGAATTTGCATTTGAGGACAAGTTTTAACTTAAGGAGAAAGGAAAGAAAATAAATGACATTCAATTAGAAAATGAAGAATAATTAGAAGAAAGTTTTGATAGTGATCTTGAATTTGTTCAAGCTTTACTTGCAAGGAAATATTCTAGAGGCAGAGGGAAATACAAAAGTAAAGTTTCCCTAATCTATTTTTCATGTGAAGAAATTGGTCATATTGCTGCCAGGTGCCCAAAAAAAGAAAGAAAAGATGAGAAGAAAAGTCAAAAGTGCAATGGTAAGAAGGATTTCAAAAATCACAAATTATTCAAGGAGAAAGGTAAGAAGACTTGTTTTATGGCTAATGATTCTGATAATAGTGAAGATGAAATAGTCTACATTGCTGTGAAAGATGAATCTGATGATGAAGGAGATAAGATGGAACTTATCTCTGATGTTAGAAAAAATGATACATGGATCATAGATAGTGGATGTTCACATCATATGACTAGAGACAAAACAAAGATTGAACACTTTGAAGACAATGATGGTCGTAGTGTAAGGTTTAGAAAAAATGAACCTTGTTACATAAAAAGGACAAGTCGAATCTCATAACCAAATAACTTGTATGTGATAATGCCTATTGGGTTAAAGGACTAAAATATAATTTGCTGAGTGTGGCACAACTTATCAACATTGGATTCAAGGTGGGATTTATGCATGACAAGTCAAGACTACTAGATGACAAAGGAAAACTAAATGGATCATGCAAACAAACAAAAGGTAACCTATTTTATCTTGATCTTGGTGATTGCTCATGTTTTCTTGCTCAAGTAGAAGAAAGTTGGTTATGGCATAGAAGGTTATCTCATGTAAACTTTGATAACATGGTGAAAATAAGCAAATTTAGAAAAGCAAGAGGCATTTCTAGTTTGAAGAAACTAGATGTTGGTTTATGCAAGAATTGTCAGATTGGTAAAATGGGAAAGACTAGTTTTAAAAGAAAAAACTATCAATTTAAAGATATCTTAGAAATTATACATACTAATTTGTGTGGACCTATTGGAATATAAAACTATAGTAGAGAAAAATTCTTTATTCTCTTTGTTGATAACTACTCTAGAATGATGACTATCATGTATTTCAGAGAGAAGTTTGAAGCATTCGAGAAATTCAAATGGTATTTGGCAAGAGTAGAGAAAAAAATAAGGAAAATACTGAAATGCTTAAGATCAGATAGAGGTAGTCAATTCAGCTCCAATGAATTCAACAAATTTTGCATTAAAAGAGGAATCAAAATATAGGTATCAACCCTTGGAACTCTTGAGCAAAATGGAATAGCTGAAAGAGGAAATAGATCCATCATGGATTGTGCAAGGATTTTGATTTTTGAAAAGAACATTGCTATCAAATAATAGAAGGAAGCTATCAACACTGCATTTTGTACCTTAAACCAAATACAGTTGAAGAAGGACTCATATAAAACTCCCTATGAATTATGGTATCGCTACAAACCCAATGTAAGTTACCTAAAAGTATTTGGAAGTAAATGATACATCTTGAAAGAATCTAGAAATGACAAGTTTGATGTGAAAGGTGATGAAGGTATTTTCTTAGTATATTCTTAGTATATTCTTGCATAAGTAAGGTATATAGATGTTTAAATTTGTCTACTCACAAAATCATAGAAAGTGCACATGTGAGAATTGAAGAATTTGTA
The DNA here is from genome assembly GCA_028749045.1 of Cupressus sempervirens. NCBI lineage: Eukaryota > Viridiplantae > Streptophyta > Pinopsida > Cupressales > Cupressaceae > Cupressus > Cupressus sempervirens. The sequence goes on along the minus strand of CM053789.1, from coordinate 65,447,571 downwards.
GAAAGGATTGAAGAAGAAAGAAAAAAGGAACTACAAGATTATAGGATATTTGTTTACATCGAACCTGATACATTGCCAGACACATTTGTTAATAAGAAGACTTCTACTCCTAAGTCTTCCTTAGTCAATGAGTTGGAAGAAGTTCAAACTTATTCACAATGACTCAAATCACATTCTAAAGCTACCAAGCCAATGCCTACTGAGTTTAAGCAACCAAAGTTAGAAGGTGAAATTCAAAATGAAGATAGTGGAATTCATTCAAAAGGAAAAGAACCTATATTGGCTAAGTATGTCAAAAGGCATCATGCACTTGATCAAATTAATCGAGATAAAATAGAGGGTACTATGACAAGAAGTAAGCTAAAAGGTACATGTTTGCTTGCTAATTTTGAACCTATAAATGTTAAAGATACATTGGAAAATAAAAGTTGGACTGAAGCTATGAATGAAGAAATACAGCAAATAGAGAAGAACAAAACTTGGACTCTTGTTCCTAGGCCTAAAGAAAAAAATGTGATTGGAAAAAAATGGGTATTTAGGAATAAGTTGAATGAAGATGGTAAGGTATCAAGAAATAAAGCTAGATTGGTATGTAAAGGCTATTCTCAAGAAGAAGGAATTTTTTATGGTGAGACTTTTGCTCCCGTTGCAAGATTAGAAGGCATTAGGACTCTACTTGGGTATGCTTCTCATAGAGGATTCAAAGTATATTAGATGGATGTTAAATTTTCATTTCTCAATGGTATTATTGATGAAGAAGTCTACATTGAACAGCCAAGCAGTTTTGTTGATCCAAAAAAAAGGGACATAGTTTGCAAATTACACAAAGCATTGTGTGGTCTAAAGTAAGTTCCTAGAGCATGGTATGAGAGGTTGCACAACTAACTTATAAAGATTGGTTTCTAGAGAACTAATGATAACATTAGTTTGTATATTAAGGAAGGACCAGATCACAAGATTGTATTGGCATAAATATTTGTGGATGATACTTTATTCACATGGAATGATGATCTATGGAAAGATTTTTTAGAGAAAATGAACAAAGAGTTTGAAATGTCTATGTTTGGTGAGATTAAGTTCTTTGTTGGATTATAGATACAACAGAGTAGGAATGGTATCTACATCACTTAGTCTAAGTATATCAAGGAGATACTCAAGAAATTTGGTATGGAAGATTCAAAACCAGTTGGAACCCCCATGTGTACTAGATTAAAGCTTACCATAGATGATGATTCAAAAGAGGTAGATCAAACCTTGTATAGATCAATGATTAAAAAATTATAGTATGTAGCTCGTACAAGACCTAATATTGCTCTTGTAATTGGTATAGTGGCAAGATTCTTGGCAAAACCCAAAGAAAATTATATGATGACAATCAAAAGAATCTTGAGATATTTGAAAGGCACTGAAGACTATGGTTTATGGTATAAACTTGGAGGAAATATAGACCTAAAAGTATTTACTGATATTGATTGGGCAGGAAATATTGATGACAAAAAAAGCACAAGCAGTGGAGTATTCTTTCTTGGGTTGGTATCTTGGACAATTAAGAAGCAAAACTGCACATCCCAATCCACAATAGAAGTAGAATATGTTGAAGTAGTAGTAAATTGTTCTAATATTTTTTGGTTTAAATAGTTGTTGGAAGGCATGAAGGTTGAAATCAAAGAACTAGTTGTCATGTTTTGTGATAATACAAGTGCAATTAACATATCAAAGAATCCAATGATGCATTCCAAAGCCAAGCATATTGCTATAAAATATCATTTTGTCAGAGAACTGGTGTAGGAAAAAGAAATTAGATTGGAATATGTTTATACAAAAGAACAAATTGTAGAAATATTTACCAAGCCATTACCTAAGGATGCATTCTTGTATCTAAGAGGTAAGTTAGGGGTCATTCCCATATTTGAAGCTAACTAAATGAAGTTCTAGTGATGTATCAACATGAACCAAGTTGAAGATCAATCAGTTGATGTTGCATAGTAAAAAAAAATTGCATATGAATCAGTACTCAAGGTACATTGATCCTCATTTGGTATGTGATGTGAAAGAGGGGTAGTTTACTATCATATCTTTTTTAAATTTTTTTTGAGAGAGAAGCTATGCAATTCCCTCATAGAAGGAGATTACTGCATAAAAGAGAAGCTTTTGGTATAAAATCTAAGAGGGAGAGAATTTTTGTCAAAGAAGGTTTTGTTCTCAAATTTTATTATGTTATGACATGTTGTGTTGCCATCAATGCCAAAGATGGAGATTGTGGATAAAATTATTTAATTGTGTATTGTGTTTGATGTTACACAAATATCATATCAGTTGTCAGTTAGTGTTTACTGAGCTCACTTGGTCAGAAAGACAATTTTCCTTGTCTACCAGGCATTCTTGGAGATTACTTTGTGAAGATATTGTCTACTAAGATCACTCGAGCATTGAAGGAAATTATGGTAAAAGGTAGTGTTAACTAAGTTCTCATGGTTAATGAAGGAAAGTTGGCTAGAGTTAGTGTTCACTGAGTTCACTTGGTTGCTAAAGGATTTTGCAAGTACATAGTATTAACTAACCTTCTATTGGTTAACATAGGAAATCATTTTAGGACCAGTGTTTACCAAGCTAGGTTGGTGAATGAAAGATTTTCTTGATTTGGGATATGAAGTTTAATTAGTTTAGGTACTGATTCAAATTGAATATGGTAATAATTATTGATCATTATGAGTTGTAATTGAGCCAACTTGATAATCTTGATGGTATAAATGAAAGATCAAGTGGAGGTTCTAGTGTGTATGCGAGTATGCAAGTGTATTGATTGATTGAGAAGGAAAGTGTGTGAGCAAACTTGAAGGATGGTCAGATATCCTTGAGGAACAACAAAGTAATATTCAATGAAGAAGGATGTAGTATGAAGTAGAACAATGATCTGTAATCAGTAATTTAGTTGCATCTTAATTAGATCATTTCATTGTTACTTTCTTACCATTGTAGCAGTGATCCAAAATCTCTTAACAGAGCTGGTTTAACAACTAGTTGTAAATCCTCTAACAAGGTGATAGTTCCATTAAATTGTTCTAAGACCTCTTGCAAGGCCACTTCTTACAGGGTGATTAAATACTCTAACATGGTCACACCTAATAGTGTGCTTTGTAACCTTTAACCAAGTTGGCTCCTAACAGGGCTCACTTCAGAAGAGTGAAAAACAATAACTAGTCACATTGGTGGTTTTTCCCATATTGGGTCTCCATATTAAATCTAGTGTCTCTTATGTTCATTTCTTTTCTCTCATGTTTGCAAATTATTACTATTGATGTTAGATCTACTACAATAAAACATACTCTACATTTATTGAGTTACAACATTTTTCAGTATGTTTATCGAGTGATAGCAGTAAGTAGTTTTATTAGATATCTAAAGGATCTATGGAAATATTTTTTTGGTAACTGATTCACCCCCCCTCTTAGATATTCCATCTATTTTTCCAACAAGTTCTTTGTGACATCATTTCAATGAATTTTTACCATTTATTGTTGGGAAGGCCATGACATTTTGGTAGGCATGTTGTACATGATGGTCATGAAAATACATAATCTCTAACAAAGGATGGAGTTCACCAGAAACTAAAGCTATTAATGGAGGAAGGTGAAAGGGTATGCGGTGCTAGGGTATGTGTTTTTTGATGGAATAATTTTTTTGGATGGCATGAAACATCAATGTATGTGTTATGCTTTGATTCCTAGAAAAGATAAGGAAGGAAGTAGTGAAATTCCACTTGAAGTTTTAGGCCTATTAAGTGAGTATGGAGATGTCATCTCTAATAATGTTTCAAAAGGGTTGTCACTAGTAAGAAAAATCAGTGATCAAATAGATTTAATCCCTCGAGCTAGTTTTCCTAACAAGGCTACTCATAGGATGACTCCTACTAAAACTGAGTTAAACAAATAAGTTCAAGAGTTCTTGAGGAAAGGTTTGATTTGGGAAAGCCTAAGTCCATGTGCAGTACCTGCAGTGCTAGCACCAAAGAAGGATGGAGAGTGGAGAATGCGTATAGACTCTTTGGCTATAAATAGAATAACCATCAAGTATTAATTCCCTTTGCCAAGTATGGATAATTTTATGGACTATTTGAGTGGAGCATAGTACTTGAAAAAGATAGATCTCAAGAGTGGCTATCACCAAATATGGATACAAGAGGGAGATGAGTGGGAGACTACATTGAAGACCAAGGAGGATCTATATGAGTGGTTAGTCATGCCCTTTGGACTGACCAACATGCCAAACACCTTCATGCATCCTATGAATAAGGTACTAAAGAAATTCTTGGAAAAATTTGTTATTGTCTATTTGGATGATATTTTAATTTTTAGAAAGTCTTAGGATGAACATTTATTGCACATTCATAGTGTCCTTGAAAGTTTGAGGGAAGAAAAATTGTTGATTAATTTGAAGAAGTGTAGCTTCATCAAAAAGGAGTTAGTCTATTTGGGGTTTGTTGTATCAATTGAGGGTCTCAAAATGGATCTAGAGAAGGTAAAGGCCATTCTAGAATGGCCTACTCCATGGTTTTCTACTGAGGTGAGGTCATTCCATGGTTTGGTTAGTTTTTATAGGAGGTTCATTAGAAATTTTAGTGGCATATGTGCATCCCCGATTGAAACAATGAGGGGGGATAAAAGGGAGTTCAAGTGGACTATAGGAGCTGTAAGGAGTCTTGAATTGTTGAAGAAGAAGTTGATAGAGAAATCTATGTTGGCACTAACTAATTTCAATAAAGAGTTTCAAGTGGATTGCTATGCTAGTAGCAGTGTTATTGGGGCTATATTGAGCCAAGAAGGTAAGCCTATTGCCTATTTTAGTGAAAAACTAAATGATGCAAAGAAGAAGTATTTTGTTTATGATTAGGAGTTCTATGCAATAGTTCAAGTCTTAAAGAAATGGAGGCATTATTTATTAACAAAAGAATTTTTCTTGTATACTAATCATCAGGCATTGCAGTACCTAAATAGCCAAGGTAAATTGAATCAGAGACATTTGAAATAGGTAGAGTTTATGCAAAGCTATACATTTGTGTTGAAACATAGTTCAGTGGAAGGTCTAATAGGGTAGCAGATGCATTGAGTAGGAGACAGTTGTTGTTTATAGTAATGTAGGTTGAAGTGGTTGGGTTTGATGAACTCAAGAATTTGTAGCCTAGGTGAGGATCCTGATTTTGCTAAAGCATGGAAGGCTTATAAAGAACATGTTACTCTAGATATGAGTAGGTGGTTAGAATATTTTATTTAGGATAGTATGTTGTTTAAGGGCAGTCAATTATGTATTCCAAGGAGTTCTATGGGGCAAAACTTCATCAAGGAGAAACATAGTGGAGGAATGGTAGGACACTTTGGTTGGGATAAGACTATTGCCATTATTAGAGAACATTACTTTTGGTCTCAATTGTCATAGGATGTTAAGAAGTTTGTGTAAATTTTTCAAGTATTTCAAGTAGCCAAAGGATTTAGTCACAATATTGGACTTTATCAGCCATTGCATGTTCCATCGAAGCCTTTGGAGGACATAAGTATGGATTTTGTTCTTGGATTGCTGAGGACACAAAGCGGTAATGACTCAGTATTTGTTGTAGTTGATAGGTTCTTCAAGATGGAACATTTCATTCCATGCCACAAGACTCATGATGTAGTACATATTATAGATTTTTTTTCCAGAGAAGTGGTTTGACTACATGGTCTCCAAAAAAGTATTGTTTCTGATAGAGATACTAAATTTGTGAGGTATTTTTGGAGGACTTTGTGGAAGAAGTTGAGGATGAAATTGAAGTTTAGTTCTATGAATCATCTATAGACTAACAGACAAACATAAGTGGTGAATAGAAGTCTAGGCAACTTGCTAAGGTGTTTAGTGGGAGATAAGCCCAAGGGATGGATTTAATTCTACCACAAGAAAAATTTTCATACAATAATTTTTTAAATAGGAGTACTGGTATAAGATCACCATTCCAAATTGTGTATGGAAATAGTTCAAGGACTACACCAGAGTTGAGAAAGATGGAGCAATGGGAGAGAACAATTGCTGAGGTAGAAGAATTTGCTAAACATGTCAAGAATCTACATGAGGAGGTACATACACATATTACAAAGATGAACCAATAGTATAAGGCTAGGATAGATCAAAAGAGGTGACATAAAGAGTTCCAAGTAGGGGATCTAGTTATGGTATACTTGAGGAAGGAATGCTTTCTAGTGGGTACCTACAACAAGGTAAAGATAAAGAAATTTGGTCCCTACAAAATTTTGAAGAAACATGACTCAAGAAATGCATATGAGGTAGAGTTACCAAATGGGATTCACATTTCTTCTATCTTCAATATTGTAGACTTAACAAAATATCATGATGATGGGGCATATGAGGGGTTGTTGTTGGAGTCATGTCTAATTCCTACTTTAGTTAAGGAAGAGATTGAAGACATTCTAGATAGTTGTGTGGGCTAGAGTACTAGAAATAGGCAGTATGAAGAATACCTGGTGAAGTGAAGACGATGACTAATAGAAGAATCAACTTGGATATTCGCAACAGAGGTTTCCCATTTGGGTTTTCCTCTACCAGCTATAAAGTGATAGGGTCACTTTTCAATCTACCCTAGATGTTTGATGTAGGAGCATCCAGTGGTGTAAGGGCTATCTTGTATCACCCACAAATATGTTGAGTTTTAGTTTTTTTTAAAAGTGTTTTCATTTTTGGATACCCATTTGGGTCAATAAAGATTCCAACTCTCATAGTTCCACTGTTGGTTTTTTGGGTTAGAGTTTTGGAACACCTTGGGATATGTGGTAATGTAAAAAATGGGTTATTTTGTAATAAAGCCATAATTATGATGAGTTAGAGGGTGTAAGTTGGAGGGATGATTATATTTTTAATTTAAAACACTTTAGAAAAAGAATCAAGTCAGAAGGCTTTATGGTTTGAAAGTTATTCTAGTTTTAAGTTGCTTGGAGACCCCATAAGAGTTCTTCTAAGTTAGATTTGAGGAATTAAATGAGCTTGTATGAGTCCACTAATGGGGGACAAGTAAATCTAACCCATAGGGCTATATAGCACTATAAGAGCTTTCTAGAAATGTAAACGGTTCGTCAATCAGAGTTACAAATCAAAATTTATGCCTCTCGAAAGTTGGACTACCATTTTTGGATTCTTCTAATTTTACATTGGATTCTAACATGATTTCTAAAACATTCTATTTTGGTGGTGGATTCAAAATGGCATATTCTAGAATGTATTTCTAACCCTAAACCTAATTGGGGTTTATTTAAGGATATTTCTAGCATTGTAAAGGCAGTTCTTGGTGGAATTTGAGAGAAGGTACTGTGAAGAGGATTTTTCTCCAAGATTTGACCATTGTAACCACATAGGGAATGTATTTGGGTCTATTTACATGTATTGAATGTAGTAGCATATTTTACTGATAATAATATTCCCCTTTTCTCTTGTTGCATTCATTCTAGTTGTGGCTAGTGTCTTCATTAGAAAGTGTTGTACAAAGATCTGTTGCAACAACATGAGAAGAAAGAAGATGATTATGTACTGCTAGATGATACTCCAAAAGATGATGTTCTAGTAGTTCCTCATGATTTGCAACAATCGCAACAATAAATACCACACACCCTAGTGAATGTCAGACAATCAACAAGGTTGAGTAGACCTCCAGAATGATTTCTCCTTCTTTGTCTTCCATTTTACTTACTAATACTAGTGAACCTAAATGTTATGATGAATATGTGTAGGTGGATACTAAGATTGAGTGGGAGTTTGCAAAAAAAGATGAAATAGACTCTTTGCTAAAAAATACCACATGAGATTTATTCATGTTTCCTGTAAGTAAAAGTTCTTTACAGAATAAATGGGTTTACAGGTTAAAAGAAGAGGATGGAGGTAAGAAGCAATTTAAAGCCATATTAGTTGTAAAAGGATTTGCATAGAAAAAGGGCATTGATTTTGATGAAATATTCTCTTATGTTATTAAAATGACTTCTATCCATATTATTTTAAGTATTATGGCTACTAAATATTTTCATTTGGATTAGCTTGATGTTAAAACAACCTTCTTTCATCATGATTTGGATGAAGAGATATATATGGCTCAGCTATAAGGATTTGAGGTCAAAGGTAAGGAGAGCTTGGTGTGAAAATTGAAGAAAAGTTTATGAGGCTTAAAGCAAGCATCTTAGCAATGGTATCTGAAATTTGACATTTTTATTCATGAGAATGGATATAATATGTGTCATTCAGATCATTGTGTTTATTTTAAGAGGTTTGATGATGACAACTACATTATTTTATCTTCATATGTTGATGATATGCTTGTAGTTGGGTCTAATATGGATCACATTAAGGGATTAATGGAACAATTAACACATGCATTTTCTATGAAGGATTTGGGGGCAGAAAAGAACATCCTTAGTATGAAGATTTAAAAAGATAGAAAAAACAAGAAATTGGCATTATCTTATGCTGATTATATTGTGAAGGTGTTGCAACATTTCTCTATGGAGAATGCTAAAGTTGTCAGTACACCTTTACTTAGTCATTTGAAGTTGACTAAGGAGATGTGTCCAAAGACACAAAAAGAGGAGGATAAGATGTCCAAGGTACCTTATGGTTTAGTTGTAGGATGCTTGATGTATGCTATGGTATGTAGAAGTCCAGATATTGTGCACATAGTGGGAATCATTAGTAGGTATATGAGTAATCCAAGAATTGAGCATTGGAATGAAGTTAAATGGATTCTCTGATATTTGAGTGGTGCATCCAGTAAGTATTTACATTTAGGGGGCTCTATTACTAATTTATAGGGATATGTTGACATAGATTTGTCAAGAGATATTGATACTAGGTGGAGTACTATAGAATATGTATTTACTATTGGTGTAGTGCAGTGAGTTGGGTTTCTAGGTTGCAGAAGGTTAATGCTTTATCTACTATAGAGGTATAGTATGTTGCTACTATAGAGGTAGTCAAGGAGATGATATGGCTTCAATTCTTCATGGAAGAGTTGTGACACCCATAGAGGGATAATTATTTGTTTACACATAGTCAGAGTGGCATACATCTCGTGAAGAATTTTCATCTGCATTCAAAGGATAAACACATACAGTTGTAGTACCATTTCATTCAGTTAGTTTTGGATGATGGAAAATTAAGATAGACAAGATATGTATAGATAAAAATCCAATTAATATGTTTACAAAGGTAGTGATAAGGGAGAAGTTGAATTCCTCTTCAGCTTTGGTTGGTCTTCTTGACTGAACAAAATAAAAGAACAACAGAGTCTAGGGTAGTTTGATATATTCTAGTGGGAGCTAAAAGTTTAGTAGTGCTATGGTTAGTCTCCATTATTTCTATGAGAGTTTGGTGGTAGTGACCTTGTAGGGTCCTAGGGTAGTGCCCTAGGTGCACTCCCTATCATAGTATAGGGTGGAGTTGAGGGACAACACCCTTGCAAGGCTTTTTGGGGGCAACACACCCAAATATAAAAGTGCCTTTATACTGTAAAAGGCATGGGCTGCTATTTTTCCTATTGGAAAACTTATTTTAGCCCTAATTTTGTAAGAAAAAAAATCTTGTACAAAAAAAGCTTAGAGTTAGGGATTTCATAATGTAATGGTAATATTGTTGCTTCTTGTGGTAGTATTCATCTATAAGGGATTTTGGATTGTAATCACTAGATAATAATAATATTGGACTTGATGTTGGTGGATGTAGCCTAGGGATTTGGTGAACCACATTAAATCTTAGTGTCTTGTATTTTATTTTATGTGATCTACTATTTCCTAGTATTGGTTATATTTTCATGTAACTATTATTTTTGTCTAAGGTTAATCCTAACAAGGTTTGGGATAGAAATTTCTTATTGGGGGTCACAAGGATTTATGGGGTTGTTATGTGATAGCATTGTGATAATGTTGCCTTGTAAGGACATGTTCTCTTTTGTATTTTTGTGTCATTTTTGCCAATGTGATGTCCACCTTCACCCCTATTTAGTGTTATTTTATGGACTATTGTTCAAGCCTTGGGATGGAAAAGTTATGTGATAAAATGTTGAATTTGTGATTTATATGTGTGTTTAAGTGTAAAAGGAAATAGGTAGATTTGCACATGTTGTTTTGTGCTGCAGTGGCAGAGAAGAGAAATGCTATAGGAGGCAACATTGTTGAAAATGTAATAGGGAATTTAATGTTATGTTTTAAATGCTTTTAGTTTTTGAAATTTGTAATAACGTCCTACATGTGGTGGCATACCTAGAGTAGCAGTTCGATAAGCTCTCCAGATATAGCCACCTAGGACCAGGCGTGTGGATCTTAAATTAGAATAGTTTTTTTTTTAGTTCATAGGTGGCGTGTTTAATGATTTTTAGAATCCAACAATAGGTAGTAGGCAGTTTTTGGAATATTCCTGACTTAGAAAATGACTATCTAATATTGGTAGAAAAAACGTTTCAGATTCTTATCCTTTTCTTGGATAGAAGACAAAAAAAAACATTTCTCATCCTTTTATTAGAAAAGGAGAGTCAATTTTAAATAAGCCAGTTGGCTATGTAAGAGAGGCATTCGAATTTGGGTAATAGAGAAAGTTTCAGTTTTTGCCTTGTTACTCTCTCATCTTGTAAATCGATATCAAAAAGAAAAAAAATCGAAGTGGAAAAGTTTTGGAGACCTGCACTCAGACATGAATAACTTTCAAACCAGAAAAGGTTTACTCAATCTAACTGTTGAGATTTGGCATAACTAGGTTTCAAACAACATATAATTTTTTTAGAGAAATCCAACGGTTCAAACCCGAGATCTTGACCATGCATCAGAGTACATTTTTTTGCAAAACATTGCTTCTTGCTGTCTCTAGATAGGCCTGCACTCAGACATGAATAACTCTTGAACCAGATCAAAACTCTTCAATCGCTCTGGTGAAGATCAACGTAATTAGGCCTATAATAACATATCCAAAGCTCATGAAAATCCAATGGTGCATTTGGGAGATATTACCCATGCACTGAGACTAATTTTCTGCAAACATACCAAATTCGACCCAAAACTAAAACTTTTTAATCTTCTGCAAACTATCAACTTGTTTCCAGTGAGAAGATAAGAAAAATCCATTCAAAACTTAGACCATCGAAAACATGCATAAAGACAAAATAAAAAAACATTCCATATCTCTCCAAATTTGATTCGTGTCTTACATAGCTGACTGGCTCACCCTTAAAACTGACTTTCTTTTTCCTATTAAAGGATGTGAAATGTTTTCTTCTTATTTTAGAAAAGAAGAACGTCTTCTATCCAAAAAAAGGATAAGAACCTGAAACATTTTTTCTACCAATATTAGATAGTCGTTTTCTAAGTCAGGAATATTCCAAAAACTGCCTACTACCTATTATTAGATTCTAAAATCATTAAACACTCCAGCTACAAACTAAAAAAAAAACTATTCTAATTTAAGATCCACACACCTGGTCCTAGGTGGCTATATCTGGAGAGCTTATCGAACTACTACTCTAGGTATGCCACCACATGTAGGACGTTATTAAAAACTTCAAAAACTAAAAGCATTTAAAACATAACATTAAATTTCCTATTACATTTTCAACAATGTTGCCTCCTATAGCGTTTCTCTTCTCTGCCACTGCAACATACTCCCCTATAGAATGAATCTCAAGTCCTCTTGAGATGATGTGTTGTAGAAATGAATCTCATTCTTCTTTCGAACTTTCCAATTTCTTTGAACTAGGATGAGCATATCTACAAGAAAAACAAAGATAATATCCAACTTCTCCACATTGTAGCTTTGATTCTTTAATGCTGTAAATGTCACAGAAAATTTTCTAGCATGATTCACTATACATGAAATCTGCATCCCTGCATAAACATTATTAGAAGAAAACATATCATCAGCATTAAGATTATTTGAGTTCTCTGTTTGAATATGAGCTTCCTTATACACCATGTAATGTGCATCATATATATCTTCATCAATAGTAACCATAAACTTATCTGCTTCTTGACTATCAACCAGTTTCACATCTTGAATCTTAAGAATCATATTTATCTCTTCTTCCTTTATTAAGCATTTATCATCATCTTGATCTTCTATAGTAATCTCACTTTCAAATATCTCTTTCTTATTACAACTTTGTTCAAGAACAATAACAGTATTGCACTCTTTCCTTTCTTCTTCAAGCTGAGTTTCCGTACTACCGCCATGCCTTTTCCATTTTCCCACAATGGCTGCAAATTTTTCCCATAAATTAGATTCTTCTTTAGAACTTGCTGTTACACATTCCTTAGCTTCATCTTCATGTCATTCCTCTTGACATTTTTCTTCATTATGCATATTTAAGGCTTCATCAGTTGCCTCCAAAATATTTTCCGTAGGAGTACCTTCCAACATTATACTCTTCTCTATTTTCAAAGGACATGTTATTGTTCCAACCACAAATTGTTTGCATTCAAATCCAATAGGGCTTGTCTTGTTACTGCTATCGTCAAGAGATACTTGCTGCACTTCTTGTTGTTGCACTTTGTGTTCTTGCTGCACTTCTTTCAACTTAGCTTTATTCTCTTTCAACTTAGCATCATCCTCCTCAAGTCTCCTTCTCAAATTGTTTATCTCCTCTTCTATCTTGCTTAGCTCTTCTCTTTGTTTTCTCCTTTCTTCTTTCTCTCTTTTCTTCTTTTCCTCTATCTCCTTCTGTTTAGAATCCTTTCTCTGCCGATACCTTCTAGAAAGATACAATAAAGCTGCTTCTTCTTGTCCCATCATTCCTCAACTAGGTTATTTTCTTCTTATCTAGTCTCTTGGACTTCTTCTCAGACTATTTCTCTCAATCTTTCACAATCACACAAACATATACGCAACTACTTTTTCCCAAACCTTTTATTGAGATCTGATACCACATTGCTGAGATTTGAACTTGAAGAGGAATGGGAAGTTTTGTGTCTCCTTTGGTCTCCTGTGTTTTTTTTTAAGATTATGGTTCTACTGTTATGCTTCATATATTTCTCATGGCAATCAGTTTAGAGAATAACAATTGCAGAAAAATGTACTTTGATTCAGAGTCAATATCTCAAGTTTGAACCGTTGGATTTTTCTAAATTTTTTATATGTTGTTTGAAACCTAGTTATGCCAAATATCAATGGTTGGATTGAGTAAATCTTTTTTGGTTCGAAAGTTATTCATGTCTGAGCGCGGGTCTATCCGAAGGCAGCAAGAAGATATTTTGGGGGATTTATTTTCAGAAAAAATGTACTTTGATGCGGGGTCAATATCTCAGGTTTGAACCATTGGATTTCTCTCAAATTTTTATATGTTGTTTGAAACCTAGTTACAGCAAATATCAATAGTTAGATTGAGTAAATCTTTTCTGGTTCAAAAGTTATTCATGTTTGAGCGCGGATCTATCCGAAGGCAGCAAGAAGATATTTTGGGGGATTTTATTTTCAAATTTTGTTCATTGAATCTGATTTTAGTGTGTGATCCTGAAGGTTGTAGATGCCCCTTGAAGGAACTCAGTTGAGTGACTGATTCCTCCTGAGTTTTCCAAGGTGTGGGTCTGCATCATTTTGTGAATGTTTGTTACCCATCTGGTACTTAGTTCTCCTAGCTTGAGGGTGGTCTTGCAAAAGGCATATGGATAGGAGATGAGCTTCCATGGAAAAGGTTATTTTGTTGTATTAAATTTGTTGAGTTCCTAAGATGAAAGCAAAGACTTCTTTTTGTTAACGTGTTCCCTTGTGCAAGCTAGCTAAACTTTGTTGATGTATCATTGTGTGGGAGGGTCTCCTATTGTGTTGTAACCACTATTTATTATGTAATAGGATGCAAAAGTGGTAGCATGAGGATAAATAGCATGTTGTTATTAGTTTAGATGAAGAGAAAGATTTGATTCAATTTATTTATTGCTAAGAAAGAGGAATATAATACATGGATCCTATTGATATTTGTTAAGAGCACAATAGTACCATAGTTTGTGTTTAATGTTCCAAAACTATAAACCTTAAAATATTTCCTTAACAAATGGAAGAAAGAAGAATGGTTTCCCTAATAGAGTTTTAAATCACTTGTGTGCAATAGCATTACAAATCAAAAAGGAAAAAATTAATTTTTCTCATTTGTGCATCTTATAAAAGTAGAATAATATTTAATAAAAAAGGAGTGTTTTGAAGATTATTTTTGGAAAAAAGTAAATAAATAAATAAAATATAGTCATGATATGCTATGTACCCACTTAAATCCAAATAAATTCCAATTCTTTAAAGCATACCAACCATTTTCACAAAAAATAAAAATCTAAACCTTCTATTTTAAGTTCCATGTATTAAGAGACTTACCTTGCACACATTATGCTATGAAGTGAATAATGCAATTGAGGATGAGTAGAGTTTACCAAAAAATATAACATAATCCTAATAAATAATAATTTTAATTTCAATATTCACACACACACACGCACGTGTGCACATGCCTCTGCGCGCGCGCACATACACACACACACACACACACACACACACACACAATTTCTTGAATTTTTGAAGTCTATTTTTAAAATATATGGAATGGGATGAAAGGGTTTAGATTTACATTAAAATTGATTAAAGGTAGGTTCTATTTTGATGGATAAAATGATTGAACTGGACTATGACCTGACTAAAAACACTATAATTTTTTTGAAAATCTATAATATAATTTGAAAGTTAAGAATCATAGAGAGAGATATATGGTTGACCTTCATTTTTAATGTAAATCAAAAGATTGTGGTCCATAGAGGAAGGTTATAGTAATTAAATGGTTCTTTGTGTTAAAATGAAAATTATTTTACTATTGCAATTGCAATTACCCTAGGAATTATGTGGATTGAAAATATAGAAAGTGCACATAGAATTTGAAAATGATAGGCCTAATATTTAATTTGAGACTATTAATGATGTACCATAACAAGTAAGAAATAATTAATAACATATAAATAGTTTGACAAAAAGTCTAAATGGGTGAGGTTTTATTATCCAATTCAAGTGAGGCTAATATAAGGTATACTTGAATGAATGTAGAGTTTTCAGTTTCAAGTGGAATGATGAATGATAAAGAATGAATAAACATTTATTGATGAATAGATATCTTGAATAAAATGATATCTTTTTGAGGTTCAAGAAAAGATCAATACAAAATATAAACAATATAAAAGAGGGGTAACAAGATTGAAATCAAAAGACTATAGACTTATCAAGACTAAATAAAAGATTACTTTTTACAAGACAAAACTACAAATATTTATAGAAAAAAAACAACAATAATTACACAACAAACACATTATAATTAAAAGAGGGGTCAAAAGCTTAAAAAGAAAATATCTGCACTTGAAACTAACAATCATATAATGCCTATTTTTGGAAGCATGAATGCTAATGATACTTCCATGGGGGAGTATCATATAAACATGATTAGAATATTATCATAATGATACACTACATTCATGAATGTGTTTGTCATTGATGTCAACATGTAGTTTTCTGTGGTATTTGACAAAAGAACAACAAAAAGATTGAGTTGGTATGAATAGATAGTTGAGTACTTTCACTAAGAGAGGTTAAAGGGAGTTAAGTACTATTAAGTGTTTAGTATATATAACTAACCTTAGAAGCACAAGATATTATCCTGGAAGCAATTATGCAAGGTTTAGTGAAGATTATTCTGAGATATAGTTTACAGAGGCATGTTCTGGTAAACTTGTTGTATCTCTTAGTAAAGTTGTTACTCTATGAAGCTAAAGTTAAAAATGTGAAGAAGAAATTCTAGAGATGATGTACCTAAACTCACTCATCATAATATTGAATGTATAGAAAGTTATTCAAGTTACAAGGTGGAAGATTAATGTTATCGCTAAATAAAACATCTTCTTAATGAGGTCCTATAATAATTAATTGAGAAGGTGTAATAGTTGACTCAGGGAATATTTTAATGGATTTATTATAAAGGAAGGATATTTTCATTTATCAATTAAGGAGGAATGTGAATGATTATAAGAAACACAAAGAGAGTTGTGTGAAGATAAGAAGATCAAAGTGAATTTGAAGGAAACTTCATTGCTGAGGTTTCATTGTGTGATACAAAGTTTGATACTTGGATTTGGGGTTCATGACCTAGTCTACAAGGTCTAACAGTGATTGGTTTAGTTGATAGGACAGAGGAAAGAAGTTAAAGTTTAGTACATACAATTATTCTAGAAGAAATAGTTGAGAGATCAGTTGGAAAATGAGTTCAGTGATCTTGCCCTAGAAGTTGTTTGAACAATGGCTCCTTCTATCTTCTACAACTCCTCACAAGGTTAGCATAACTCCTTTAAATAGGGTAGGAATTATCTAAAAAGGTTTCAAAGTTCCCTAACATTATCTCATATGTATGAAATATTATAATAGACTCCTAATAGGTTCCATCCTCTAACAAGGAATATTTATATTAGTACATCATCTTATGGGCATCATTCCCACAAAGATTTTCCCTCTAACCAAAGGTTTCATTAGTTAACATAACTGGTGTAATTGTGTATGTGCATCATTGTATGGTTGTTGTTTACTTTGGTTCAATGGTTAAGATTATTTAAGGTTGATAATTTTAATTATTGGATGCTCTTAATTATAATGGTGGACTTTTGTTTCTAACAATTAGTATTAGAGCATCAGGTCCTTGAAGATAAAGTTTAACAACTTTGGGGAACCATGGTGAACATATTTAGAAAAGATAGTTTGAAGTTTCAGGGAACAAATTATGACAATTGGAAGGAAAAGATGAAGACACATCTTCTATGTATAGGTCCAAGATATTGGATCTTGACAAAATTAGAAAATTCAATCATTGCTGAGAAAGATTTCAAAACTTGTACTAAGGAAGAAAGGGAACTTTTCATGTGTGACATGAGAGCAAGAGAAGCACTATTGTTTACACTTCTTGAAATTTAGTACAACTAGGTAAAGGCACTTATTACTTCTCATATTATTTGGAAAGGTTTGGAAAAAAGTTTTGAAGAAGATGAGCATTCTAAGAAATTGAGGTTACAAAGTTGGATTTGTGCATTTCAAGATGTAAAGATGATGGAAGATGAATCTATAAGAACATTTGTAGGAAAGATATTATAAATTATTGTAGGTATTAGATCTCAAGGAGGAACATAGAAATATGATGAGGTGATATGGAAGATATTGAATAGCTTAACACCACCATTTAAGCCGATAATTCAAATGATACAATTGTTGATCTCTTGTACCAAAGATTTCACAATGGAAACATTACTTGGGAAACTTGAAGTAGTTGACAATGAACTTAGACAATCTAGAGAATGGACCAAAACTAAAATAGATTTCAATGCCCTGAATATTTGACCTAGTTTATCAAGGAGCACAAGTACTAGAGGAAATTTTTCTAGCAATAGCATGTCTAATGAGAACAGAAAGATAGAAGGAGTATGCCTTCTAGTAACAAGAGAAAAGGATGGAAAGAAAATCTTTAAAAGTTGGACTTGTAATGAATTTTGTCATTATTCATCTAAGTATCCTAAAAGAGAGAAAAAGTATAGAGGAAATTTCAATCCTAGAAGAGATAGAGAGTATTTTTATGCAAATGAGAAAGATGATTTTGATGAACAAGTAGTAAGTGCTAGTGATGATAAAATAGGATTAGTAGCTATTAAAGAAGAAAGTTTAGATAAAATGGATTTGGTATCATAGGTTGAAAAGAAATCTGATTGGATAATTGATAGTAGTTGTTCACATCATATGACTAGTGATATGAACAAGTTTTTTGACTTCAAAATTCATGATGGAGGCATTGTCAGAGTTGGACACAATGCAACATGTCAAGTTAAAGGTATTGCATCTATAACTCTTGAAGGTAAGACTAAAATTGAGGATTTATATTTTGTTAATGGTTTGAAGCACAATATATTGAGTGTTGAAAAATTAGTGGATAAAGGTTATTAGTTACAATTCACAAAGGAGATATGCATGATTAGAGAAAAAGATGAAAAGGTTATTGGAAAAAGAACTAGATTTAGAGGTATTTTATTTCAGATAAACCCTAATAAAATGACATGTTTGGTTACAAAGGTAGATGACAATTGGTTATGGCATAAGAGATGTGGTCATATAAAATTTGACAACATTGTGAAGACAAGTAGTATGTTTGCAATTAGAGATTTTCGTAGAATTGTAAAGCCTACTAACACAATTTGCAAGTAGTGTGTATTGGTAAAGCATAACAAAACTTGATTTTCTAGCAAGAAGTTTACTACTACAAGAAAAATGGAGATTATACATATAGATCTTAGTGGTCCTATGAAGACTAAAGAATTCTATGGTGAAAGATATTTCATGATTTTAGTTGATGATTTTCTAGAATGACGTGAGTTTCAGTTCTTAAAGAAAAATCTTAGGCATTCGATAAGTTCAAAATATTCAAGAATAGAGTTAGGTATGAAGATTAATGTTTAAGATCAAATAGAGAAGGAGAATTTACTTAAAATAGTTTAACATCTTTTGTGAATCTAATGGAATCAAAAGATAGTTGTTAGCTTTGAGAACCCTTGAACAAAATGGCCTTGCAAAGAGAATAAATAGGTCAATAATAGAAGTAACAAGAGCTATATTAGCTGAGAATGATGTATCCAACATGTTTTGGAGAGAAACTATGAATTCAATAGGCTATACTATGAATAGAATGCAAGTTAGGAAAGACACAAACAAGACCCATTATGACTTGTGGTTAATTATTTTTGAGTTTTTGGTAGTAAATGTTAAATCAAAAGAGATGGTGATATTGGTATGTTTGATGCTAGAAGTGATGAAGATATGTTTCTTGGTTATTCATTGAAAAGAAAGGCCTATTGATGTTATAATCTAAGAATAAGGACTATTATGGAAAGTGAAAATGTAAGAGTTGATGAAAAATTCAAGATACAAGAAAGAATAGTTGACTACAATTTAGATGATGAGAATATTATTACTAAACCAAGGAATGATGAACTATTCTTTGAGAATAAAAAAGTTTTGAAGAATGAAGGAGAGCTAAGGTAGGAACAAACCTCAAAATCTTCAATAAAGCTAAGAGTTGAGATAAAATTTCCTACTTCTAGTAAGAATATGACAAGGAATCATCCACCTGAGTAGATCATTAGAAGTAGAGATAAAGGTGTGATGACAAGATGAAAAATCAATGAAGAACTACATTTGATATCTCAAGTTGAACCAAAAAATACAAATGAAGCAAGTAAAGATGACTATTAGAAGCAAGCTATGAAAGAAGAATTGGATCAGCTAGTGAAGAATGAGACATGGGAATTGGTCCCTAGACCAGAAGACAAGAATGTGATTGGAACAAAATGGGTATTTAGGAAAAAGATGAATGAACAAGGTGAATTTGTAAGGAACAAAGAAAGATTGGTATGTAATAGACTATGATGAAACCTATGCTCTTGTGGAAAGTATAGAAGTAGTAAGATTATTCTTAGCTTATGCAACATATAAGAAATTTATGGTATATTAGATGGATGTCAAGTAAACATTTTTGAATGGAGAACTTGAAGAAGAGGTATACATAGAAAAACTTGAAGGTTGTCCTTTAAAAAATGGCAAGGAAATAGTATGTAGATTAAAAAAAGCATTTTATGGCTTGAAGCAAGCACCCAAAACTTGGTATGCAAGGTTGGACAAGCATTTGAAAAAACTAGGATATAACAAAGGTATGGTAGATACTAATCTATATTGAAAAGAAATTGGTGATGGATTGATGATTTTGGTAATATTTGTTGATGATATCATATTTGGAGGAAATAATGATGAAAATGACAAGTTTGTAGAAGAAATGAAAAATAATTTGAAATGAGCATGATAGGAGAAATGAAATATTTTCTAGGATTACAAATTGTGCATGGAAAAGAAGGAACGTTTATTTCTCGGAATAAGTATTTGAAAGATTTACTAAAAGTGTATGGTTTGGAAATATATAAACCCATTAGAGCACCTATGGTAACTAGAAACAATTTATATACAAAGGATGAGACACCTACTATTGAGTAGAAGAGGTACAAATCTATGATTGAAAGATTGCAATATCCGACTCACACAAGGCTGGATATAGAAAATACAGTTGGAATTGTTACAAGATTTCAAGATGATCTAGAGAAGCACATTATGCAGTTGTTAAAAGAATATTTAGATACCTAAAAGGAATGCTAGAGTTTGGATTGTGGTATGATAGATCTAATGATTTTACTCTATATGATTATATTGATGCTTTGGGTAGGTCATATGGATGACAGAAAGAGTACCCATGGTGGAGCCTTCTTTCTTGGAGGAAGATTGGTTTCTTGGTTAAGCAAGAAGTAGGATTGCACCTCACACAAACTATAGATTAAGAAAAATATGTTTCAATATAAAATAATTGTAATCAAGTTGTTTGGATGAAGTAGATGTTGAAGGATATAAGGATAGAATTCAATGAACCTATTGTCATACATTGTGAAAACACAAGCACATTGAATATGTCTATGAATCCAATATTGTATTCTAAGATTAAGCACATTTCTATCAAGTATCACATGTTGAGAAAGAAAGTTTTAGAAAAGGAAATTAGATTGGAGTACATAAGCACCAAAGAGAAGATTGCAGATATTTTCCCTAAACCTCTTCCCAAAGAGACTTTTGAGTATTTGCAAGTAATACTAGGGGTTATGCCCCTTCCTACATCAAAGTAGATGATGCAAGAGTGCATTAGTCCAGTGTAACAAAGCACTATTATTTTTCTAGATTGAATGTTGATGCTTCCTATATGGGGAAGTATCTATGATGGATAGAGTCATCTAGGACTCTTGTTGGATGTTGTGTTTTAACAGTGTCTTTCCACACTTGAGAAGTTAGGGAAATTTTTTATAGAGACTGATGGTTTCTGAAACCTATGAAATTGATGTTAATGGGGGAGAGAAGTACAACATGAAAAATAGTGTGGAAAATGTAGTTTGGAAGGAGAATACATAGTTTGGGAGAAGTACAACATAGAGCACATTGAGTTATATCAATAGGAAGAATGATTGATAAAGAGGATTTGAAAACAAAGTTTTACAATCTTTTGCAATTGGTATTTTTGGAACTAGATGTTTTTCGTCTATGTTGCCATCAATGACAAAGGGGGACATTGTTGAAACCATGAATGTTGATGATACTTCCATGAGGGAGTATTGTAGAAACATGATTAGATCATTATCATTATGATATGTTACATTCATGACTATGTTTTTCATTGATGCCAACATAGAAATTTTCTATGGTATCTAACAAAAGAACAATAGAAAGATCAAGTTTGTATGAATAGATAGTTGAGTACTTTCAGCAAGAAAGGTTAAAGGGAGATGCTACTAAGTGTACAGTATATATAGCTAACATTGGAAGCACAAGATATTATGTCTAGAAGTAGTTATGCAAGGTTTAGTGAATACTATTCTAATATAGAGTTTACAGAGGCATGTTCTGGTAAACTTGTTATATCTCTTAACAAATTTGATAGTCTATGAAGCTAAAGTTAAACATGTGAAGAAGACATTCTGGAGATGACATAGCTAAGTTAACTCATCATAATATTGCATGTATGGAAAGTTATTCATGTTACAAGGTGGAAGATTAATGTTCTCGCTAAGTATAACATGTTCTTAATGAGGTCCTATAATAATTAATTGAGAATGTGTAATAGCTGACTCATGGAATTATTTAATAGATTTGGTATAAAGGAAGGAAATTTTCCTTTATCATGTAAGGAGGAAGGTGAATGATTATAAGTAGCATGAAGAGTAGAATGCAATGATAAGAAGAGCATAGCAAATGCAAAGGAACTTCATTACTGAGGTTTGATTGTGTGATCCAAAGTTTAATACTTGGATCTAAGGTTTGTGACCTAGTCTACAAGGTTTGACAGTGATTGGTCTAGTTGATAGGATAGATGGAAGAAGTTAAAGTTCAATACATTAAATTATTCTACAAGGAATAATTGAGAGATCAGTTGGATAGTGAGTTCAGTGATCTTGCCCCAAAAGCTATTTGGATAGTGGGTCCTTCTATCTTCTACAACTCCTAATAGGGTTGGCAAAGATTCTAACAAGATTGGAATCATCTAACAAGAATTCAAAGTCTCCTAACATGGACTCACATGTAGTAAATGTTGTAAAAGACTCCTAAGAGGGTCCATCCTCTAACAAGGAATATTTATATTAGTATATCATCTTGTGGGCATCATTTCCACCAAGGTTTTCCCTAGTTAACATAGCTAGCGTAATTGTGTATGTGCATCTTTGCATGGTTTCTATTTACTTTGGTTGAATGGTTAAGATTATTTAAGTTTGATAATTTTAATTATTGGATAACTGATTCAACCCCCTTGGCCCCCTAATTATCTTGGTGGACTATTATTTTTAACACCTTTTCCATTCAACAACCAACTTAGAACTCAGTGATATTTCCTACTTTACTACACTTCCCTTTTGTGGACAATATTCCTCCCTAGATTCATTTCTTCATTTTGCCTATTATTTTCCCCTTTCATTTGTTCACAAACATAAAACACACCAAAGAAAAAAAATGAAATAAATCATAGATATGTAGATAGATTAGCATTTCACATCTATCCACCACCTAAATTAAAAATGATAGGAAATAACAAAAAAGAAATACTAATAATTAATCATGGTCCCTTCTAGAACTTTATCTTAAAATTATTTAAGCAAGCACATAAAACTTGACCAACCCGTTTTAGAATTTTCTCTCAAAATTATATAACCGCACACATAAAACATTAGAACATATAATAAACATGTATTTGAATCTATGAAATTTGATCAATTAGAATCAAAAATTTCTCAATTTAAATATAAAAAATAAAAATAGTAGCACGAGCATTAAAAGCATATGTAAAAATAATATGTAAAAGAAGAAGAAAAGAATTAAATAAAATCACCCTTAAATAAAAGTCACGGATGATAACATTGTTGTCCTAATTAAAAAGTAATAAAAAGTTTGTAATAGTAGAACATTAGTATTGCTTATAGGCAAGACTAGTAATTAGCACTTGTACCTCAATAGGGTGCAAGAGTACAACCAATAGGAACTAGGGTTGAAATGTATAGTGAAGGTCAAAATAGAGCATTATTGTTAGAACTTATTTATGATTTGATACCAAGGTTCGTACAATTTATATGCAAAATTTGTACTTTGACCTAGTAATTAACCTCACAATGTTTACATTATTCATTTATTGGAAACTTGGTTTTATAGTTTGAAAAGTCTTAAAAGAACAAAGATAGTGGACCTATTTTTACATTCATAATTTGTATTTCATGGTTGGTTGTCATCATTACATTTATTGATGCATGCCTTCTTTCTTGAGCATAAATGTAAATGCAATTTGTGTCCCCAAATATTAATTATGTAAAGTGAAAGATTATCCTTACATCTTAATGCCATTGTGGTACATGTAACAACTAATTGTGCTATTCAGTCTATCGATGTTCATCCAAAACCAACAATGAGCCTTTTACTAGTTGACCATCATAAAAATGCCATTGGATGAATGGGTGTTGTTATTTACAATTTTTTTGTTCATCCAAAACTAGACATGAGCCTTTCATGTTGTTCAAATAACCATAAATGGGAAAAGATAAACTATTGTACACTTGACTCTATAGAATGGGAAAAGGTTACCTAAAATTAATCAGCCTCACCCATTGTGGGACATGTAGAAACTAATTGACAATCAGTAAAAGCCATTGTGTACTACAAGATAAAAGGGGTTGTAACATGAAATATAAAACTATGAAATAACTCTAAAATTATCACCTTGGTATTGTGAGGAGCAAGGGAGTGTAGAGCCAAGAACTATTGGATGAGTTTAGTTCTATTGATGCATTGACACAAATAAAGATGGTTACATTTGCAAGCATACTTGTAGTATGATCAAAAAAAATGTATTTATCAAATATTAAAGAAGTACTGCATTAGAATACATAAAATTATAATATCAATAGTGCAAAGGTGCATCTAATAACTCTAAGGAGAAAGAATAGATGAATGGGTGATGACTATTGAATAATTAGAATCAACTACATAATTTTCAAATCTTAAATAGGGCTGGTATACAATAATGAGAAACAATACAACTCCTAATGTAGTTGACATGATAGATTTATCATTATGATGGAAATGGTGCAAAGGTGCATGTAATAATTCTAAATCTCCATTAGTAATAGTCAAATCTATAGGAATAAAATCCAAAACATTTCTAATTGGATTGTTGGCCTTGACCATATTGCACAGTACTATAGTCATAAATAAATGACAATATTCAACTTTTTAAAAAAAATGAGTACAATGTTCTTGTGGAAACTGGAAGTGCAATGGAAAAAGGATAGATGAATACTAAGTTCAAGAGTGGCACCTTCAAAAGGTGTAATGTTACAATATCATAAAAGGTAGGAAAACTAACATTACCAGTAAATCAAAACTAGAGAGTGTACATGTAGATAAGGATTACATGAATTTATGGAAGGTTCTAATTAGAAAAAATAGTCCACCAAGATAACTAAGAGCCAGGGGGGGAGGGGGGTAAATTAGTTATCCAACAATTAAAACATTTATCAACCTTAAAAAATCTTATCCATTCAAGCAAACAACAAACATACAAAGATGAACATATAGAGTTACACTAGATATGTTAACTAGGCAAACCCTTGATCAGAGGGAAAATCCCTGGTGGGAATGCTACCCACAAGATGATGTACTAATATAAATATTCCCTATTAGAGGATAGACCGTATTAGGAGTCTATTACAAAATTTAGTATCATGAGTCCCTGTTAGGTGACTTTGAATCCTTGTTAGAAGATTCCAACCCTATTAGGAGTTGTAGAAGATAGAAGGATCCATTGTCTAAACAACTTCTAGGGAAAGATCATTGAACTCACTATCTATATGATCGCTCAACTATTCCTTGTAGAATAATTGTATGTACTATAATTTAACTTATTTCCTCTATCTTTTCAACTGGATCAATCAACATCAAACCTTGTAAACTGAGTCACAAACCTTAGATCCAAGTATCCAACTTTTGATCACATAATGAAACCTTAGCAATGAAGATTCCTTTACCTTCACTCTACTATGCTCAACTTTGCATTCTGCTCTTTGTGTTACTTACAATCATTTCGCATACATACTCATGATAAATGAAAATATCCTTCCTTTATATCAAATCTATAAAATAATTCCCTGAGTCAACTGTTAAAACTTCTCAATTAATTATTATAGGACCAGATTAAGAACACATTACTCTTAGTGATAACATTAATCTTCTACCTTACAACTTAAATAACTTACTATATGCATTTCATTATGATGAGAAAACTTAGCCACATCATCACCAACAAGTCTTCTTCACATCTATAACTTCAACCTCTCAAAATAAAAAATCTTCTAAGAGATATAACAAGTTTCCCATAACATACCTCTATAAACTCTATCTTTTAATAGTCATCACCAAAACTTGCATAACTTCTTCCAGAATTAATATCTTATGCTTCTAAGGTTAGCTACATATACTAGACACATAGTATGATCCTCCATTAACTTTAGTATTGAATGTACTTTAATGATTTATCTGTATCAACTTGATCTTTTCATTATTCTTCTATCAGATATCATAGAAAACTACTATGTTGACATCAATGACAAAAATAGTCATGAATGCAATATATCATCATGATAATGATCTAATCATGTTTCTACAATACTCCACCATAGGAATATCATCAGCATTTATGCTTCCAAAAATCTCCCCCTTTGGCATTGATGGCAACATAGATGAAAAACATCTAGTTCCAAAATTACCAACTCAATAGACTATGAATCTTCTTTTCAAATCCTCTTCATCAATCATTCTCTCATGCTGTATTTCTCCCAAACTCTTTTCTATGGTAAACTTATCCCTTCAATGTACTCAAATTATTTTTCATGCTAAACTTCTCCTCGTTGAGATCAATGTCAAAGGTTTTAGCAACCAACAATATTTACAACAACTATTTTTTACTGGCTCGAGTGTCCAAAGAAACTATTCAAAAACAACATCCAATAAGAGTTCTAGATAACTCTATCCATCACAGACACTTCTCTATGCATGAAGCATAAACATTTTTAGTCTAGAAAAACAATAGTGCTTTGTTACATTGGACTAATGCACTCTTGCATCATCTACTCTGATGTAGGAAGGGGCATAACCCCTATCATACCTCACAAATAATCAAAAGTCTCTTTGGGAAGAGGCTTAGTGAAGATATCTGAAATCTTCTCTTTAGTGCTTACATACTGCAATCTTTTTTTTTTTTCTAATACTTTTCTCTCAATATGTGATGCTTGATAGAAATGGGCTTAGTCTTAGAATGCAACATTGGATTCTTAGACATATTTATTATGATTATGTTTTCATCATATATGAGAATGTGTTCACTAAATTCTATCCTTATATCCTTTAATATTTGTTTCATCCAAACAACTTGATTACAATTGTTTGTTGCTACAACATATTATGCTTCCATTGTACTTTATAAGGTAAAATCATACTTCTTACCTAGCCAAGAAACCAATCTTCCTCCAAGAAAAAGGCTCCACCACTGGCACTTTTCTTTTCATCCATACTGCCTACCCAATCAACATCAATATAAGCATTTAGAGTGAAATCATTGTATCTATCACACCACAATCCAAACTCTAGTGTTCCTTTCAAGTATCTAAATATCCTTTTGACTACTACATAATGTGCTTCTTTGGAATTAGCTTGAAATCTTGCAATAATTCCAACTATATTAGCTATATCTAGCCTTGTGTGAGTCAAATATTACAATCCTCTAATCATAGATATGTACTTCTTCTACTCAACATTAGGTGTCTCATCCTTTGTAGATAACTTGTGCCAAGTTACCATGTCAAATTCCTTCTTCATTTCTTCTTTTCTATATCCAAGCTTTGTCAAATGCTTGTCCAAGCTTGCATACCAAGTTTTGGGTGCTTGCTTCAAGCCATAGAATATCAAGTTCTGCATTCATAAATGCTGACTTGACATCCATCTCATATTATTTGAATTTCTTATATGTTTTATATGCTAAGAATAACCTTACTACTTCTATTCTTGCCAAAGGAGCATAGGTCTCATCATAGTCTATTCCTTGTTATTGTGAGTAACCTTTACATACCAATCTTTCATTGTTCCTTACAACTTGTTCTTGTTCATTCATCTTGTTTTTCAATACCCATTTAGTTCCCATCACATTCTTGTTTTTTGATCTAGGGACTAATCCCCATGTCTCATTCTTTACTACTAATCCAATTCTTCATTCATAGCTTGTTTCCAATGGTCATCTTTACATGCTTCATCTACATTCTTTGGTTCAACTTGAAATATCAAACATAGTTCTTCATTGACTCTACTTCTTGTCATCACACCTTTATCTATGCTTCCAATGATCTATTTAGGTGGATGGTTCTTTGTCATATTCTTAGCTAAAGTGGAAGTTTCTATCTCAACTCTTAGCTCTGTTGAAGGTTTTGATCTTTATTCCTACCTTAGCTCTCCTTCATTTTGCAAATCATTGTTAGTCTCAAAGAATACTTCATCATTCTTTCATTTAGTAACAATATTCTTATCATTTAAATTGTAATAATTGTTCTTTCTTATATCTTAAATTTCTCATCAACTCTTATATTTGTACTTTCCATAATGGTCTTATTTCTTAGATTATAACATCTAGAAGCATTTCTTTTCAATTAATAACCAAGAAACATACCTTCATCACTTCTAGCATCAAAGTTACCAATATCATCACCTCTTTGATATAACAATTACTGCTAAAAATTCTGAAATACTTAACAATAGGTGAGTGACCAAACCATAGTTCACAAGGGGTCATATTTGTATCTTTCTTAACTTGGACTGTATTCATAGTGTAGACTATTTTATTGACAAATTCTCTCCAAAAAATCTTGGATACATCATTCTTAGCTAACATAGCTCTTGCTACTTCTATTATTGATCAATTTCTTCTTTCTTCTATACCATTTTTTTAAGGGTTCTCAGAGCTGATAACTATCTTTTGATTCCATTAGCTTCATAAAAGATATTAAACTCATTTGAAGTAAATTCTCCTCCTCTATTCGATATTAAACATTTAATCTTCATGCTTGATTCATTCTCAACTCTATTATTGAATATCTTGAACTTATCAAATGCCTTAGATTTTTCTTGAAGAAATGCAACCCACGTCATTCTAGAAAACTCATCAACTAAAATCATGAAATACCTTTCATCATAGAATCCTTTAGTCTTCATAGGACCGCTAAGATCTATGTGTGCAATCTCCAATTTTGGTGTAGTAGTGAACTTCTTGCTGGGAAAAGAAGTTTTTTTATGCTTTGCCAAAACACACTCCTTGAAAATTGTATTAGTAGGCTTTACAATCTTAGGTAAATCTATAATTGCAAACATATTGCTAGTCTTCACAATACTATCAAAGTTTATATGACAAAGTCTCTTATGCCATAACCAACTGTCATCTACCTTTGCAACCAAACATGTCATTTTAGTAGAATTTAATTGAAATAAATTACCTCTACATTGGTTCCTATTCTAATTGCCTTTCCATTTTTTTCTTTGATCATGCATGTCTTCCATGTGAACTACAATTGATAACCTTTTTCCACTTGCTTTCCAATACTAAAAATATTATGCTTCAATCCATCAACAAAGTATACATCCTTAGTGTTAGTCTTACCATCAAGAGTTTTAGATCCAATGCCTTTAAGTTGGCATGTTGAACTGTTTCCAACTCTAACAATGCCTCCATTAGAACTTTTGAAGTTAGAAAATTTATTCATATCACTAGCCATATAATGTGAAGAACCATTGTGAATTATCCAATCATATTTCTTTTCAACCTATGATACCAAGGCCATTTTCTCTAGACTTTGTTCTTTAATAGCTACAAATCCTCTTTCATCATTAGTAGCACTTATAACTTCTTCATTAGAATCATCTTCTTCATTTGTATATAAACATTCTCTATCTCTTCCAGGTTTGAAATTACCTCTATACTTTCTCTCTCTTTTAGGACACTTAGATGCATAATGAGCATATTCATTACAACTCCAAAATTTAAGGATTTTATTACCGTCTTGTTAGCCTTAGTTTGAGTCACCAAATTATTTTAATTTTCTCAAATTTCCTTTGAAGCCAAAATTCATGTATTGGACCAACTCTTCTAGGTATCATATCTTGTGAATATCACTAGGTTTTGCATATGGAGATTCATCCTGTGATGTCTATCACAGTT
The DNA here is from genome assembly GCA_028749045.1 of Cupressus sempervirens. Lineage (NCBI taxonomy): Eukaryota > Viridiplantae > Streptophyta > Pinopsida > Cupressales > Cupressaceae > Cupressus > Cupressus sempervirens. The sequence goes on along the minus strand of CM053789.1, from coordinate 65,418,137 downwards.
CTTGTGTCTTGAACTTCGTTGAACCTCTTCAAACCTTGGTTCAAAGTAGTTCAAAGTAGCTCAACCAAAGGATTTTGATACTAATCATTTTGTGCAAGTGGGAACTACTAAGCATAATGAAGATGTTCATTTGAACTTCTTTGAATCTATCTGAGCTTCACTCAAGTTGAAGCAGTTCATAGTAGTTCCATTATAGAAGATTTTTTAGTGCAAGTGTGATGATTGGTTCTTGAGAAATTAACTAAGTTGTCAAAAATAATGATTGAATATCTTGTCTCATTTAATTTTATTTGAAATGCAAGATCAGTTTTCATCATGATTTAAAGGGGCAAATCTTTCATCTGGGAGTTGGATTGTTTGTCAAAAATGTGTGATTATTGTAAGGACATCCATGAAGGATGATCATTTAATGAAGGTGTCTTGACACAACTTCAAGCTTGTGAATCAAGCCGCAATGAATTCACCATCAATACCTCATTATGAGGTGGTATTTTGTCTAGTATGTCTCCCTTCCTTTTAAAGCATAAGATTCCCTTTGATTGTTTTATCATGTGAAAAGGTGAATTGAAGGAGAATAGGATATAAATGAAGGAAAGAGGTTTGGTTTTCTCTCAGAAAATTATAGGTGAGAATACAAGAAACCCCATGTTCTTTCCTTTGTGTGTATTTTGAAGAACAAAATAGTGTTGGGATTTTATCTCCTTTTCTTAAAATGAAGTCTATTCTACATTTCTTTGGAAACATTTTGAGTTTCGAGTGTAAGAGGCCTTTCATTTCTAATACTAATTTGGAAGGTGTCAAAGTTGAGAAGTTGCAAGAAAATTTTCTTGAGCAAGCTGATAAAATTAATGATTGTTTAGAGATTCTAACCAATGGTTTGATTGAAGCTAGAACTTTTCCTCTTGCCCTTTTGAGTCCCAAGCTACTTCAGTTGTTTATTGACCACTATGATGTGAGAACCAAAATTATTTTAAATAAATATGGGGAACCAGTGTTATCCATTTCTAGGGAAACTATTTCTTTAGTATTGTCTTTGCCTAAGTGTAACTTTTCTACTTTTATCCCTACCCAATCTTTAGTTGAGTATCAGGAGAGTCCAAACAAATACTGTAACATGTTGGCTAGGAAGTGGATACATATAAATTATAAAGGTGGATCAAAGTTGCCCAAAATAGTCACCAAGGATCATATGAAGCCTCATGTTCATTACTTCATGGTCTTATTACATAGAGTTAAAGGTTCTTTAGATTTTTTTCTCTTTGAAGAATGGATGTATGATTACATAGAAATCATTCTAAAGGGAGAAGAACTGTTAGATTGGGCAGAATGAATAGCCAGTTCATTGAGAAATAAAACTTAAACACACTAAGGTTTCCAAAGAAGATTTCTATATGTCTTCCTATTTGACCTATTGCATTGCCTGTATCAGCAATATTACTTCTCTTCCTCATGAAACTTGGAATGAAGATGTAATTTTCTACTAGTACTATCCTCTACTCCAAAGGGATAGAGTACTAGAAGATTTTAGGAAAATTTATGATGTGTTGATAGAGAGTGTGCACTTAAGCCTCAAAAAGGCACTGATGCCGAGGTTATCCCTGGAGGCCAAAAGGTTAATTCAAATTAATAGGAGTTATTTTATTCAATTTCCTAAGTTCGCATATTTAAGAATAGGGAAATTTTAAGAAGAACTAGTGAAACTACGTCGGTATGCCCTAGATTGTTTTTTCATAGTTGGAGTTTGTAGACAATTGTTTATGGTGATTAAAGACAACCTACCTTGGTAAGACTAGGAGTCTATTTTACCTATTAATCTTGGTTAGTTAACCTATAGTAGCATGATTAATGCCTCAGTGGTTGGAAGCAACTTCATCAGTTTCAATTTTGGATCCTACCAAGGGAGGAGAAATTTCAACAACAAAGGTTTTGCAACTAAAATACTTGGTTTGAAGGGTCAATCACCTATGATTCCATATTAAGAAGATATATGACAAGATTTTAATGATTAAGAAGAAGTGATAAAAAGAAATCATTCGAGGTTAACAGTTCCACAAATTAATTCTCTCAAATTGAAATTCCAATTGGAAGGAGTAGTTAAGGATGGTTCAGATATTATTGAAACTACATGGGAAGAAGAAAGTGAATTGAAACAATTGGAGGTAGACTAGAGACAAGGTGAAGAAGATAAGATAAAATTAAGGACCAGATCCATCTTCACTAACACAAATAGCTGGTTAAGGAGAAGAAGCATGAAGACTATCAATGGAAAACAAACTGGAGAATCTCCAAAAGTGGTTTCTTTCTTTAAAACATTGACCTTTGCCATCCCAATTTCATCTCATGTTGGAGGTAGTATATCAGCTCCCAATAAGTAGAAAAAAACACTATCTCCTATACAAACCATGGCCCCTAGAACTAGGTCCAAGACTAAATCTGAGGCACTCATGCAGCAAGAGATTCAAAAGGAGAAAATGATGGCTCAAGGGCAAGGTCTAGAAGAACACCTTAGCTTTTCAAATACTCTAGATGGTGGTTTGTATTTAATCGAATATCTCAAATTGGATTAACCTAAATTAATGAATCCTCCTAGGGAAATTCAAGGAATGACTGCTACTATTACTATTCCATCATGGTTGTCTAATTTAGTCAGCAAGAAATGAAACTTGCAGCCTATGTCTACACTTGTTAAAGATATCGTAACTGGATATGTAACTTGTGTTTCTAACAATAAAAAGATGAGGAGTGATGCACACTTGATGAAGGATATAGTGATAGGAAGTGTTAATAGAAAAAGTGGCTTCATACAAACAGAAGGATGAATACTAATAAATTGATGCAAAAGGCTTTAAGGTCACCAGAGAAACTAGTAATTACTTCTTCAAATTCTCTATAGACCACATGCTGATCCAATTAGAAAGAGATAGAAAAGAGAAGAAATAGCTAAAGCCACTAGTAATCACAATGGATTCCTATATAGATTAGCTGATGATTTTGGGTTCTCTTCCACATGTTTAGACTTCACAATCTTCTGATCCTAATTCCTCAAATTGCTAGTAGTTGGTTAAACAAATGAAAAGGGGTAAACTAGTTTTAGACACATTATAGGAATGGGTGGAATTCATAATAAAATAAGGTAGTAAATTCATCCTATATTTTACTACCATGTGCATGGGAGAGGAGGTTCTATTAGGTGAAATTCAAACCCTTGTGCTAGTATGAGAGGCTGATCAGATTCGATGCCAAGCTATAATGTTCCAAGTTCATGAGGTTAAAAAATATGGGATGTTGAAGTTTTTGAATGAAAATATCATGAAAACTATGGACTCATGCATGTTTTTCATGCTAAAGAGAAATATGGGTTGGAAGGAGTTGATTTACAAAGAAGCCATTGAAGAAATATGTTCAGTGGAAATTGAAATCACTGGAATGCATTAAGAACTCATAAAGGATATGCATGTTGTTAGTCCTATAGTAATCCTACAGTTTGAAGTTGGAAACATGGACTCAAAGGTCTTAGCTAAAAATTTCAATGATGCTGTGACAAGAATCAAGGACAATGACATACCTACTTTCGGCAACTTCACTACACTAGTGAACATCAAGTTGATGTTATATCTGAATAAGAATCTCATGCCGTGGAAAAGCCAAAGGATTAAAGAGCTTAAATGGCAAAACGATGCTTACAAGTCAAAACTACTTAGCCTAAAGAATCATCACTCCCATGCAATGCAGGAATTTACAAACACCTACAAGAAATGGAAATTAGTGAATTAGATGATGGTGGATGGAGCGAAGGCCAGCAATGAAGTTTAGTTGATGCAGTTTTTTTTTCATTTTTTTCAAACTATTTCAAAAATTGTTTCTTGTTCTCATAACTATTTTTAACTAAAAGGCTAGGCTTTAATGGAGGCCTTTTTGGGTTTGTAATGAACTATAAATGCTAGAGCATTTGGCTAGTTAGGGATTAGATTTGAAGTAGCCTTAATATACTTTGATAAAACTAGTACCCTTTTAAGTCGATTATATGGAAATAGTGATAGATAGATAGAAATATATTTAGAAGTACTCTCTTGAATAACTTTTTGCTAAGGAAGTCTTTGATTATATATATATATATATATATATATATATATATATATATATATATATATATATATATATATATATATATAATCTACTAATATTCATTTATTGTTCATTTTCATTTATCTTTCTTTAAAATTAATTTGAATTGTTGTGACATTTAAATTCCTAGTTGAATCTTACTTGATGGTGGAAAGAATATGAGCTTTTCATTCTTTGAATCATTGAATATGTAACTTATTACCTCAGTACCCAAGAGTATATGAGTGTTCCTTATGCACTTTTTGGAAAAAGTGTGCATTCAACTAGTTTTGACCTTTTGAGCTTATTGATAAATCTTTTGTAAAGGGAGTTAGACCTATAAAATTTAGAGGGAAATGAATAACACCACATTTACCAAACTATTATGAACTATATTGGATTTTCCAAGCCTTGGGCATATATTGAATTATTTTTTAGTAAGAAAAGATAATTGGTTCACTAAAACATCTTTTTCTCTTCTTAATGGAAGGGCTACTCCAATCTTTCTATCCTCAGTAGTTCTGCTGCTACTAGCAAAATCTCCTCTAGAACTTGTGCTCCTTTATAAACTATATCAAATATTCAAGGCATTGAAAGTTGTTAATGTACTTGTTAATTCTCTAGATTGTCTAAGCTCATTCTCAACTGCTTCAAGTCTTCCAAGCAATTTTTCCTTTGCGAAATCTTTAGTGCAAGGGATCAATGACTATCACATTTGAATTGTGGGCTTAAATGATGATGGGGACACAACCCATGCACAGAATGAACACAACAAGAAAAGGGAATTCGTATTAACTGTGAAAATAAGCTAGTACATTTAGTACAGAGAAAATAGACTTCAAAACATGCCCTCAGAGCTTACAATAACATAAATCTAGAGATAATTTCTCCTTTCACTACCTCCTCTCAAACTCCACTTCGAACTGCCTTTTACAATGCCAAAAATGTCCTTAAATAGACTGTGGGGGGTTAAGGACTAGGAATACGTTCTAGAAAGTGCTAGTAGGCATCCACCGACCAAGTAGAAGGCTCCAGAAGCCATGTTAGAAGTTGGTGCAAATCTAGAAGAATCCAAAAATGGTAACTGAACTTCCAAGAGGAAGAACTTTTTAACCGTAGCTCTGATTGACAAACTGTTTATATTTTTGGAAAGCTCTCAAAGCACTCTATAGCCCTATGGACAAGAATCACTCTTCCCCCATTTTTTGGCCCTTTTTTAGGTCATTTAATGCCCCTAACTTGACTTTGAAGCATTCTTAGGAGGTCTCCAAAACCCAAAAAATTGTGATAACTTTCAAATCGTGGGGCCTTTTGACCTGATTCTTTTTCTGGAATGCTCTAAATTACAATTACATTCACCTAGCCAATTTATACCTCCTAGTTCACCAAAATGATGGCTCAATTACATACTCCTTTTTTTTTACATTTACACATATCGCAAGGTGTTTAAATACTCTATCCTTGAACACTGATAGTGGAACTGTGAAAGTTGGAATCTTTATTTGACCCAAATGGGTATCCAGAAATGAAAACACATGAAATAGAAACTAAGTCTAAGTAAATTTTTTTTGGGTGACATAGGATTGCCCTTATACCTCTGGATGCTCCTGCATCAGACACCCAGGGTAGATTGAAAAGTGACCTTGTCACTTTATGAATGGTAGAGGATATACCAAATGGGAAACCTCAGTTGCTGAAATCCAAGTTGATTCTTCGATTGACCATCCTTTCCGCTTGATCAAGTACTCTTCATACTGCCTGTTTCTAGTACTTCTACCCACACGATGATCTAGAATGTCTTCTATCTCCTCCTTCTTAGAAGCAGGAATTGGACACTGCTCTAACACCACCTCCTCATCTGCACCATCATCATGATACTCTGTTAAGTCTGCAATGTTGAAAATAGGAGAAATGTGAACACCATCTGGTAGCTCCACCTCGTATGCATTTCCTAATTCATGTTTCTTCAAAATTTTGCACGGGCCAAATTTCTTCATTTTCAGCTTGTTGTAAGTACCAGCTGGAAATCTTTGTTTTTGTAAGTGCACTATGACTAGATCCCCTACTTGGAATTCCTTATGTCTTCTCGTTTGATCAGCCCTAGCTTTATACTATTGATTCATCTTGGTAATGTGTGCTTGAACCTCCTCATGTAGATGCTTGATATGTTCAGAAAATTCTTCAGCTTTAACACTTGTCCTTTCTCCTTGCTCTATCTTTTTCAATTCTGGTGCAGTCCTTGGGCTACTTCCATATACAATTTGGAATGGTGATTTTCTAGTACTCCTATTTATAGAGTTATTGTAAGCAAACTCTTCTTGTGGTAGAATCAAATCCCATCCCTTGGGCTTATCCCCAACTAAACATCTCAGCAAATTGCCCAAACTTCTGTTTACCACTTCTGTTTGGCCATTTGTTTGTGGGTGATGCGTAGAACTGAATTTCAAGTCTGTTCTCAACTTCTTCCACAATGTCCTCCAGAAATACCCCACAAATTTAGTATCTCTGTCAGAAACTATACTACTTGGAAGACCATGTAGTCTTACCACCTCTCTGAAAAACAAGTTTTCAATATAGACAACATCATGAGTCTTGTGGCATGGAATGAAATGTGCCATTTTGGAGAACCTATCAACCACCACAAATACTGACTCATTACCACGTTGTGTCCTTGGCAATCCAAGAACAAAATCCATACTTATGTCCTCCCATGGCCTTGATGGAACAGGCAATGGGTGATATAGTCTAGTATTGTGACTAAATCCCTTGGCAACTTGACAAACCTAGCAACTCTGTACAAACTTCTTCACATCCTGTGAAATTTGAGGCCAAAAATAATGTTCTCTAAGAATGGAAAGGGTCTTATCTCAACCAAAATGTCCTTCCATCCCTCTGTTGTGTTTCTCATTAATCAAATTTTCCCTGATGGAACTCCTTGGAATGCACAATTGACTACCCTTGAACAACATGCCATCCTGAATCAAATAGTCAAACCACTTGGTTCTATCTACAGCAACAGGCTCTTTACAAGCTTTCCATGCTTCAACAAAATCAGGATCCTCAGGGTACAAATTCTTGAGTTCATCAAACCCGACTACTTCAACCTGTATTACTGTAAGCAACAACTGTCTCCTACTTAGTGCATCTGCAACCTTGTTAGATTTTCCACTTCTATGCTTCAACACAAATGTATAGCTCTGCAAGAACTCTACCCACTTCATATGCCTCTGATTCAATTTACCTTGGCTATTTAGGTACTGTAATGCCTAATGATCAATATAAAAAACAAATTCCTTTGGCAAAAAATAATGCCTCCATTTCTTTAAGGCCTGAACTATTGCATAGAACTCTTGATCATAAATAGAATACTTCTTCTTTGCATCATTCAAATTTTCACTAAAATATGCAATAGGCTTACCTTCTTGGCTTAATAAATCCCCAATAGCACTGCCACTAGCATCACAATCAAACTTGGAACACCTTTGTAAAATTTGGAAGTGCCAACACAGGTTATTCTATCACCTTCTTTTTCAGCAATTCAAAACTTCTTGCAACTGCTGCAGTCCATTTGAACTCTTTTCTATCCCCTCTTATTGTGTTAGTTAGGGGTGCACATATGCCACTAAAATTCTTAATAAACTTCCTATAAAAACTAACCAGACCATGAAATGATCTTACCTCAGTAGCAGACCTTGGAGTAGGCCATTCCAAGATGGCTTTTACCTTCTCTGGATCCATTTTGAGACCTTCAGGTGATATAACAAACCCCAAATAGACTAACTCCCTTTTTGCAAAGATACACTTCTACAAATTAATTAATAGTTTCTCTTCCCATAACCTTGCAAGGACGCTATGAATATGCAATAAATGTTCTTACAAAGTCTTGCTGAAAATTAAAATATCATCCAAATAGACGATAACAAATTTTCTCAAGAACTTCTTAAGTACCTCATTCATAAGCCGCATGAAGGTGCTTGGGGAATTTTTCAATCCAAAAGGCATGACTAACCACTCATAAAGACTCTCCTTGGTCTTGAAGTTTTTTTTCCACTCATCTCCTTCTCGTATCTATATCTAGTGATAACCACTCTTGAGATCTATCTTTGTGAAGTACTGAGCTCCACTCAAGCAGTCCATAAGATCATCCATTCTTTGCAAAGGAAACCAGTACTTGATGGTTATCCTATTTATAGCTTGAGAATTTGTACACATCCTCCACTCTCCATCTCTCTTTGGTACAAGTACTGCTGGTACTTCACATGGACTTAGGCTCTCCCAAATCAAGCCCTTCCTTAACAACTCCTGAACCTGTCTATTTAGCTCCTCTATTTCAGTAGGAGTCATCCTGTGAGCAGCCTTGTTAGGAAAACTTTCTCTTGGAATTAGATCTATCTAGTGACTAATTTTCCTTACTGGTGGCAATCCTTCTAGAAAATTATTAGAGATAATATCTCCAAATTCACCTAGTAAATCTGAAACTTCAAGTGCTATTTTACTACTACCTTCTTTATCTTTCCTAGGAATCAAAGCATAGCACATACACTGATGTTTCATTCCATCTAAAAACTTCCTTCTATCAAAAAGAAAAATCCTAGCACTGCTACATACCTTTTCACCTTCCTTTTTCATGGGCTTCAGTTTGTGACAAACTCCATCCTTTGTTAGAGAGTATGTGTTTGCATGAACATCATGTACTGCATGTCTATCAAACTGCCATGGTCTACCCAACAATAGATGGAAAACATCCATTGGAATAACATCATAGAGAACTTCATCATGGTAACTCCCAATTTTGAATTTCACTAAACATTACTCACTTAGTAGGACCTTATGATCATCTTTTACCCAAGCAATTTGATAGGCCTGGGGATGTTTCTCCCTCTTGAGCTTTAGCTTAGAGACCATCTCCTCTGACACCAAGTTGTTAGTGCTACCACCATCAATGATCACATCACAACATTTTTCCTCACATTTGCACTTGGTACAAGACAAACTCCTCCTTTTTCCTAGTTCAATCTCACCACTTAATAAGACCCTTTCATTTCCCAAGGTCTCTCCTCTTTTTGCATCCTTTGAATGTGATGACTGTGCATCCTCATCCACATGAGCAACCCTAGCTTGACCCTTAGCTCTCCTATCTATCCTTCCTTGTCATTGAGGGCATTCAAAGGCACGATGACCTTCTTCATTGCGATGGAAATATGTACCATGAAAGCCTCCTCTTCCTTGTCCACATCCTCTACCTCTTCCTCTCTAATTTCCAAAGTCTTGATCATGGGAGCGATTGAAACCCTCATTCCTCTGGTTCCTACTAGTACCCACATCTTCATTTTTCTTTTGGGTTTCATTTCGACCTCCAGATGACCTACCACTTCCCCTTCCTCCTTGACCATGCCCTCTTTGTCTCCCTTCAAACCTCTTATTCAGCTTCTCTTCAACTCATAGGGTAAATTGGTATGCCTCTTCAACGCTGGTCATTCTTACTAGACTTAATTCCTCCTGGATGCTAGGTTGCAACCCACTGATATAACGAGCAACCTTCTCCTTATTTTCTACTGTATGCCCTACTCTAATCAAAAGTTGATAAAACTCCTCTGTATATTCTTGGACTGATCTTCCTGCTTGCTTTAGCCCATGCATCTTCTTAAAAAAATCAAGCTTGTAGTCCACATGAATGAAATGCTTCTTCAATTTGTCCACCATGCGATCACACCTTGTGTTCTTCTCCTTTCCTCTTCTGTTTCTTTCCAATTGAACCTCTTACCACTAGATTTTGGCATGGCCTTTTAGTTTGGCCTTTGCAAACTTAACCCTATCTGGGTCCTTGATATCCTCATACTCAAAGTATTCTTCCAGTTCATTGATCCCTTCGATCAACTCATCTGGTTTCAAATTTCTTGAAAATACACACACATCAACTGTAGGTCTTTTCCCAAATTTAGTAATGGCCCTAAAAAGCCTTTCCTCTACCTAATTTAGAACTTCCCCATCAAATTCCCCTTCTGGTCCAATTTATTCTTCTTCATTGTCATCCTCACTGTCATTACCTGCGGCAACATTTGTTCCTCTACGAAGCTCCTCCTGCAATGCTTGTACCTACCTTTGGAGGGCTCTAACCTCATTAGGGTTAACAGCTCCAAACCTTCCACAATGCTCTCTTCATGGAGGCATCTTCTTAACTCAAACCACAACCACATAGTCCTGGTGCAAACTACCTCACATTTGGCACTCTGTCTACACACTCAGGAAAACCAGCTCTGATACCACTTGATGGGGACACAACACATGCACAGAATGGACACAATAGGAAAAGGTAAATTGTATTAATTTTGAAAATAAGCTAGTACATTCAGTACAGAGAAAATAGACTTTAAAACATGCCCTAAGGGCTTACAATAAATTAAATCTTGAGATAATTTCTCCTTTCAGTACCTCCTCTCAAACTCCACTCCGAACTGCCTTTTACAATGCTAGAAATGTCCTTAAATAGACCCCAGAGCATTAAGGACTAGGAATACATTCTAGAAAGTGCTAGTAGGCATCCACCGACCAAGCAGAAGGCTCCAGAAGGTGCGTTAGAAGTTGGTGCAAATCTAGAAGAATCCAAAAATGGTAACCGAACTTCCGGGAGGCATAACTTTTGAATCGTAGCTCTGATTGATGAACCATTTACATTTCTAGAAAGCTCTCAAAGTTCTCTATAGCCCTATGGAAAAGAATTTCTTGTTCTCCATTTTTTGGCCCTTTTTGGGGTCATTTAATGCCCCTAACCTGACTTTGAAGCATTCTTAGGAGGTCTTCAAAATCCAAAAAACTGCGATAACTTTCAAACCGTGGGGCCTTTTGACCTGATTCTTTTTCTTGAATGCTCTAAATTACAATTACATTCTTCTGACCAATTTAAACCTCCTAGTTCACCAAAATGATGGCTCAATTACATAATCTTATTTTTTTGACATTTACAGGTATCCCAAGGTGTTCAAATACTCTATCCTTGAACACTAATAGTGGAACTGTGAGAGTTGGAACCTTTATTTTACCCAAATGGGTATCCAGAAATGAAAACACATGAAACAGAAACTAAGTCTAAGTACTTTTTTTTTGGGTAACATAGGATTGCCCTTATACCTCTAGATGCTCCTGCATCAAATGATGGTGTTAAGCTCTTTAATATCTTCCATATCACCTCATCATCTTCTTTGGTTCTTCCTTGAGATCTAATACCTACAGTAATTTTTGACCTAAAAATGTTCTTATATATTTATCTTCCATCATCTTAGCATCTTGAAATGCACAAATCCAACTTTGTAACCTCAATTTCTTAGAATTTTCATTACGCTAAAAACTATTTTCCAAAGCTTTTTGAATCATATGAGAAGTAACAAGTGACTTCATGTGATTGTACTCAATATCAAGAAGTGTAGATAACAATACTTCTCTAGCTTTCATGTCACACATGAAAAGATCTCTTTCTTGCTTGGTATAATTTTCTAAATCTTTCTTAGCAATCATCATCTTTTTTGATTTTGTTAAGATCCAATATGTTGGACCTATACACAACAGATGTATCGTCATCTTCTCCTTCCAACTGTCATAATTTGTTCCATCAAACTTTAGACTATCTTTCATAAATATGTTTCCCATGGATCTCCCAAAGTTGTTAGACTTTATCTTCAAAGCCCTAATGCTGTGATACTAATTGGTAAAAATAATAGTCCACCAAGATAACTTTGGGGGGGGGGGGGGGGGGGGGGGGGTGGCGGTAGGGGGGTAATCAATTATCTAACAATTAAAATATTTATCAACCTTAAACAATCTTATCCATTCAACCAAAGTAAAAAAAAAACATACAAAGATGAACATACACAATTATACAAGATTTGTTAACTAGGGAATGTAGACACCTAAAAATCCTTTAGAAAATAAAGTATTTTTATTTTTTGAAAAAGTCCTGATGACATCATCATTTATTAATTAATTATTTAATTAATTAATTAATTATTTTTATGCCATTAAATCCCTCTATCTTAATTAAAAATATTTAATTAAGGAATCCCTCCCAAAAATGTTTAAATCTTATTTAAACATTATTTCCTTATTTATTAATTATTTAATTAATAAATTGACCAAAAATCCCAAAATAAATAAATAATTAATTTTTTTCCCAAAAGTTGGCCAATTTCCTTAAGACCAATAACCTCTTCCAAAATCTTCTAATCCTTCTTTAATTTCGATTAAAGACTAATCTCATCATTTCCTACCCCTAATCCCAACTCAAAATATTTAATCAAGATTAAATATTAATCCTCATGTTTACTAAAAATATTTTAATAAATATCTCCTCAACCAAAACCCTTGAAATAAATTAAACTTTATTTATTTCATAAAATCTTATCCTAGGAAGTTCTAGACTCTTCTAAAAAGTCTTCATCCTCATCCAAAGCCTAGACTCTTCTAGAAGATGTCTTTAACCCTAATCCTAATCCCCTCCTAACCTTGTCACATTCCCTAAACATGGGTTAAGACTTGCTAACTCAAGCCAAAGTTAACAAATATCTCCTCCTTCACCCACCCTCATTAATTGCAATCCACTTGCCATCCACTTGCCTAGTCCTAAGCCATCTCTAACCCTTCCTCTAATCATTTTTACAACCCTAAGCAAGCTTAAAACCTCCCTAAACTCTCAAATTCGAATTTCATGGTATCTCTCACAAATATCTTCAACCACAAAACTTTATAAAGCCCACAAAGTCATAAATGTTCTTACAAAGCACTTATGAAGGGTCTTTATGAAGATTTTATCCCTTGAGCCTCCTTTGTTGACTCATCCTTCCCCTTTCCTCCATCCTCTCACCATGTGACATGTGTCACTCCTTGATTGGTTGTAAGGAAACACAATCCATGTGCTCTCCTCTCATGCAATCTAAGCCCTCCATGAGCTTTTTTCCATCCTTGCATCTTAGCCCTCAATCCCTCAAGCCTCTTGCCTATAAATTGGATCCTTTCTCTTTGCAAAATAACACAATCCATGAAGTAAAGTTATAATGCTATTTTGAGAGCCAAATCCATACTAAAGCCATCTATCCACACCAAAAATCCACAATCATCCATTGAAGCCTTTGGAAGCATATTGAGCATACATCCTATCCATTTAGATAAAGCCACTCAACAAGAGAGCTTCTCATTGAGAGAGTCCATTAATGGCTCATATTCTCAATTGAGAGCTCATCTTAGTCTATCTTGAAGTTTATGAATTTTGTTTAGTTTGTAGAAGCTTTATTTAAATTTGGTTTCTATTAGCATACTAACATTGCTCATATACATTTTGGCACGCCCGGTGGGACCCCGCATGGGTCATCTTCATTAGCTTTTTTAGTCAAGTTTTGTATGTCATTTGCTGATTTTGGCTAATTTTGCTTGTTTTTGTGATTGGTAGGATTGCATAAATTGGTTTTGTAGGTCCACATGAGCATGAAGAAGACAAAGGAACTCATAGTCTATCTCATAGTATTTGCAGATTTTTCAAGCTTATAGGTGGACAAAGCACTTGGAATTCTTCTTCCTCTTCTTGTCTATATTCTTCTTATTCCATCTACTTCTTCTTCTTCTTGTGGGAGATCTTGGCCATTTTTTTTTTTTAGGAAGCAAAATCATACACACTTCTTTTTAGTGCTTAAAATGAACCCCCAAATCATACTTAAATCCATTAAAAAATTAAAAAATTGCAAAAAAGAAAAAATCTTTTAACAAGTGAAACTAAACCAATCTAATCATTTGCATCCTTGCAACACCAAGGTTTTAGATGCATTCATGCAAAGTTAGGAACACTTCATTTTTGGGAATTTAAAAAGAACTTCAAGTTTCCATTTCAAAAGGTTCAAAATCAACACTAAGTGCACACTAAAATCTAAATCAAACTCAAAGCATCAATCAAGGATAAAATGAACCTCATTTGAAAATATTTTAAAGTTCTTTTAAAAATCTCATGAAAACTAAGAGTCCTAAAACTTTTGTTATTTGTTCCAAACAAATGTCTTGTTGCAAAATCTTGAATGTTTCTTAGGTTTTTCATGCATCAAAACAATCTAGGAATATCATTTTTGGGCTTAAAACATGCAAACTAGAACACAAAATCTTGAATGAAAAGCAAATTCCAAAGAGTCATTTTCACTTTTGAGTCCAAAACAATCTTGAATGATCTAAGGTTAAAACAAAGCACTTCAAAGTTCTTAAAACAACACACAAAATCTCAATCTTGAATGCTCAAAGGAAAAAACTTGAATGTTTAATCACTTGTCTTTGAATGCATGTTGCTAAAATCAAACACCACTCACTTGGGTTTTTAGTGGTGTTTCTAAAAAATTCTATGAATGCACATTAATCTCGCTCACACTTCATTTGGGCATAAAAATTGGACAAATCTTGACGTGGAGGGCCTCCAGGCGCGTGCTTGAAATCTAATCTCACACACTTTTGTTTTGGGCTTAAAATAAACTCACACTCAATCTTGAATGCCTTAAAGAAAAATCAATCGATACTTGACGTGGAGGGCCTCCGAGCGCACTGGTTTACCTTATTGTGCACTGGTTTACCTTCTTGTTGACCCTAACTCTTCTTCTTGTTCGCATTCTTCGATCAATTTTATTTTTGGCGACGCTTCAAAGTTGGAATAAACATTGTATCTTAAACATGAGTACTTGCAAAGTCTAGATTAGAAAAATTAAGCGTCAGTTGGTAAAAGAACAAGTGTGTTTTTTAGCCCAAGGTCATCCAAGTCTTCTCTCCCCTTGTCATCTTTCGAGGCCATCTTGGGTGCATAAGATTAGGATCCAAAACCTTGTTTCTTTTTAGGAGGCCTACTTGGGGATTTCATCACCCCTTGGGATGACCTCAACTCCAGCGTTCCGATGAAGTATAAAGATCGGGAGGTGAATCCAAAGACACCTCTCTTGGGATCAAAATTTTGTCACTCGGGCTAAGCCTCAAGGAACTTTATACCCTTGAGAAGTGAAAGAGAAGAAGTGGGTTACCGCTCCTCTCGGCTGTGTGACATCTTTTTGGTTTCATCTACGGATTTGGGCCTCACGTACCTTGCGTATATCGAGGACTCCCTAGCTAAACCAAATTTCATCCTTGTTGAAAGCTTCCTAGGATGTTCGTGTGTTTGACGTGCTTGCTCCAAAATTTTGTCTGCTTGTTTGTTCATAGCTTTTGAATGAACGTTTGCCAACTTTGGTCAAAATCCCAGAAAAGAAAAAATCTCCCAGCTCAAGGCATACTTAGCATAGTCACTGCCTTATCAGAAAATCATCCAAGCTCCCCCGCTGCAACCGAATCTATCTAGTTCTTTGCCTTAGAACAATCCCAAATCCAAAGTCCATCCAAATCATCCCCCAAGCCAACTAGCAACCCAATCCAAAATCACCCAAGCCTTTAAAGAGTTGTTACTCTGCTAGAGTTTGCTATCCAATCAATCCTACCAATCAACCAATCTCACCAAGGTTATCCCTCTGACAGAGCATTGTCTAGGGTAATCTAGCTTTGTCACTTGCATCCCTCGTCACCTTGAGCTAAAGGTTGGGATCCACAAGTGGTCAATCTCATGTCATGCCCATAGGATCATTAGTCTATCCTCAAGTTGACACAGCCACCACCAAATCCAGCACATAGGAAAGCAAAAATCTCACTTTTTGATAGCATACCCTTGAAGTCTTCCACCCACAAGACAGCCAAAAATCTCTAGCCAATCCTCCTTAGGACTGTCATGCAACTTTGACTCTCCCTAGGAAATCTTTCATCAGCCAATCCAAAATCTGTGCTTAACCCAAATCCAACCATGAGCTTCCGTGTTCATCCATACACAAGACCCCATCCCCATCAAACTCATCATCAAAGCATGAAGTACCAATCCTATCATGATGTGTTTGGTCACATTGTCCTTGCTCCCGCCACCTCCTATTTCGATGATGATGAAAATCTTGTTGACTATGTCGAGTATATTGAAAGCCTTAGAAACATTCCCCCAAGAATCCCCCAAAATCCAAGAGTTATTCCAAACTATCTAGTCATGCCATCTGATATTCTAGCTTCCCCTCCATCACCCCATCAACCAAGCTTCCAATCTTCCACCCCCATCACACTAGCTATTCCTGTCAATCCACCTCCACCTTCGACACACGAGTCTCCAAGGAATCTCCTAGAGGAAATACAAGAAAAGTTTCCTCTAACAGTCGATAAGCCATGTCATCTAATCCAACCATGTGAAGTAGTCAGTGATGAAGCTTCCCCATCTATAATATCACCTCCATCTCCCATAGCTATCATCCCCATACCATCCATCAAATTTCTTAAAATCCTTCCACTTCCTGCAAGCATCAAAATCCCACCACCTATCAAATCCCTCCAAATCCAATCCACATCGCCTCCAAGCATTTCCAAAATTTCTCGTAATGACCCTTATGCATCCATCTTCTACTCACCCATCTCCACTACTGAATCTCCCATCTATCCATCCACTACCTTTGAAGAAACCATCCCTTCACCTCGTATCACACCATCCACTCCAAACCAATCCTATCAAGATCTTGCCCAAAAGCATGTTGACATCCCCCAAAGCATAAATGAAGATATCATCGTACCATGTCTTCCATCCATAGTGCAATCACCATCTCCTCCTTCTCCAAAACCTCAAGCCATATCTCCTCCACTACAAGATATCTTGTCATCCCACCAGCTACATCAAGATCCTATTCTTCCATCTCCCCCACTCCATGCTTCCATCTTACCACCTATCCAAGCTATTCCACCATCTATAATCTACCCTCTTGGTTCACTTACATTCATCCACGATGGCCCTCTCTCAGCAAAAGAATTAAGAACAATATCTCCCCATTGCAATACACCTAATAAATCACTTCTACCATTTTTTGCAAGAAAAAAGTTTCCTCAGCTTGTTCAAATGCTTAATTGATGGCATTATCAAGGTCAAGGTTTAGGACCACAAGAGAAAGGAATTAGAGAGCCTATTATTGCACAAAAAATCCTAAGATTTCATGGTCTTGAATATGTATCCAAAGGCTCACCATCTAAAGGTGTTGGTACACCACACCCCCAAACCAAGCCTATCTCCAAGCCCACCATGCCAGCCTCCCATCACTCCTTCAAGAAATCTTATGTCATCCCCCCTCCACCATCTTTGCAACCAAAAACAACCTACCATATCCGCCCTTCATCTGCTAAATCCATTTTGGGTCCCTATGTCCCAAAATCTACCATCCTCCATCCTCCTATTAGCCATCATAAAAATCCTATTCCATCCATTCCTATGCAAGATCAACAAAGGCACATATCAGGGCACATCATCCATCATCATCCCCCTACATGCTCTTTCATATCCTCTCCATCTCACAAAGCTTCTCCTAACCATCTTCCCAAAGCTTACCACAACAATGTAAATGCCAACTTCAAAATGCATAAAGCTAAAAATCCACATCCTAGGCAATCATATGTCTATTCTAAAAGACATACTCCAAAAAGGAAAAATCCAATCAAAGAATGCAAAACAATGCAAAAGCCTATGAAAAGAAAATCCAAAACCATGTGGATCCCCAAGAAAAAAGTTGAAACCCAATGCATAATGGCATCCACCATTGCTAATCCCCCATCTAGTGACTCGTGTCCCCCATCTCCTAACTCCATCTTGGGTGCCTATATCCCCAAGCACGCTTCCACAAATCCTCCATCACGCTCGCATCTACCATCTATCCTCCATATGCTCTTTTCACACCTGTTCCAACATGTGCCAATGTTGCTCTTGCAAGCATCCCCATCTCATGCTCCTTTCCATCATTTTCATCCCTCCATCTCCTACCATCAATCCCATCTAATTCGATCTATTGCATAAATCACACATCCGGTGTACCAACAGCTAGCAACAAAATTGAACATTCCAATAGCTAGTGAAAAATTCCAAAAAAGCCAAAATAGTTGAAGAAAGCCAAAATCATTCCAGCTAAGTCCAAAGTCAAAAAGTCAAAAAAAGAAAAGAAAAATAAAGCGTCCACTAGTGAAAACTTGTCTATTCAAGCACCTTGGACAAGTACCATGATGAAAACTTGCAAACAAGCATCATGCGTAATCCTACCATCCCCAGCTTAGCCTATCACCCTCATGCTTTTGGTCATCTCTTGACATCCACCTCCATCTTCCAATCTATCCACCTATCCTCCATCCTCCAGCTTCCATATCACACCATCCACTAATCTTATGCAGCTTCAACCAATCATCTCAGCTATCATCCATCTCCCTAGCCCCTTCAACTTTTTCCATCCTAGCTTCAATCCTATCACATCCATCATAAGACCTCCTTCTGCATGTTATCTTCTGATTAGGGGCACTATATTCCTTGGAGATCTTTTCTTGTCCATCCTCCCTTGTCATTGGTATCTAGCTCTAGGCTATCCTCATGCAAACCCAATGTCATCTCTTTATATCCATCATAATCCTAGCTATCTACCATCCTATCCAGCCATCTCATCCTGCTCCTTTAGCTATCCTTGGTCACAAAATCTCTCATCATCATTGGATGCATCCTACCAAATCCATATCTTTTGCTATCACCCCACCCTTAGCTTTCACATCTTGCACAACATCGAACCATCTCGCTATCCTATCATCCTGAGCTTTTGCCTGCTTGAAACTATCTTGGTCCATTAGCTTGTACCATATCTTGATTAGCTCACTTGTAAATATCTTGGTCTGTCAGCTTGTACATCCTCTTTAACCTAGTACCATTGCATCTATCTAGCATTCGTGTCAGTTCGTCCTTGATCAGCATCTTGCACCCATCGCACATCTTGGTTAGCTATTCCAATGCATCCTTTAGCTAGATTTCCTATCACCAAAGTGTTATCTTTCTTAGTTCAACTTTCCAGATGCATCACTCATCCAAATCCACTAGATTAGGTTCTCTCTGATAGGTCCTTGCAGGATATAGCTTTCCTCATGTCTGATCATGGTCCGTTAGTACCTCGTCTTATCCATCTCATTGGCAAACAGTTCTCTTTTGGATTTTTGCTTTCTTTTGATTTGGACTCTTCCCTATTGGGTCTTGAAATATCATTTCCAAGCAATCTCCTTGTTCCCTCCTCAAGGTTGCCATGATCTTCCATATCATGGTATACTGTGAATGGGGCAATCAAAGCGTAAGGTCTTGATCATGTCTTTTGCTTGTTTTCTTTTTTGCTCGTGGGTTACCCAATGTTGTTTCCACACTGCTTCCTCTAGGATTCATGTGTGATACTGGGGCAATCCTTGCGTGTTTGTTTTGAGTTAGTTTTTCAATCGTCTGGAAAGTTGGTGAAAAGGCCTTGATGTTCTTGGTAACCTTGGCAATTAACCAATAGTCCTATAGCAAATCTAGTGCTCAACTACATGGTGGTACTTCTCTTTGAAGTATGCCCCCCGCTCAAAAAGCTTCAATGGTTTTCCTTCATCTGCATTATCCCCCATCCATATCTGGCATCTATCTCTCCTACCCCAGCTTATGCATCAGTATCTCTTTGAATCACTCCTCACCTTTAGCTTTAGGGATCCACAATCCTAGTCTTAGGGATCCACCAATCCAAATCAATCCACCAAGCCTCATCTTTCGAGATCCACAATCCTAGTCCTAGGGATCTTCGAAACCCATCTTCTGCCAATCTGACTCTTTGAAATCATGTTGCATCAGCTTTTTTTAATCCCCTCATCCATCTCCCCATCCTAGATTCCTTTTATAATGCTCCGCTCCTTCATCCTTTGCAATCCCTGAGATCTTAAGCTTGCTTCCTCTTGTGCCTCTGATTCTCCCTTTATCATTCTCCCGTAGTGAGAGTTTGAGCTAACCAAAACTCTTCTCTTAAGCAAATTTGAGCCTTCTTGCTCATCTCGGATTCTTGTACTTTTCAAGAAGTCGTCGAGCCTCACTTTCTCTCCCCACCACCTTCTTGAGGGGGCATCTCACAGTCCATTCTCTCCTCTTCTGCTCTAGCCTTGGGCATCTTATTTTCTTATCTTTGATGCCATGCCACTTGCGGCATCACATCAAAGAGGGGCAAAATGTAGACACCTAAAAATCCTTTAGAAAATAAAATATTTTTATTTTCTGAAAAAGTCCTGATGACATCATCATTTATTAATTAATTATTTAATTATTTAATTAATTAATTTTTATGCCATTAAATCCCTTTATCTTAATTAAAAATATTTAATTAAGGAATCCCTCCCAAAAATTTTTAAATCTTATTTAAACATTATTTCCTTATTTATTAATTATTTAATTAATAAATTGACCAAAAATCCCAAAATAAATAAATTATTTATTTTTTTCCCAAAAGTTGGCCAATTTCCTTAAGACCAATAACCTCTTCCAAAATCTTCTAATCCTTCTTTAATTTCGATTAAAGACTAATCTCATCATTTCCTACCCCTAATCCCAACTCAAAATATTTAATCAAGATTAAATATTAATCCTCATGTTTATTAAAAATATTTTAATAAATATCTCCTCAACCCAAACCCTTGAAATAAATAAAACTTTATTTATTTCATAAAATCTTATCCTAGGAAGTTCTAGACTCTTCTAGAAAGTCTTCATCCTCATCCAAAGCCTAGATTCTTCTAGAAGATGTCTTTAACCCTAATCCTAATCCCCTCCTAACCTTGTCACATTCCCTAAACATGGGTTAAGACTTGCTAACTCAAGCCAAAGTTAACAAATATCTCCTCCTTCACCCACCCTCATTAATTGCAATCCACTTGCCATCCACTTGCCTAGTCCTAAGCCATCTCTAACCCTTCCTCTAATCATTTTTACAACCCTAAGCAAGCTTAAAACCTCCCTAAACCCTCAAATTCTAATTTCATGGTATCTCTCACAAATATCTTCAACCACAAAACTTTATAAAGCCCACAATGTCATAAATGTTCTTAAAAAGCACTTATGAAGGGTCTTTATGAAGATTTTATCCCTTGAGCTTCCTTTGTTGACTCATCCTTCCCCTTTCCTCCATCCTCTCACCATGTGACATGTGTCACTCCTTGATTGGTTGTAAGGAAGCACAATCCATGTGCTCTCCTCTCATGCAATCTAAGCCCTCCATGAGCTTTTTCCCATCCTTGCATCTTAGCCCTCAATCCCTCAAGCCTATTGCCTATAAATTGGATCCTTCCCCTTTGCAAAATAACACAATCCATGAAGTAAAGTCATAATGCTATTTTGAGAGCCAAATCCATACTAAAGCCATCTATCCACACCAAAAATCTACAATCATCCATTGAAGCCTTTGGAAGCATATTGAGCATACATCCTATCCATTTAGATAAAGCCACTCAACAAGAGAGCTTCTCATTGAGAGAGTCCATTAATGGCTCATATTCTCAATTGAGAGCTCATCTTAGTCTATCTTGAAGTTTATGAATTTTTTTTAGTTTGTAGAAGGTTTATTTAAATTTGGTTTCTATTAGCATACTAACATTGCTCATATACAGGGAAAACCGTAGTGGGAATGATACCCACAAGATGTTGTACTAATATAAATATTCTTTTTTAGAGGATGGAGCCTATTACAACATTTCATACATATGAGTCCCTATTAGGAGACTTTGAATCCTTGTTAGAAGATTTCAACCTTGTTATGAGTTGTGCCAACCCTATTAGGAGTTGTAGGAGGTAGAAGGACTCACTCTCCAAATAGCTTCTAGGGCAGGATCATCAAACTCACTATCCAACTGATCTCTCAACTATTCCTTGTAGAATAATTGTATGTACTATACTTTAACATCTTTCCTCTATCCTATAAAGTAGACCAATCACTGTTAGACCTTGTAGACTATTTCATGAATCTCAAATCCAAGTATCCAACTTTAGATCGAAAATAAATCCTTGGCAAGGAAGATTCCTTTACCTTTGCTCTGCTCTACTCAACTTCACATTCTACTCTTCATGCTGCTTACAATCACTACATAATCATGATAAAGGAAAATGTCCTTCCTTTATATTAAATCCATAAAAAAATTCCCTAAGTCAACTATTAAACCTTCTCAATTAATTATTATAGGACCATATTAAGAACATTCTACACTTAGTGATAACATTAATATTCTACCTTGAAACTTAAATAACTTTTTGTATACATGTCATTATGACAAGTGAACTTACCCACATCATCACCAAAAAGTCTTCTTCACATCTATAAGTTCGGCATCTTAGAATAACAAATCTACTAAGAGATATAACAAGTTTACTAGAACATGCCTTTGTAAACTCTATCTTAGAACAATCATCATGAAAAATTGCATAACTTCTTATAGACTTAATATCTTATGCATCCAAGGTTAGCTATGTATACTAATCACATATTATGATCTTCCTTTAACCTTGCTACTAAATGTACTTCAACTATATATCTATACCAACTTGATCTTTCTACTATTCTTCTGTCAGATACCACATAAAACTGCTATGTTGACATCAATGAAAAATACAATCATGAATGTAGCATATCATCATGATAATGATCTAATCATGTTCCTACAATACCCCACCCATAGGAATATCATCAACATTCATGCTTTCAATAGTTCCTTGCCAGTATGTACATATACCTAAAATCACAAGAAAATAGTCATGAATGAATGGTAGGTAATAGTAGTGTGGGTGCTTGGTGTATGATATTTGAAAGTAACATATAGTAGGATAAGAAGGATTAAAATTAAGTTATAGCAAGTGATGGAAGTTGCTAAGATCAAAACTTTAGATGTCTTTTGTGTGTATGTGCAGAACTACCTACACTTCCAGACATGAATGTGTGGAGTGAATAGTAATATGTATTTCATAGTTTTAGAGAAAGTAGCATTAGTGTGTAATACCTATCTAATTTACTACTCTTTTCCCTTAGCTTGAGGATAGACTATGATGATGTGTTTCAATGACTAGTGCAACAAATTCGTCAGTTTTCTTCATTCTTTCTAATATTTGTAAATGGATTATTGTGCATCTTTTTGTATCTGTCAAAATAGAAAAGTTGATCAATGTGAAGTCCTTGTATTAACTTGAATCATGACATGGCTTGTTAGACCCCGATGTTCCAATTTTTCCAATATCAATTGTTGCTTTGTGGAATGTGAGGCCTTGTGATTTATGAATTGCAATAGCCCACACCATAGTGATTGGTATTTTCCTTTGATTTCCTACTAAAATTGGTGTTATTGGAACACATTTTGGATTTTGTGGATCCCAAATTAGACTAATATAGTTTCCAACCCTTTTTATAATGTTCAAGTGGTTTGGAGTCTAGATTATATACAATTCCAATAATTCTGCCAAGTGCTCCATTAATGAGTCCTACTTGTGTCAATATGTTAACTGTGAGCATTATGTGTTTTCCCTTACACAAGAGCACATTTTTGGAAGTTGGTCTTCATCAAAGTGGTCTTTCTTATTACTAAAAATATTGATTGTGGTGCCCATGAAAATTGGTTGGTTGAGTTGTTTTAATAGTATTCTATTGTGTGTAGTTATGAGGTTATTTGTGGAAAAAATGTGGATTGAATTATTAAATACTTTTCTTTCTTTGAGTGGTAGATGAGGTTTGCATCATGTCATCAATAGATTTAGCATTACTTATAATGCTTAGTACTTGTTTGAAGTTTAATTCTATTGGCCCTTTACCTTGTTGGTGGAATATGGTGTGCACTATCACAACTATTATGAATTCTCTCCAAATTGTAAGAGCATTTGAGTGTGCTACATATAGGGGTTTTTCTAATACTAGAAGAAGTTGTGCAAGGTCTCTAGTTAGGATGATGGATCCCCCTCCAAAGTGAGTAGATTTTTCAATAGGAAGTACCTTGCAAAGCCTTGTATCAATCTTTTGAAGTAGCTTAGGGTCTATGAAGCTCATCTCATCAATAAGAATGTACTTGATATACTTCATACCTTCTTGAAATGTTGTTAGTGCTTGTCTATTGAGTGGGTGCACGTCTTTGATCAGAATTTTGAGAGTTGAATGTATTGTTGTTGCAAATTTATGTTAAATGCAACCACTCTTGTTGGTGCAAGTATCAATATTTGGGGGCCGCATTGTGTTTGAATGTTTTGATTAATTAAATGGTATATACATTTAATTAGGTGAGATTTTCTAGTTCTAGTTGTACCTTGGATTACCTTGCATAGTGGGCAGAGAGAGTGGCCTTTATTGTGCTCTATAATAATGCTAAGGTCCTTCTCTTGGTCAATTGATAATGTATGATTGGGTGCATTATGTCACATAGGCATAGTTATAGACTCACAATCTTTATTGGTGAGTACAAAATTTGCTGTAGAGTCATATAAATTATGTGGTACAATATATTTAGCCCAATTGTAATTTTTATCATGTTTGCATCTTCCAAGCATTTGAATATCATTGAGATCATTATAATTTGTATGACCCATATATGATAGTAGCTCTCATTCTTGCATCTCTATGTTGTCTAATAAAGTTGTCTCATTCTTGTTGTCATCTTGATTATCTATTGTAGAGGTGCCTTCTGTGCTGCAATCTACATGCCAAACAATGTAGCCTTTTGAATTCAATTGGTACTAGTTTGTAACAATTGCATATGTTTTAAGTTCAATATCTTTTCAATGTTGTGAAAGTGCTTATATAGTTGCAACTCACTCCAGCAATTTTTTTTGAAATGTTTAGAGTCTCTATCTAGAATGCTATAAAATTTGGGTCATACATTAATGATAGTTGTATCTTTTCTTACTTTTCATTTGTCTCCATGCCATTGTGTTGTATATGAGAATGTTTTGGCTAATTTGATTCATGTTATTGCTTCTATTACTTAAGGTTGGTTCATATATTTCTATAAGTAATTTTTTTGTATATGTGTACCATTTTTTTTGTCATGTCCCCTTTTTAAATAATTAAAAATAATAATCTTTTCTAAGGCAGGCAGGCCCAAGAAGGTGAAGTTTAGGAAAAAGGGGATAATATTTGGAAGCTAATGGACTAATAAATAAAAATTATTATTAAAATATGTTTTATTAACCCCTCTTGGGCGTGAGTTAGGGTTATGTCCTCTTTTAAGGAGTTTGGAGGCATTTTGGGCCCATTCCAGAACTTCATTTTTGCTCATTTCTTTGTTATTCTTCAGAGGTTGCCAAACTTGTGGAGAAGGAGACCCAAGAACGAGAGTTTGTAGGTTTTTAGGAAGACCCAGGAATGGGAGTTTGCAGGTTTATAGGAAGGCTAAGGATAGGATTTTGAAGCCATTCCATGTGCATGCTCATGCAGAGTTTGCCTTTGTGCAGAACAGTGCAGATTTGTGGGTTTTTAGGTGTATATTTTGTAAGAGTTTGGTGTTTCCAGTTGAGTATTTCATATAATTTTGGGTTGCTGCTGTATATCAGACTTTTAAATGTTAAAATAGAGCTTAATATATGTATTTGGATATGATTATACTTCTATGATAGATTATTAAGTTTTTGTGGTGATTCTGGGCTATTTTGTGCTATTTTCGGGAGCTTGATGAGCATTGTTTTTTGTCCTCCATTTGGGAGCTATTGTGTGCATGTTATAAAAATCTAGAAATTTCATTTTATAGGCTTTTATGCTGCTCAAATTTCTGTAAGAATGTCCACTTTCAGATTTATTAATAATAGGTGAAGCTATGAAGCTTTTGGCACTATTTTTGGCATACCCGATTTGGGGTTTATTGAGAAATTGGTGGATCTTTGAAAGATTGGTTGTTTGATTTTGAAAATCTGATTAGAGGCTTGAAATATCATATTAAATCAGTAAAGGGAAATTTTAGTGGTATCAAAGCCATGATCTTGCCAGCCTGAGGGTTTGTAGAAGTTTTCATGTCAGTTTTGACAAGTACACAGATCTTGCATGTTAGTTTTGACAACTACCCAGATCTTGCATGTCATAATTTGTGGTTGCATGTTGCTTCTAATCAGCTACATGCCAAAATTTATGGTTGCATGCAACTAAGTGAAAGAGAAAAGAGATATTTACAGCGAGAAAAGAATAAAGAAATTTTGATCAAACTTCCAGTTGAAAGGAAAAGTATAAAATCCAAGGAAAGAAAAAGTATGGCTAATCTAGATGTGATGGCAAAGAAATTCTTCCAAGACATCCAAAATACTCAGAAGCAAATAGTGGATAGTTTGGCAGAAACTAGAGAGGCTTTGCGAATATTGATAGAAAAATTGCAAGGAGTTACATCGATTAATGAGAAAGGGAGCACTTCAAAGGAATCAAGAAATCTAAAACTCACACCCTCTCAATCAACAAAAACTATTTTTCTACATGCAGATGAGCCACCAGTGCCAAATCTAGCCCTTAATCCCATGGAAGAGGTTACAGGTAACTTGATTGCATTAAGAGCTACTTACAATGGTTTAGATGATGACTTTTGCAGTTTAGTTCCTTTTAGAGAATATGTGGATATGATGAACACTTTGATGCCCAAGAAAGAGTACAGAAGGGAGCATGACATAAGTGGAAGAGGGCTCACAAATAAAGTAAGCAAGTTTATAGCACCTACTTTTGATGGAACAAATAAAATTTCAGCTAGAGCATGGCTACAAAAATTACAAAGATTCTTCACACTTAACCCCATGAAGGAGAGTGATGCTATTCAAATTGCAAGTCTACACTTGGAAGATGTAGCCTATGATTGGTGGTATCATGGAATGACTACTCAAGGTCATGATCAGGTAACTACATTTGATGATTTTAGTCAAAGAGTGATAGATAGATTTGACCTCAAGGATGATGATTATGAGAATGTTGTTGTACATGATGGTGAGATACTTGGTAGAGATGAGCAAACATTGAGCATTCATGACTTTTTTGAGAGAGAGTACAAGGCACAGTTAGATGCTTCGTCACATGAGGTTGAGGCTAGTAGTACTTCACATAATTTATCCCGCCAGCTATAGGTGAGTGAAGATAGTATTGTGACTACATTATCTCATCATGAAAAGTATGCAGAGTTAGTTGGTATTGGTCATATTACTCAAGTGAGGATTTTGCTTGAGTTACCAGCTGATTCTAGTTTACAGATATGGACTCGAGATTTTTATATTGGCATTTGGGATTCAGTTGACTGGAGATCTTTAACACTTTTTGGTAACAGTATTTTTTTGGGTGCTATCATGGATTTGATTAGCAAATTGCATGGTGTTGTCTTTTCTTGTACTAGCAACTTGTGTAATGTTGGTATTAGTTTTTATACACCAGTGTTGGGCTTTGTTCATATATCCAGTTGACCATACTTGCTGGAATGTGTTGATGATCTTTCATATTTGGCAGTGTGTACAAATGAGTTCTAGGATCATATTGGCATTGATGACATCCAAATGGATGCAGTGGGCAATTTTGAAGACTTAGTTTCCTTGGGTAAAAAGGAGTTGGATAGTAGTGCTATAGTTTTTGATACTCTATATGTTGATATGAGCTTTAGAGTTGATTCATAGGATATGGATGGTAATACTCTAGAGACTAGTAACTTTGAGGATACTCCTTTAGACAGTGCATCAGAGGAGGTTTGTAAGAGATAGTCAAGCCAGTGCCATCATGTGTCTAATCAGTTGAGAGTTAGTGAGCAAGACATTACTATCACTTGCCAACATTTCAATGCTGCTTGTCAATTGTTAGCAATTTATGGATGGGGTTCTCCTACTAGTGATGAGCAGGGAGGTAGTAATCTTTCCTTGACAGAGTTCCACTCTTTATGGGAGGCTATCTAGATTCTGAGACAGGATTATATGCAGTTGATAGCCGACAGAGATTATCTTATGGAGTGGGGTAGTACAACATATGATGCATTGTTAGCCAAGGAAGATGAGGTAAATGAGCTTACTGAGTAGCTTGAGGTGACTTTTGAGATTCTTGAGAGTACACAGTTGGCTTTCAAGGAGTCACAATTTCATTTGGCTAAGGTGACCATGAAGTTAGAGTAACTACAGTCTTTAATAGATTCTGTACAGTCACAAGCTGTGGTGTCTGATGATCCGAGGATGTCCATGGTCGAGGTTGTCAAAGATAGTGGAGATGGGGATGCATCCATCCTTGATACTAACAATGGAATATTGGGTTCATCCCCACTAGAGTCAGGTTCAGTTGAGTTGGGTGCTGCAATAGATTGTTGTGGTATGCCTGACATGGTGGTGACCTCTAGCACTAATGACATGAAGACTAGAGATTCTGTATGAAAGACCATGTGTGATGTTGGTGAGCCGATAGTTGGCATGGTTCCTGCTAGTAATACTACTCCCTTGGTAATGTTTTTAGAGGTAGTAGTTAGTTCCAACTTGGTTAGTGATCGATTTCAGTTAGTTACATCTAGATTGCAGTCTAAGCCATTGACTAAGATTGGTGCATTCTATCAGCATTACATTGTGAGGTATGCTCATCAATTTACCTTTGATGACCATGTTGATGAGATGATGATACAGAGATGTACTTTGGTTCCTAGTGCTTATAATTAGTTATGGGATAGCTTAATGCCTCAGGATGAGAGTCATGATGGGCACGACATGGTGATAGGTTCTATAGTTGATAGCTTGATAATACATGACTTAGAGAAAGAGTTTCAGAGTGATGCTTTAGTGGATGTTGTTATTGATTCTACTCCTTTGGCTATGACATCTCCTGACTTAGCTGGTGATCAGTCACAGTGGGTTGTATCACTTGTTCATGGTGAGCTATTGACTGAGGTTGGTTTTTTTTATCAACATTATATTGCAAGGTATGTATATCAGTTAGCATTTGATCCTTGTGTTGAGGAGTTGATGGCAGGAAAATTTGGTTTGGGTTCCAATTCTTGCTGTTTATCTTGTGATGGCTTTTCACCATCAGGGGTGCATGGTAGTTATGGTTATGAGATAGTGGTCGATGATATACAAAATTGTGTTGACTGTAGGCATTGTATAGTGTGTGGATTCTCCATACTTGGTACAGTTTCATTCGGGAGCATTCACCATTGTTGCAGAGTTGGATTGTACATTCCGTATAGGCCAGTGGAATGCATTGATGGTATTTACTATGTTGGTAGTCCACTTTACTTGAGTTTTGATGTTCTAAGAGTTTTTGTTTCATGGGTTTCTGACTGTGGAAGTTGTGACTTTGGAGTTTGGTTGAGCAGTAATTGTCAATTTGATTATGGATTCCTCTTGGTCATATTGCAGAGGATATTGCAGGAGCCTGTGTTAATTGGCAGTAGTATAGTTCATGACTACATTTGGGATCTAGGTGGATTGATTGGTTTATTGTTCAGCCATTTCTTGAGGACAAGAAATATTTGGGAGGGGAGGACTTTTCATGTCCCCTTTGCAAATAATTAAAAATAATAATCTTTTCTAAGGCAGGCAGACCCAAAAAGGTGAAGTTTCAGAAAAAGGGGATAATATTTGGAAGCTAATGGACTAATAAATGAAAATTATTATTAAAATATGTTTTATTAACCCCGCTTGGATGTGAGTTAGGGTTATGCCCTATTTTAAGGAGTTTGGAGGCATTTTGGGCCCATTCCAGAACTTCATTTTTGCTCATTTCTTTGTTATTCTTCAGAGGCTGCCAAACCTGTGGAGAAGGAGATCCAAGAACGAGAGTTTGCAGGTTTCTAGGGAGACCCAAGAATGGGAGTTTGCAAGTTTATAGGAAGGCTAAGGATGGGAGTTTGAAGCCATTTCATTTGCATGCTCATGCAGAGTTTGCCTTTGTGCTGAATAGTGCAGATTTGTGGGTTTTCGGGTGTATATTTTGTAAGAGTTTGGTGTTTCCAGTTGAGTATTTCATATCAGTTTGGGTGGCTGCTGTATATCAGAATTTTAAATGTTAAAGTAGAGCTGAATATATTTACTTGGATATGATTATACTTTTGTGATAGATTATTAAGTTTTTGTGGTGATTCCGGGCTATTTTGTGCTATTTTAGGGAGCCCGATGAGCATTATTTTTTGTCCTCCATTTGGGAGCTATTGTGTGCATGTTATACAGATATTGAAATTTCATTTCATAGGCTTTTATGCTGCTCAAATTTTTGTAAGAATGTCCACTTTAAGATTTATTAATAATAGGTGAAGCTGTGAAGCTTTTGGCACTAATTCTGGCATACCTGATTTGGGGTTTATTGAGAGATTGGTGGATCTTTGAAATATTGGTTGTTTGATCTTGAAAATCTGATTATAGGTTGGAAATATTATACAAAAATAGTAAAGGGACATTTCATGCTTCTTATGTGAACCAATGTAGTAGCCTTTTACCTACATTTAGGTTAGTAAATGTCTTGTTGCACATGACCAAGGGAAAATTTTGTAGCATATGAAAGGTTTCTTGAGCACTTATATCTTGTTGCACTAAAAGTTTCATCATAAACTTCTGATACTTTTTGGTGGCTTTTTCTTCTTTCTTATTGTTGGTGGATATTCTAGTTAGCATTTCTTTGCAACTCTCTATTGTTTTCTCTTCTTTTTCTACATATTTTTCTATATACTTGAGTACCTAGTCTTGTGATACTACCGCTTGGTAATCAATATTTTCCCTCCATATGGAGAGCATTTTAGGGTTGTGTACATTAAATCTATCATCATTTCTTGTAGGTTCATATTTGTTTTTACCTACTTCATCACACATTAATGTTGAGTATAGTTGTTTCATCCAAGGTGCTTTATATCAACACTCCATTGCTTGCCCCTTTTTCTACCAGCACGTCCTCTCCATGCATTTTGTGTGTCTTTGTACTTAATTGAGAATTTCTATGTAATATATATAGCCATTTTTTGTAAGTATGTCAGTGGTGTCTAGTAGACATGGATCATCATTAGGAGACTTGTATATTGTATTGCTCCTTTCTATTACTTTACGTAGATTCCATGTGTTGAAGTATACACCAAAGAATTTTCATGCTTACCCTATGGAGATACTATTATTCTAGTCAATATTTATCATATCTGGGGCACTTTTCAACCAAATGAACCCATAGACATGTGTCGTGCCTTGGCTTTGTCATTCATATCTATACCAATATTCTTTTTCCTCAAAAAAATTTTCAATCACTTCCTAACGGAATATTGTAAAGCACTAGTGTAGGTACAATGATGTTAGATGGGGGTTGTTGATCACATTCTCTAAGTATTTTCATCTTAATTGTTGATGCATTCCACTGTCACTTGAGAGAGTCTTTTGTAGGTCTAGCCATTTTGTATCAACAACACTAAATGTGAAGAAGAGAGTAGGTGGGCCCATTCGGTGGATCATGTTAGATAGTTCTTTATGCCTTATGTTTCAATATGGTCATGCACCCCTCATGGCAATGCCATAGTGCATAATCTCCTTAGCTAATTGGTTGTTGGGAAGTGTGTTCATATGAACTTGTAGGTCAGACATGTTTTTTGTGATATTTTCTTCAAAAACAAAATTTTATGAATATTGAAGCTAAGTTTTGGTTGTTATGTCTCATCATTAAGTTAATGACAAAGTAAAAAAATCTTGGATGTCTTCTAAATATTTGGTCATGCATTTTGACTTCTTTTAGGCATGGTTTCATTTAGAGTGCCACACCATTTGGGAAGGATGTCACAAATTCCATATTGAATAGTCCTTCTATGTCATATTCATTGATTGGTGATGATGTTATGGTAGGCCAATCAACTTCCTCACCATTTTTGTTTGTGAGGTCTAACATTTCCTTGATAACATCTAGCTTACATTGCTTATTATTTAGTGTTGAAATAAAGGATGATGCATTTTTTGGGGCATCATTTGTGGATTCTCCTTCACTTTCTACTTCTATTTCATCATTTGTAAAGTTATTAGTTGTTTTGATGGTATGAACGGTGTTTGACATGTGGGTTCTTCTCTAAGGAAGTTGTGCTAGGTGGTTAGTATTGATAATTACATCTCGGTATGTTGGATCATTTTTTATTTTTTATTCCAATGTTGCTTGGATATGATTCCTTCTTACATAACACTAATAGGAGTTCCCTTTTCCATCATACCTTTAGACTATGAGGACATCTAAATCTTGGATTTTTTGGAAAGCTCTTTTGCTATGTTGTTGATATATTGAGGGAAACTTATCATATGACCGCATTACTTATATTGCCCTCCAATATTATGTGTAACCTACAAGACTGGGTTGACCCCAACAATGATCATTTCATTTACTTGGATCAACCTTGTTAAAACAACTGGTTGCTCTCCTATATCCATGTTATTTAGCTGTATAAAATGGTGTGTGCCACATTCACTTTGGAATCTTGTGCATGTGACTATTGAGCTTTTGGACTGGATAGCTATATCTAGGTATAAGTTTTTGCAAATGATGCATGTTTTCAAGGTACCCAAAGCATCTACTCTATGTTAGAATCTTTGTGGTGCATTTTTAAACTTAGGATTTTCAATAAAGATTTTTGATGGGCTTCGTGTACTTTGGGGGCCATATTGATGTATTGGCCTTTGTTGTTGTTTGATTTTTTTATGTGCACATATATCTTCTTTATGCCATGCATTGTATGCTCTACTCTATACTCTGCATTTTATCTCTTGAGGTCAATGTTGTCTTGTGGTTCCATTCTGTCAATTGCACACAAAATTTTGGATGAAACATTAGTATTGTAGTAGTAAAGTTATTGTTCAATTTCAACATACAGAATTATAATCAAGTATGATAATTTGTAGTAGTAATATAGCTAAGGTTCAGTTAATAGTGAGCCTTGTTAGGAAAGATAGATAAAATTGTGTATTTAAGAATAACATGTATATTTGATTTATATATTGCAAGTATCGTCCATTCTATAGTTGGAGTGTGAAAATATATGAAGTTGCATGTGCTTCAACTATAGCTTCAAGAATTTATATTACTATGTCACCCACAATGTTAGTAAAATATGTTACATATGTTTCCTTAAATCACTTTTGTTCTATTACTACATGGGGTGCTTTGTTATCTTGGCAATATATATGGTCATTATCTTATGATCAAGTAATACAAGAATTAGGTTATTATAATGGACTACTTAGATAAGAGTTTATTCAATAGAAACATGTATTAATGTAACATGGATAGCTTAGCTTTCACTTATGTAGGCATTATCTTATGATAGATTAGTACAATAGTTAGGTTATTACAGTGGAGTGATTATATAATTACATTAATATTTGATGTTTGAGTAGTGGATTAGCTATGTGAACATCATCTTACATAGGAATAAGGTGGTGGAATAATTACAAACATTACATTGTCACAAGGTGTTATAGTTAATAAACTACATAGGCAACTTTTTCTTTAGAAAACTATATAACAAAGCTAATTAATCTATAAGTTGAGCCTAGCATATGGCAAGAATTAGTGCATTTGGTATAATTTCTCACTAGAACCTATGAAGTTGGTTAGTCTAAAAAACAAGATTGGAGTAGTTGGCATGGATCTAAACTTGGGGTTGTACAAATTCTTCCCACATTGGGTATACCTCATCAAACTAGTAGACATGCTCAAATCTATGACATTATAGACCTAAGGTGCCCAATGTCAGATGCAATATTTGAGAAAAGAGACAATCTATCTATGTCCATGTTGTTATTTTCTCTATGGTGATTGTTCTTATCCTCTCTTTGATTGGTAGGGATAAGTAGACTCCTCGTGGGCCCCACATTTGTACTATTTGTTGATTCCAGATTGTGTTCAAAGTAGAGCCATATTGTAGTCTAAATATCTCACCATGGTAGTGCAAACTACTTGATCCTGAAATATTAATTTGGGGTCTCTACAACATTTTTTCTATCCAAATTTCACCATTAAATAATTGTACTCTAATTCACTTGGTATGCATGTTGATTAGAACCATATCTCACTCAGAAGGTAATGTATCTTCATTAGATTATAAGTACTACACGTAAGAAAAACTAAAATACTTGGATCTATTAACAGATGGTCTAAATTACATTGCAATGGCAGTCAATATGTAATAAAAATGCCTTTGTTCCAATGCTTGTTGTCAGATCATGGAGGTGTATCTTTCTTTAATATAAGTACTATATGGATCTATCTATGGGATAAAGTCAACTATCATAGTAGACCTATATTGCAACATGCCTAGGTAGTAAGCCAACAATATTGTTTTATCTGATATTATGTACATGATCAATTAGCTTGAGTAATCACTTTTTTCTATAAACAATAAGCCAATTAATAATTTACAAACATAATAAAATTCATTTCATGAAAGTAATGAAGGTAATTTTCAAGGTTTCACCATAGTTCAAAACAAGGAAAGTAGAAAACATGAATTTATTTTATAGATAATAGTATCCACTAGTGTAGCTCCTTAATTTTTTTATGGTGAGTTTTAAAGATGTGGCTAATTGTGCTTATTAGTGGCTTTAAAAGGACATAAAGCTATGGTTATTGTACCAATTCCATTGCTTCACACTAAACCAATGCATCAACTAAATATTTGCAAATGAGGAGCTCTAAAAAAACAATACAAATGTCTCAAATATTGGGATATAAAATGTAGGCATTACATTGGTTGGAAGGATTTTGAGTGCCAATTGGTAGGATGCTCAAAGTAAATTAAAACTTTGGGGATGATATAACCTCAAGTCAATGTTAATGGTTATAGGAGAGATAAGCATGCTATAATTAGCAAAGAGTATGTTAGATGCAGATTTTCCAAAATAGTACATGCTATCTGTGGTTAATATTTGAACACTATTGTTAATGCTTCTTTGCAAACTTTTTTATGTCAAAATTTTCATTGATTTTTCTTTGAGTTTTACCATAAAAAAATTATATTGGAATCAAACAAACTATCATAGGATGACATGCCAACACTTTATAGCCAATAGAAGGGTTTTCCATACTATTGCAAACCCATGAGTGGTTTCCTCTAACAAGATAATTGCTAACTATATCAAGTTTCAAGACTTTGCAAGTGGAAAACATAAAAGTTTTGATCATGATGGAGAAGAAATGTATATGTGGATTGACATGAGATGAATAAGGATTGATATTACATGTTCTCATTTATGTTAATTTATGGTACTAAAGTTGATCATCTCAACAAACTAATGATGATATGAGTCCCACAAATAGATTTCCATGGTGCTATTGTTACTAAGACCAAGCTACATCTATATAATAGAGACAACAATGCAGTTGATTTCTTAGTTTCATGGTAGCAACAAGCATCTAATCTGAGCTATGATAGGGCCTTTAAAACCCTATTATCTCCTCATTTCCAAAACATTGTTGTAGCTCTAGATCAAATATAGGAGAAATATTTAACTCAAGGATTTTCCCTATAATGGAATTTTTGTGGTTTGGGTGATAAAAAATAGAAAATAGTTGTATTTCCTCATGTTTTAGACAAGGAGCAATTTTTAAAATAAATTCTCAAAGATTGATCTTTTATTTGGCTCCACTATAAAGTCTCTATATTTAGGTGAGGTGTTTCTTCTACAACCATAGAAATTCCTATTATCCATTTGAAACAAAAAAAAAATTTAGGGGGTCTTTATAGTAATAGAGGGTTTACATTATTAATAACTAAATAAGAGATATGAATACATACATTCATACCTTGGCACGAAGCTGAAATAGGGTACATGTGCCTACCATTAGCATTATCTTTTTCAAAGGTATGGTTTTTTTGACATTAAACTAGTTAGCTAAGAATGAAAAGTAAACAATTTCAAACTAAAAAAAAAAAAAAAAAACCAATTGCTCATATGCATAGAACCTATAATCAGCACTGTGAAAGTGTGAAGGTATTCACATAGAAGCAAAGGGTCAAGGTTGAAACCTTGACACTAATAGATTATACAAAATAAATTTTGTAAAATAAACTATAAGATTCTATAGATAGTCGATGGTTGATAATCTCTAAATACATTTGCAATATAATAAAAATAAGTGATTTTATCTTGAATACATATTTATCAAGATTTCATGAAAATGACCTTTTATATCTATAAGCATTTGACTCCAACAAAGGCCATGCAAGATGATCAATTTCACAATATAGGTGAAATTGTTGGAATTGCTGATTGCATTGCATTGGAATCTCCATGTGCTTAGTACTTGGAGTAAGTTCAACCAATTGGTGTAAGAAGCTTGGATTTCTTCAAATATTGTACCATTACAGACATCCATTTTTATTTCATCTCCCTTTTTAGTTGTCAAAATAATCGAGAAACACAATATATTGTCAAATCCAAGTACATTGTAAGTCTCAAAGTTTTACATATTATTCTAAGTTCTCACAACTACAATAATACCATAGATCACAAAGATTTACATTTTATTTTGAATTTAGCAGCTCATTTAGCTCATTATGTTGTTGCAAACACTATATGTATAGTACTCTCAATATTCCACAGCATGTTGGTTTTAATTGCAAAAAAGAATAGAATATTTCAAAATATTATTTTTCTAGGCTATAAAATCATATGTGCACACTTAGTTGCAACATGAGGGAAAAACATAATAGCATCTGAAGATGGAGCATTTGTTTATGTTAAAGAATAGGAAATAAGAATTATTTCATAACAAGTTACAATATTTTGAATTCTATGGAACAATGGAGAATTCAGTTTCATCAAAATGCTTCATTTGATTATAACTCTTCGTCATGTTGTATATTGTACATGGAATATCAAAACAAGATGTAGTTGGACTACTATTTTCTTAGCATCCACTTGACATTCTTCACATTGGTGGAAGAGTTTCTGGTTTGGTAGTGATTTGATGGATCTATTCTTGGATTTTGTTACTCTTAGTTGCAAAATCTAGGGATTCCACTTGAATGATGAAAACCTTTAGTCATTACTCATTATTATATGTTTTCGCATGACATTTTATCGTAAATATAAAAACCTTATTTAATGTGCCCCTAATAATTTTTTGTGCTTTACCTTCCATGTCATCTGCATCCTCTAGTTGTAGTAATTCATTTGCAAGCACTCCTATCAGTTGTGTTTCTCATTCATCAAATGTTGTTGCCCATAGCTCACTAGTATGGTCTTGTAATTGTTTCCATACCATATAGCTATAATTGCATTTTATAAAGTATTTATTAAATTTCCCATAGTACCATTTGTCACCTTGATTGTCAAACATTTTTTTCTTGCATTGCTTTTCTCTTGTTTGAGGCAAGCTAGGCAGGAGAGCTTCTCTATGTTGATCTCTAGAGTAGTGGTGTAGGAGCACCCACATAATGATGCAGGAGCATCTTGCATGGGAAAATTATTGGGAAAAAAAAATTGCAAAAAAAAAAAAAAATTTGTTGAGGAGAGGGAAAGTGACGACAATTAGAGGAGAAATAATAAAAAAATAAAAAAAGGGAAAAAGGAGAAAAGAAAGGAAAAGAGGATTTTTATTTTCAAGGTGCATAGGTGGCATAATAGAAAAAATAAAAAAATAAATGGTTGTCATTTCATGTATCAAGGTGTGTGGGTAGAATTCTAGAAAGTTATGAATATTGTAGAAAATTGTGGATATTGTAGAAGGTTGTGGAAGTTGTAGAATGTTGTGGAGGAATTCTAGAAGCTTGTGGATAAGTCATGCATGGGGTGGTAAGTTCCTATTTAAGAGAAGCATATGAGCATTTCTAATCAAGCCCAAGGGGAAGCTTGAGGAGTAGAAGCTCAAGGAGAAGCTTGCGAAGTGGAAGCTTGAGAAGTGAAAGCTCGAAGAGTAGAAGCATGGAAAGGTGAGAGTTGTGGAAGGTGAATCTTGAAAGCTTGGAAAGTTTCAAGGTGTGAAAGAGGAGGAAGTGAAGAGTGAGTTTTCCTGAGTCTGTGGACAGGGCGTCGAATGTGAGGCAATTTACAACAGGATTGTGATGGAGTTGTGAGTGTAGATAGAGCGCCAAATGTGAGGTAGTTTACACTTGGATCTTGGATTAAGGTTGGAGAAGAGCTAGGGGTTGCAATTTAGAAACAAGGAGGTTGCTTGGTGGCTTGTGAGCACAAGTTGAGATCTCAAAAGTTTCTACCAGAGTGTGGATCTGGACTAGCTTGGGTTTGGATTGGATCTTGGGAGATCTTGTAGAAATGTTACTATAATTGATATTGGATTTTCAAGTATAATAAAATTGCATTCTTGGTTATGAGTTGCTAAGGGTAGTGTGGCCCTTCGTCAGTGGTATCAGAGCATACCTTCATCACATAAAGTATTTAGATCAAGGTTTTATATAAAGTATTTAGGTCAATTTTTATGCATGAGCCAACTTGAGAAATTTATCTTGATTTTGTCATTAGGATAAGATAATTTTCTTGGGATTTTTACAAATCATTGTAGGGTCATTCTTCCCCATTCTATACTGATCTAGAATTTTATATAAGTTGTTTTTCCTATTTTGTAATAATCTAGAAGGTTTTGTAGATTATCTTAGCAAGTATAAATAGAGTTTTAGGTTTAGGTTTAGGTCAAGTTGAAGAGAAAAGTTTCTGGATACTAAGTTATAGAGAGAAGAAATCTGTAGGAGAGTTAGTGTATGTACTATTCATTTGATAAATTAAATAGAATAATTTTATAATCTATCTCTTGCTGGTGCTGGTTTCTATTGTATTTTCTTTTGTTGCATTTATCTCTACATCATTTTTGGTATCGGAGCTTGGGGAAAGCTCTTGAGGCAATTAGATTTTATGTTTGGATCAGAGTCAGAAGCTGAAACATCAAACATGGTCACCAATGCTGAACTAGCAAAGAAGCTACAAGAACAAGAGAAAAGAAATAAGTGGTTATTAGATGAATTTGAGAAGATAAAGGGCCAAATGGAAAAGAAAGAAAAAGTTTCCTTAGAGCATGAGGAAGAAGGGGAAGAAGAAGATACCCCTGAGCAGGAGGTGGTTAACTTACCTACAAACCAGAGATACTTTATAGAATCCCTTGAAAGAGTTGATAAGAAGGATGCCAAAGGTGACCTACCCATCTTCTCAGGAAAGATGGATGCTGATGCTAATGCTTTTGTGGATTAGATAGAAGCCTTGAACAACCATTTTGAATGTGAAAATATAACAAAGAAGGATAAGGTAAAAATTGCCAAGTGAAAGTTGAAGGGACCAGCCCTCACTTGGTGGAATTTCATTCAAGGAGAAAGGGTCAAAGAAGGTAAGAACATGATAACTTCCTAGGAAAGGATGTGTGTCAAGGTGAGAGAAACATACTTACCTAAGGATTATGAAATCCAACTTCATCGAAGGAGACAAAGTTCAAGACAAAAGGAGCTAGATGTCACTGCCTATACTAAAGAATTTCAAAAATTAAGCCTGAGTTCAAAGAAGAGTGAATGTGAAAGTGTAAAATTTGCTAGATATCTCAATGGATTGAGGTTGAACATTCAAGAAGAACCTAATTTATTATGTCTAGATATAGTATAGAAATGTTATCAACTAGCATTGAAGGTGGAAGCCAAATTGAAAAGGAGGCAAGAAAAAAATAGAAGAGGAAGAGGAAGAAATCAAAGGGGAAGAGGAAATTTCCAAGGAAGAGGACAAAACCATGAAGATAATAAGGTGATAAAGCAAGAAACCAGTCAAAGTGAAGGAAATTTTAGAGGTAACTTTAGAGGTAGAATAGGAAATTCAAGAGGTGGATTTGGTGGTAGAAGGGCAAGTTCAATTTTTTGTTTCAATTGTAATAAGAAAGGACATTATGCATCTAGGTGTCTAGATAGAGCAAGTTCAAGTTCACAACGTGAAAGAAGAACACATTTGGTACAAGATGATGAATACCAAGAGAAGGAGATGGCTAACTGAGATAGTATACCTGAAAGAGGAGAAAGTTTAATGATGAGAGGAAAACTTTTGAAAGTGCCTACTACCATGGAACCACCACAAAGGAAAACTATCTTTAGGATTGCTTGCAAATTTGGAGGTAAGGTTTGTAAAGTCATTATTGATTCAGGATCTGCTGAGAATTTAGTTTCTCTTGAGATGGTTGAGAAGTTAAAACTTAGGAGAATACCTAATCCTTTTCCTTATAAGGTTTCATGGCTAATGAAGGGTCAACAAACTCTCGTAAATGAGCAAGCATGGGTTGATTTTTAGATTGGAAAGTATAAGGATAGAATTTTGTGTGATATAGTTGATATGGATGCGTGCCACCTATTATTTGGTAGGCCTTGATAGTATGATTTGCAAGCACAACATGATGGAAAACTCAATATATACACCATCAAGAGTGATGGAAAGGTGATTAGATTGATTCCATTTGCTGATCATGAGGAAGTGGAAGAGAATAAGGAGAGGGAAGCCAAAATTATGATGGTTGATAAAAAGAAATTCTTATGAGACATGAAGGATGAACCTAAGCCTTGTTTTCTTTTGATGTCTAACCCACAACCATAAGAACCCATTAGAAAAGATAGAAAGGAGGTTGAAACAAAGAAGACAATTCCTAATGAAGTGGAAGAACTTTTGGATAGATATGAAGGTTTTATTTTAGAAGGTATGCCAAAATATTTACCACCTATATGAGACATTAGTCATTGTATTGATTTCATTCCTGGAGCTACTTTACCCAATAAGGCTACATACAAGATGACAACATAATAAATGAAGAGATTGCCAGACAAGTAAAGGAGTTACTCGATTCTGGCTTGATTATGAAAATCTTAAGCCCACGTGCTACACCTACTTTTTTGGCACCTAAGAAGGAAGGAACCTAGAGGTTATGCATTGATTCTAGAGCCATTAATAAGATTACAATCAGATATAGGTTTCCAATGCCAAGAATTAAAGATTTGCTTGATTATTTGCGAGATGCAAAGTATTTCCCCAAGATTGACTTAAAAAGTGAGTACCATCAAATAAGGATAAGACCTTGAGATGAGTGGAAGAAAACATTCAAAACCAATGATGGATTATATGAATGGAAGGTAATGCCATTTCGACTCTCTAATGCTCCTAGTACCTTCATGAGACTTATGAATGAAATACTCAAGGACTTCAATGACAAGTTTTTCATAGTATATTTGGATGATATATTAATTTTTGGTGAGACAAAGGAAGAACACCTAGAGAACATTGACATGGTTTTGAGAAGACTTCATGAGGAGAAATTGGTAATAAATTTGGAAAAATGTTTGTTTATGCAAGAGGAGCTTACATATCTAGGTTTTGTGATCTCCCAAGGTTGCTTGAAGATGGATAAAGAAATGGTAAGTGCTATACTATCCTGGCCACCGCCAAAAATAGTTGGAGATGTTAGAAGCTTTCATGGTCTTGCTACATTTTATAGGAAATTCATAAGAAATTTTAGTCATATATGTGCTCCTATTTTAGAAACTATTAAAGGAGGAAGGAAGTGTAAGTTTGCATGGAGTCAATCAGCAAATGAATCTTTTGAGTTGCTTAAGAAAAAGGTTAGTGAGTAGCAAATTCTTTCTTTACCTAATTTTAACAAAGTTTTCCAAGTAGAATGTGATGCTAGCAAGGTTGCTATAGGGGCAGTTCTTAGTCAAGAAGGAAAACTAGTGGCGTTCTTAAGTGAAAAACTCAATGAAGCCAAGCAAAAATGTTCTTTATATGACTTAGAAATGTATCCATTGGTTCAAGCTCTCAAAAGGTGGAGACATTACTTGCTCCCAAAGAAGTTTGTTGTGTATACCGATAACCAAGCACTTAGTTTTCTAAATAGCCAAGGAAAATTAACTCATAGGCACATGAAATGGATGGAATATTTATAGGCCTATACCTTCACCATCAAGCATAAGAAGGGCATATCAAACAAGGTTACTGATGCTCTTAGTAGAAGGAATTAGACTGTCTCCTAGATACAGCTAGAAAGTGTGGGAATTGAAGCACTCAAGGACATGTATGTAGAAAATCTAGATTTTGGTGACATCTACAAGGTATGTATGGAGTTTGGTGAGAGATACCATGCTGATTTTCTTGATTTCTTAATACAAGATAGAATTCTTTTCAAAGGAGGACAACTATGTGTACCTAGGTGCTCTATGAGGACAAACATTATCAAAGAGAAGCACAGTGGAACAATGGGTGGACATTTTGGTTTGGATAAAACCTTAGAATTGGTTAGAAGGTACTACTATTGGGTTAAACTTCAGACTGATGTGAGAATCTTTGTGTAAACATGTATGATTTTTC
Organism: Cupressus sempervirens; assembly: GCA_028749045.1. Taxonomy (NCBI): domain Eukaryota; kingdom Viridiplantae; phylum Streptophyta; class Pinopsida; order Cupressales; family Cupressaceae; genus Cupressus; species Cupressus sempervirens. The sequence goes on along the minus strand of CM053789.1, from coordinate 65,375,878 downwards.
AAATGGCCAAAGGAAGGACTACAAATGCTAGGATTTATCAACCTTTGCCAATACCATCTAGACATTGGGAAAGCATAACAATGGATTTTGTAATGGGGCTGCCATAGACACAAAAAGGGTATGATAGTGTATTTGGTGTAGTAGATAGGTTCATCAAAATGGCTCACTTCTTACCCTCTAAGTCAACCAATGATGCTTCTCATATAACAAATCTCCTTTTCAAGGAAGTCATAAGGATTCATGGGCTACCTCTCAATATAGTTTCAGATAGGGATGTGAAGCTCATAGGACACTTTTGGAGAACTTTATGGAGGAAACTTGGAACCAATTTATCATTTTCATCAGCCTACCACCCTCAAACTGATGGCCAAATAGAGGTAGTTAATAGAACATTGGGCAATTTGTTAAGAACATCACAAGACAACATGTAGGAAAATGGGATGTAATCCTACCCCAAGCTGAATTTGTATATAATGACTCCATCAATACAAGTAAAAGAAAGTCACCATTTCAAGTGGTGTATGGAATTCATCCTAGAGGGATTTTTGAGTTAAGAGATATGAGTTCACATCAACAAGTTAGTGCCCAAGGAGAAGAATTTGCTAGCGCCATAAAAGAAATCCATGATGAAGTCAAAACACAACTCCAACAAACCTCTGACAAGTATACGAAGCATGCAGATTAGAAATGGAGACACTTAGAATTTGAAGTGGGAGATTTAGTATGGGAAAATATCAAGAAGGAGAGGCTACCAAAAGGTAAATGTACCAAACTTCTATCAAGAAAACCAGGTCCTTGTCAAATATTAAAGAAGTTTGGACCAAATGCTTATGAGATTCAATTACCACTAGAGATTGGAATTTCTCCCATCTTCAACATAGCAAAACTCACACTATTCAAAGCACCCATGAAAGAAATTGATATAGGGAAAATGGCTGATATAGAAGATCTTCAATGTCTACCATTTAAGAAGACACCATAGCTAGAAAGGATACTTGACACCTAAGTCATAAGGTAGAAAAGAGGATTTAGGAGTCCAAGAAGTATTTAGTAAAACTCAAAAGTTATTTAGATGTAGATGCTATGTGGATGACCACACAAGATATCAAGAAGTAGGGTACCACTCTACAAGAGCTTATCTCAAGTAGGTTGGAGATAAAATTTCCTCGGGAGTATGGTGCAGGAGCACCCACATAAAGTATTTAGGTCAAAGTTTTATATAAATTATTTAGGTCAAGTTTTATGCACAAGCTAACTTGAGAAATTTATCTTGATTTTTTCATTTGGATAAAATAATTTTCTTGGGATTTGTACAAATCATTGTGCAATCATTCTTCCCCATTCTATACTGATCCAAAATTTTCTATAAGTTGTTTTTCCTATTTTGTAATAATCTAGAAGGTTTTGTAGATTATCTTAGCAAGTAAAAATAGAGTTTTAGGTTTAGGTTTAGGTCAAGTTGGAGAGAAAAGTTTATGGATACTAAGTTATAGAGAAAAGAAATATGCAAGAGAGCTAGTGTATGTACTATTCATTTGATAAATTAAATAGAAGAATTTTATAATCTATATCTTGTTGGTGCTAGTTCCTATTGTGTTTGCTTCTATTGCATTTATCTCTGCATCAAGTAGTTACTCTTAAAATGCACCTTATAGAATGTGGACTATTCTAGTTCTATTTGTGTATGTCAATAATTGTCATCCTCATTACTGGAGGAGGCATCAAAGTATATCTAACTGATGTTTGACCACCATCCTTCACATTTTCATCGAACCATAATTTCAATTCCTCTATTTTTGGTGTATGAAAATTGAGTATTATATGTGTATTACTTGTAGTTGTAAGAATTTGGCTTAGGGAAAAATTCACCCAAGACCAAGGAACTCAAACACAAGCACAACAGTAGACCAAAGAGAGAGTATGAGAAGAATGATGATATATTCATTCAATATGCCATATGCAAGTACACTAGGAGTTCCTATATATAAAGGCCTCTAGAGAGCTTCTAGAATGCTTAGAACTTAGCATCACAATAAGTCATACAACTAGGTACATGTCCACCAGATATGGGTTATCCTCCATTAAGCATGAAAGTAAGTGTGATGATGTGAGGATAAGCCTATAATGGTGTATCATGCGAATCAATGGTGCAGATGACATGTGCTAAATTAGAAGTGTGAATAATGATGCAAACTCTAGTGTTGTAGACATCATGTGCTGAAATAGAGTTGCATACTTCTATGTTATCAACATGATAACTCATGAGAGTACACAAATTTCTAAGTGTCTCACCTAAAAAAATAATAAAATAATGCATTAACCTAAGTAAACTTAAGTAAAGTATAAATAGTAAATACTTATTTACACCAACACCCCTCCTTAAATGCAACTTAGGGGAATTCCCTTAAGCTTATAAAGTCTAGGATGAAGTGCATGATGGGTCCTAGCTACTAGGCCATGTTAGGTACCCATGTACATAATGAAATGTAATCTCTCATAAAGTGAAGAAAGAGGGAAAACCTCCCCCAAAAAGACAGATAAAAACATGCATACAATGTATGGATGGATTGAGTAATCAAGACCCCCCCATTACAACATACATCCATTATATACATAAGAGAATAATGAGAAGAGAAAGAGAGACTGGATAGGCTCCCCCCCAAAGAAGAATGCATGATAGTGACTGCTCCAATGAAGAAGCTGATCCAAGACTGTAGAATGGTGTTCCTCCCCTTAGGAAGAAACAAGGCCAAGGGTACAAATGAGATACTTCTGCTATGTGTGTAAATAATCCCATGGATAAGTGATGTATTTGAAACCTGCTCAACTGGCTGAAGAACCTATCTCAAAGAATTGTCTATCTTTACCACTAATGAAGAACCATTCTGCAACTGCTGATCAAAAGTATGCACAATCACTTCAACCTATAACAATCAATCATGTAGAGAATGAACAAGAGGGTTAGATGGAGCCCTCATGACAATTGAAGAAGGTGATTCTACATCAAGAAGAAGAGGTAGATCATCAATACTATCCCCCAAATCTATCACTGATGCTAGAGCTAGAAGAATGGATGTACCCTATTGTGCTAGACCTATCACTATTGCGATATATGCATGTGGACTAAACTGATGTAGTGATCTTTCACTACAACTATTGATAGAATCCCACATGTCTAAATTTGTTGAAACACTATCACTGGTGTCACTGTCAGTTTCCACATGATATGATGTGCAAAGAGGATTAGAGGACAAGCTTCATGAACTTTCCTAAAAGTGTACATCCTTCTCCACAAAAATCTAATATGTCTCTAGATCCAATAATTTGTATGTCGTCACACCATCTTCATAACCAATGAAAGTACAAGGCTGAGGTGCCTATGCCTTGCATTCCCTAGAAGATATCTTTGCCCATGCTGGACAATTGAAGAATTTGAAGTGTGTCACAATAGGTTTTCTACCTCTCCATGCCTCAAAAGGAGTCTTTCCATCTAAGGCTAGTTGAGGAGACCTATTACGAATGTGAGTGGAAATACTAATTGCTTCGACTTCTAATGATGGATCTAGAGACTTGGCTTGTATCATGCAACTTGTCATAGACTTAAGAGCGCAAATCCTCAATGTTGCAACATCTATCTTATTTGGACTAAATGTTGGTAGATTTTGAAGAGTAATTCTCTTGAGTCTACAAAATTTTGTAAGTCTTCTATTCACATATCTGCTTCCATTTTCCATCCTTAGAACTTTGATTGCTTTTCTCAATTTCTATTCAACATGAGTCTCAAAGGTTAGAAAATTTTCCAAAACTTCTTTCTTACAATGAAGAAAGTAGACCCAAGTGTATTTTGAAAAGTCATCAAAAAAAGTCAGTATGTAGTGACCCTAGATGACTATAAAAGGACCTGCTAATACCATGTGAACCATCTATAGAACACCTAGTTCTCTTGAAGACTTCACTCTCTGTAACTTCCCCTCTAAATACATGTCCACTAAATTTGTTTAAGATTCACCATGGGAAAAGTTGATTTGAGGTAGACCTTTGACCATTTTGTAGGTGTAAAGTTGCTAAAGGTAGCAAAAGGCAAGATGACAAAATTGTTGATGCCATAATTGAATTTGAGAATTGGGTCGATATAACAAGGTCTTTGAAGAAGATTTGGGCACAAAATGGGAGAAAGAGTACAACCTTTTGTTATGATTCACTTTCCCCACTACAACCAAGGAGTCATCTTTAAGACTATGCACCTATATTGAGTTTGAAGGAACTAAACTCTATGTCCATCTCCAAGGTGAGTGATTTGGTAGATTGATAGGATATTTGAACTTAGGTTTGGAACATAGAGAACATCTTGAAACTCTTCATTTTTCATCTCCACATTTCCTTTCCTTTCAACATCCACTTTACTATCATCTCCCATAAAGATGTGTCGTACCTTTGACTAATTCATTGAAGAAAAATCCTCCTTTGAAGAGCTTATGTGATAAGAGGCACCTGAGTCAAGTATCTATTCCTTTGAAGAGTTTGAATTAGCCATGAGTGCTTGCCCTTTTCCCTTTGAATCTAAAGAATATCCTTAATCCTTGTAAGCATTAGGCAATGGAATATTATGTTTCTTGATGATGTTTCTCAACTCATCAATCTTCTTATGATAAAACTCATGTTCTTCATGACCCATTTTCTTGCAATAGAAACACTTTTTCTTCTCCTTATTGTTGTCCCCCTTCTTGTTTGAATTCAAGGAAGAATTGCCTTGTTGATTGGATGATGGTGTTGTCTATTTTGCATCCTCTGATGTGTTTTTCTTCTTCTTACCCTTCCTTTATTTGAAGACTGTCTAGGTGAATTTTGAGAACCCTCATTGTCGGCCATTAATGCTTTAGACTTAAGAGATTTGAGAATCCCTATTGATTGCACTTTCTTTTCTTTGGTATCCAATAGATTAGCATATTCATCAAATGAGACTTTCTTCTAGGCAGATGCTAATATAGTCTTTGAGGTGTTAAAAGAAGAAACAAATGTGGAATATTTTGATGGCAACTTGTTATATATGAGATAGATTAATCTGTCATCTTTGATAGAACTCCCACAATCAGTAAGCTTTTTCTTTAGTTCATTCACCTAAATGATGAAATCCTATATTGAATTGAATGACTTAAGATCTAAGGAGACAAGCTCATCTTCAATTTTGGAAAAATCCTCTTTAAACACTTTACCATATAGGTTTTTGAATTAAATGGAGGTCTATGAAGGAAGTTCAAGTTTCTTAGTGGAGGAAATCTGAGGAAATCCTTGATTTCTAGGAATAAGAGGGCTAATTGGGGCTCTTTCTTGTAACCTTATTTTTAAGGAAAAAGTGTTGAATCAATAAGAGAGGTAAGTTCCATAGAAGAAATGTGTTGAAAGGCATGCCACCATCTCCATAACCCTATAAATGGTGTGTAAAAATTGACTAGGGAAAACCTAGTTCAGTTAGAAACCTAGAGCATTGTCCACCTAGTATGAGAACCTAGCAAGTGGCAACAAGAGGATTTTTTCATGATAGAAGAGTGAAGATTAGGATTGGGTGATATCTACATAATAGGGATCCTATATTCCCATTTTTTGAACTTGGAAGTCACCTTAGGTCTTAGTGGCAGACTAGGAGCATGAACTAGTGATTAGTTCATCCCCTCTCCCTATCAAGTGATATTAGAGTCTTATAAAAGGTGTGGGAAAAGAAAGTGCAAAATACGGTAAATGTTGTCACCTACTGAATCTAGTGGTTCTAGAAAGATGGAGACCAATGTTGAATTGGCCAAGAAGATAGAAGATAAAGAGAAGATGGTAGAAGAACAAGAGGAAAACAATAAGTCTTTGAGAGAAAGATTAGCATAAATTGAATAGGTGTTGAGTGAATTCTAAGAAACAAAAAATAAATTCAAGGACAAGATGGAGCAAAAAGAAGAGCAGGATGCCAAAGAGAACGAAATTGAGTTGGAGGAAGAAGCCCCAACACCAGACCCTATTATACTAGAGGAGCCTTTCTTGAAGGCACTAAAAGAAATAAATAGAAAAGCCTTGGAAGGCATCCCTTTATTTTGTGGCTAGATGGATCTAGACCTCATCATGGAATGAATTGAAGGAATGGAGAACAATTTTTAATGTGATGGTGTCTCTGATGCTCAAAAGGTCAAGGTTGCAAAATTAAGGTTAAGATGTACTACTCTAACCTGGTGGAATTTTGTTCAAACAAAATAGGAAAAAGAAGGGAAAAGCCCTATTGTCACTTAGAAAGGAATGGTGGCTAAAATAAGGTAGGATTATATTCTTGAAGATTATGAAATATAATTACATAGGAGAAGGTAGAATCTTAGGAAAAAAGAGATGGATGTACACTCTTACACTAAAGAGTTTCAAAAATTATGCTTAAGGTCCAAGGTGGTGGAAGATGAAAGCATTAGATTGGTCAGGTATTTGAATGGGCTCAAGTGGTCCATCAAAGAAGACACGAGTCTTGTCACCCCTAAAAAAATTTCTCAATGCTACCAAATGGCTCTAAAGGTGGGAGAGAGGGGAAAGAGGAAGCAAGATCGTACATCAAAGAATAGAGGAAAAGCTAGATATAGCAAAGGACATAGGGGAAGCTATGGAGGTAGAAGAAATGATAATACGTCCCAAGGTGAGTTCAAGATGACTAAACAAAGTGGAGAAACCAGACAAAGAGGTGGTTCAAGCAGAGGTAGAGGTAGAGGTAGATCACAAGGAGGAAGGGGACCAACTTGCTTTGCTATAATGAAGTTTTGCCAAAATCAACAATTAGGGCGCACTACCTATAGGTGTTCTGAAAAGGGATCAACATCACTAGGTGAAAATAAAGTGGCATACATACATGAAGATGCTTCAAGTGTGAAGTCACCTGATATCCAGTTGGATTTAGAGAGTGGTGAGAACTTAATGATAAAGAGGATTCTGATTAAAGAACTAGTTAAAAGAGAGCCCAAGGAAAGATGATTACTCTTTAGGATGAGGTGTAAGATTATGGGTAAGGTCTACAAAGTTATCATAGACTCAGTGTTTACTAATAAAATAATTTCATAGGAGGCCATAGCTAAACTCAAGATTCTTAAAATACCTCATAGCACTCCTTACAAAGTCACTTGGTTAAATAAGGAGCACATATTTTGGTGAATGAGCAAGAATGGATTGAGTTCACCATAGGAGGATATAAAGACAAGATTTTATGTGATGTTTCACCCATGGATGCTTGTCACCTATTATTATAGGCCATGGTAGTTTGATAAAAAATCCATACATAATGGTTAGCTCAACTCGTGCACCTTTAAAAAGGATGGAGTGAGTTAGAAAAATTAATCACTACTTGAATTAGATAGCCAAGGGAGTGGACCTAATGTGCTAATGTTGAAGGGAAAAGAGTTCATGAGAACTCTTGACAAATAAGAAGAAGTGGGTTATGATATTGTGGTGAAACCCAAGGAGGAAACATATTATAAGAAGGAGGGCATACCTCATGAGGTGCAATAGATTTTGGAGGAATTCAAGAGAATTATATCAGATGGAACACCTGTAGTCCTACCACCTCAAAGAGAAACCAACCATCAAATATATTTGGTCCCAGGGGCATCTCTCCCAAACAAACAACCTTACAAGCTAACTCCTAAACAAAACAGGGAACTTGCAAAGTGAGTACAAGAACTGATGGATCAAGGGTTGATAATAAAGAGCATCATCCCATGTGTTCTACCTACTATTTTGGCACCAAAAAAAGGAGGAACATGGAGATTATGAATAAACTCTATAGCCATTAACAAGATCAAAATTTGGTATAGGTTTTCCATACCAAGGATTGAGGACTTAATGGATTGGCTAGGAGGGGCTAAGTACTACACCAAGATATACCTTAGAAGTTGCTATCATTAGCTAATAATACAAGAGGGAGATGAGTGGAAAACAACTTTTAAAACCAATGAAGAGCTTTATGAATGGCTAGTCAGTTGGCCTCTCCAATACTCCAAGTACATTAATGAGACTCATGAATGAGGTGTTGAAAGACTTCACAAGTAAGTTTGTGGTAGTCTAATTAGATGATATATTAATTTTTAGCATGATTAAAGAGGAACACTTAGAGAATATTAGGTTTGTATTATCTAAGTCAAAAGAGGAACAACTAACCATCAATCTAGATAAGTGTAATTCCATGAAATAGGAACTAGTCTATTTAGGCTTTGTTCTATATTAAGGAAATCTTACAATGGATTAGGATGGAGTTGCAACAACATTGAGTTGGCGAACTACCAAGAATGCCAGTGAAGTGAGGAGTTTGCATGGCCTAAATCAATACTATAGAAAGTTCATCAGGAACTTCAGTGGGATATGTGCTCCCATGATGGATACTATCAAGGGTAGAATACAGACCAAATTTGTGTGGACACCAGCAATGGACAGGGGATTTGAGACATTGAAGAAAGAGGTAGCTACTAAGCCTATCCTAAGGTTACCTACTTTTAATGAACCTTTTTTTGTAGAATGTGATGCTAGTAATATAGCAGTGGGAGGAGTCTTAAGTCAAAGTAATAGACAAGTGGCTTTCCTTAGTGAAAAGATAAATGCAACAAAACAAAAGTACTAATCCTAAGATTTAGAAAATGGAGGCATTATCTTTTGCCTAAGGAGTTTGTAGTGTTTACTAAGAATCAAGCCTTGAGTTTCCTTAGCCTCCAAGACAAACTAAGCCATAGACATGTCAAGTGGGTAGAGTATTTATAGTCTTATAATTTCACCATAAAGCACAAGAAGGGGCATCTCAATAAAGTAGAAGATGCCTTAAGTAGAAGGTACTCACTATCCAAGAAATCCAAGTAAGGAGCATAATATTGGATAACTTCAAGGAATTCTACCAAAATAATGGAGACTTTGCAATAGCATACAAGGTGTGTCAAGAGCATCTAAATAAATTTCATGATGAGTTTGTAGAATATACACTGTAGAATGGGCTACTCTTGAAAGGAGGACAATTTTGTGTACCAAAAGGATCCATCAGGGAGAACGTCATTCAAGAAAAATATAATGGGAGTTTGAGTGGCCATTTTGGCTTAAATAAGACCTTGAAATTGGTTCAAAGATACTATTATTGGCCTAAAATGAAAAGAAATGTCAGAGCTTTTGTTGAGAAATGAGGACTTCTACAAATACAAAACTTTATTAGCCTCTTCTGATACCAAACAAACCATGGGAATGTGTAAGTATGGATTTTGTGGTTGGTTTACCTAGAACAAAGAGTGGTTTTGATAGCATCTATGTGGTAGTGGATAGATTTAGCAAAATGAGTCATTTCATTCCATGTAAGCTCACCCATGATGCAAGTCATATTGCTTTTTTTTCAAGGAATTTGTGAGAATTCATGGCTTGAAAAACAACATTGTATCTAATAGGGATATCAAATTTATTCAACACTTTTGGAGGTCCTTATGGCAAAGACTAGGTACCAATCTAGCACTTAGTTTAGCCTACCATTAGGGTATAATTTAGTGGCTAATATTCATAAATTGGCTAATTTTAGAATTTTTTGGCTAGTAATTTGGCTAATAATTTAAGATTTGATACAACCTAAATCGCCATAGTTTTATAAAATTTGGTTATAGAATATTTAAAATCGCTCAATAATTTATTTTATTCAAAAATTTAAACTCAAATATTTTCCACAATATATGTTACATGAATAGATTTGAGTTACCCAAATATAATATATTATTGGAGAAATTAAATTGAATGGACCAATAATTATCATAAGTATTAGTTACTTTAGGGATATATCACCAATATTTCTTTTTCACTGTTGATTTAAAGAATATGTAATGATTCTCCTAATATTCCACAAAGTAAAAAATGTTCAATTTTGATTTGTAATATTCTATGGTGATTAATGAACTTCCTATTATTATTGAGATTCATCAATATTTTATACAAAAAAAATTATGATTCAAAAATAATCGCCAATATTAATTATATTTAGAATAAAAAATTGAGAGATTCTCCAATAGAAATAATTTTGTTTCTTTACATAATGAGAGATTCACCAATATTTTATTTCTTTATTTAGAGGTAGCTTTCTTAAAGTTTACCCTGCCTACCATCCTCAAATTGATGGTCAAACTAAGGTGGTCAATAGGACACTTGGAAACTTGTTGAGATTCTTAACCAAGGAATATGTTTTGACATGGGATTTAGTCCTTCATCAAGTAGAGTTTACTTACAATGAAAAAATTAATAGAACTACAAGCAAGAGTCCCTTTGAAATTGTCTATGGGATACATCCCAGGGGTGTATGTGAATTAAGAAGCCTAGATGGTCAAGTACCTAATAGTGGTTATGCTAAAGATTTTAGTCAATCTATGAAGGAAGTGCATAATCAAGTAAAATAATCCCTCGTTGATAACACCAAGAAAATCAAGGAAAAAGATAATCTTAAGAAAAGAGAGGCATAGTTTTGTGTAGGGGACTTGGCCATGGTTCACCTAAAGAAAGAAAGGATGGAAAAAGGAACTTCATCAAAGCTACAGATGAGAAGACTTGGACCATGTCCTATATTGGACAAGTATGGGCAAAATGCTTACAAAGTTGGGCTGCTAGATGACCTAGCCATTTCTCCAATATTCAATGTAATAGACTTAGTAAGGTATAAAGGACCTCTTAATAAGGTAGATCAACATGTGGAGGAATTTTAGAAAGATGCTTCGACAACAACTCTACCCTCTAAACCCAAGCTCCAAGCAGAGAAGATATTGAACTCTTATGCTCATACCAAGACCAGGCATGGAACATAAAAAGAACACCTTATCAAGTGGCAAGATAAGCCAAACTTAGATGCTGCATGGATCCTTGAGAATTAGTTCAAACTTCATGGTATAGATCTCCACCTTTTGTCTCTAGAGGGGACATAGCTTCTTTGGTGGGGAGTATGGTGAAGTCACACCTTAAAACATAGGACCATCACAAATTTTAGTTTCATTGTGATATTCTCTAAGAGAGCTTTTATAATTAGAATAAAGGTCTAAGGACCTAGGTGTGTGTTTTGGAACCATTGGCTAGGGGGTAAGAAGTCATAAAATGGCCTTGGAATCAATGTATTCCTTGTCATGAAGTCATAAATAACCTTATAATTTAAGGGAGTTCTTGTCATTAAAGTCCTATAATAGGTCTCTAGGATTGAAAACCTAAGGAATAGCCAATTTGGCAAGAAAGAGATGTTAAAAGATGCAAACAAAAAAGTTGAAAAAAAAGTTGCTATGCAAGAAAAGTTGCAATCTTGCAAAATTGTTGATCAACTTTGTAAAAATCCTTTTAATCATGGTGGAGACTTATGGAAGCCCTAATTGTGAGGTAAAAGACCTAAGAGGCAACACATATGCGTTCTAAACCCTAAAAGTTGCCAAAAGTGTGAGTTAGTGTACAGACTGTATGCTATGGCATGGTTTTTGAATGTGAAAAGACAAAGCAGAGAGCTAAGAAAGTTTTTGGGTGTTGATTTAATTGTTGTAAAAATTTGGAATTATAAATAGGCTTGTTTAGGATGGGTTTTTTTAGTAGATTAGAGGTGTGTGTGTGTTTTCTTTCAATGTTTGTAAATTCTTTTCATTCTTGCCAGTTCACTATCTTGAACTAGGCAATTGGCATCAGAAGAGATGTAACTCACTATCCCACCATAGAAATAGTATGGCCTCTTGGGGATATTAAGTGTACTCTATGTATTTTCTATTTGTAGAAGGAAGGGCCCTCAAAATCCATGGAGGCATTTTTAATCTTTTTCCCTATGCGAGCCAGAGCATGCTCGATTAGGGAACATTGAAGTAACAGAGCTTGAGGTTTGTAGGGTTGTGAAGAAAAACAACATAGTAGATATGGAAAGTGAAGGGTAGTGAGTGAAGGATTATTGGGAAAAAGTAAAGGGTGCTAGCAATTTATTAAGGCACCTAACCAAACCAAACAATAGACTGGCCTTTTAAGGGCCTAGAAACCCTCAAAACCCTCCATTTTTGCAGAGGTATTGTACAACATTTTTGAAGCCCAAAACCTAATGAAGAAGTTCAATTTTTTTACTAGAGGAAATATGAGGAAATCCCTGATTTCTAGGAACAAGAGGGCTAATTGGGGCTCTTTGTTGTAGCCCTATTTTTAGGGAAAAAATGTGGAATCAGTAAGAAAGGTAAGTGCACATACTTTCTTTATTCCATGGAAGAAATGTGTTGAGAGGTTTTCTTCCATCTCCATAACCCTACAAATGGTGTGTAAGAATTGACCAAGGAAGACCTAGCTCAGTTAGAAACCTAGAGCATTGTCCACCTAGTATAAGAACCTACCAAGTTGCAAGAAGAGGATTTGTTAAAGATAGAAGAGTGGAGCTTAGGATTGGGTGATCTTTACATAATAGGGATCCTATAGGTCCATTTGGTGAACTTGGAAGTCACCTTAGGTCTCAGTGGAAAACTAGGAGCATGAACTAGTGATTATTTCATGTCCCTTCTCCCCGTCAAGGACCCAGAGTAAGGGACAACCTCATCCTTTACCCAATATAGAGGATGAGATTTTATCTCACCCAAGATGATTCTTTGGCATGTACAACCCTTCAAGATCTCAAATGGAAAAATTTATTGGGATTTTTGAGATAGATAATTGGAAAACAAAGACAAGTATAGAAATAAGGTTAAAGTGAGAAATGGAGAAGAGGCCCCATAGGAATTAGGTCCTATATCAATTTTTGTATAATAAGGAAAGGAAAATCAAGGAGTATTTGCTATTTCCTACCCCAAATTCATCTAGGAAATAGGGAAATAAATTGAAACAAGTGTGTACAAAGTGAAAGTGTAGAATGCAAACACACTAAAGAGGAGATAAAAAAATACTAAATTGAAGTGCTTCTGATTCAGGATGATACACTTGTAGATATTTTAAACATAGTGGTACTTGTCTTGATTCTAGTAAAGAGAAAGCTTGAAACACCACTTCTTAGGAACACGGACCCTCTGCCAAAACTTATAGTCATTCTAAACCCTTGGAGAACCAAAAAAAGGTTTATCTAGGAAGTGATCAATCTTCATTATTTCCCAATTAAAAAAGACATGCACATTTCTTACATTTGAAAGGATCCTTAGGAGTGTTTTTAGGTTACTTGTTTTATTACATTTCCTTTTGTTTTATTATTGGTTTGTTGTTGATGTTATCTTTATAAGCAATATTATGTTGTAAAGTATTTTGTGGTCCTCATCAAAACTTTCTTTACCTTTAATCTATGCAATTTTGAGTGTTAACCTATTAACTGAGACACCAGATAGTGACATTGATAGTTACTATACATAGATCCCACAAATTATAGAACCCAAGGGCATATGCACCGAGTTGTGGTGCCAAAAAGGTGACAATTTTTTTTTTTTTTCTAAATTTTCAATAGCACGTACACACTTTTATAAAAATGAAATTTTTATATATGATGGGCTGCACACCCATAGTCCATCATTTTCATTAGAGGTTTTTACTATTCCTATAAAGCAACATGCATGCGGGTTGAAAAATCCAATATTTTCACCATCCCTTGCCAATATGCCTCCTCACTGGCAAAATCTAAGATCACAAGCACACCCACGCCGATACTATATGTGATCTAAACTTAACTTTACATTGTTTGATATACTTTTCATATTTTTTTTGTAGGGTTTTTACAATTTTTATTTAGATTTGTTTATTTATTTGGATTTCAATTGATTATTTATCAAGAAATGTCCATAATCAACCGAAAAATCCACAAAACCCTCAAGAACCTCAAAACCAAAACCCTCCTCAAGAAGAACAAAAAATTCCACAACCTAAACCAATTGCAAGACCTCTACTAGGCACACAAGAAAATATAATAAATGAAATAGAGAGAGGAAAAACTAAATTAGAAGGACTCATTGCTCGGTTGAAAGAATCTAGACAAACCAATTCAATGAGGGCTCAATTGGCATCATCCCTCAAATCCATTAAGACCCAGATAGCATCAGTTAGTGGTCAGTTAGATATTTGGTGGGTTAAGAGGGATGAACAAAAAAGCAAATAAATTGTCATATGAAGATGTTAGTAAAAAAGAAATACCAAAAGGTAGAATATGTGCATTATTTAGAAAACCTGGTGAGCAAAATATTGTTAGAGAGGGTATGAAATAGTTCCCCATCCATTGGTGCATACATGATGCTATTATAAATAATTTTTGGGATAGATGGTGGATGGTTTTTGATGCCCCTCCTTGCAACAATCATGAGATCCCCATGTATTTTTTGAAGAAATTATATTGTGAGTTTGTCCTTGGGGAGATCCCCAATTATTTTAATATATTATACTCCCAAGGTAGAGGTAGGGGGTCACCATTTGAGAGGTCGGGAGTACGTCATGACCCTAATGTAGTTAGGGCACTTGTGGTCAAGCCACAATGTGAGCATGTGACTATTCCTTCAGTTGTGAAGGAACATGTAGAGGGTAGTGCTCTAGGGACCATTAATGCTTTGACATAGACCCTAATCCATTCCATGAGCCCATTAGTTGAGGGGGAGCCTTCTGTGCATAGTGGTCACATGTGCACTTTATTCAAATTTCTATGCACATTTGGCACTCATGCTGGAGATGGTGCAGATGATGGGCTAGTCACTAATCAGTTCCTGAATGATACATTAGGCATTGACATATAGGTAAATTACAATTATAATTTACTAATTTGATCATATTTCATGTGTATAGTGAATGATTAATTAATTAGTATCTATTGACATTGTTCAAAATTCAGGGTCAAAGTGTTGCCAGGCCTAGCAATGATCCTCCAAGCCCATTTTTTGTTCCTTCCATGAGTCTAGAGGTATGTATCGATTTAATCATTTTAATTAATACATATATTTATTAAGTAATCATATTAAGGATTGACAAAAAAATTATGCATGTGCATCATTTCTCCACAAGACCCTCAACCTTTACTACAGACTTGGAGCATAGACATCGTATGAGCTTCTTTAGGGTACAATTCTTTCATGTTATTTTAATTCATTTAATTAAATTTATTTCATGTTTCATGTTACATATAATGTGTATTGTATGACATGTAGCTCATAACGTTAGACACACCTCCTTATCTTCGATAGTCTGTTGATCATGGAGTGGCCACAACTATGGCTAGCTCACAACCATTGACTGAGGTATGAAATAATTTTCTTTGTTTTAATTTTTTATAATAGTTAGTCTCAAAGTTTCTAATTTTATTTATAAGTGATTATATTTATTGAATTGTTGTAGGGTCTCATCACACCTGATAGTCAACAAGCCTTCAAGGTGGACTTACAGAGTGACTATTTGATGGTGGTAAGAAAATAATTTATTTTGTGTGTACATATATTTGATTTCAATGTATAATAAATATTGATTCATATCTACTTTGTTTGTATCAGCTCGAGTTGGAGAAGAGCCTCAACAAGAGGATGAGTGATTGTGTCAGGAGGACCCTATCATCTCTACCATCTCCCTCCACACAACAACAGAAGACATCGAGAGATTTGTTTCCTTCCCCTTGTGGGAAGGAAAATATATAGTTGATCTAGAAATGTATATATATAGGCATTAGTGGACATACTCGATACACACTTGATGTATATGATATTTTATATTTGATGTATGACATTATTCAACTTATGACATTATTGGTTATAATAATATATTATGTGTTTGTTATCATTTTATATTATATTTGTGTATGACATTAAATTAGATATGTGCATGTATGACATTAAATTAGATATGTTTATGTATGACATTAAATTCAATACCTAATATGTTCAAAACTTTGATAGAGTATTGATTAACAATAAAATTTATCACTATTTAAGCATAAGTTAATCATTTGCAATATGTCATCATCATATGATTTATGATCTTGTTCATGTTTAAAGTTTTCCTTCTCTATCATTTGTTTATCAAGTTTAATTCAATACCTAATTAGTTTGAATTTTTGATACAATATTGATTAGCAATAAACTTTATTAGTCAAGATTGATTAGGACCTCCTGGCAATAAACTTTATCAGGCAATATTCGTGGACCTCCTGGCAATTGGTCACCTAAATGAGAACCTTGACATTTATTAGGAACTCCATGAAAGAAATCAGTAGCTTGAGAAGCTCTCCATTTGTTAAGCTTCAATACATAACCACAATTTTTTATCATCAATTAAAAAATGTTAGAGATAGTAGTAGAGATAATAGAGATATCACAATAACACAACTTATGATCTTCAAAAAATCAACTTAGTTTGTAAGAATCACCATAGATATGATCACACAATGAAAACCATACTCCCTAAGACAATCCTCTAACATGTACCATGCTTACTAACCTTGTAATGAGCATTTAATCTAAAGAATTGGTGGCCACCAAGCAAGAAAGTTATGAAAACAAGGGTTAAAGTTCAGGGGACAAACCTATACTAGGAGATTTGTCTTAATAAGGATCTGTTTGAGTTTGGGAATATGCTTGTGATGAAAAACAATTGATTTTGCATCTTTAATTGGTCAGAAAAGTGTTGGCACATGTGGGATTGACCAAGCCCTAGGAACAAGGGTTCTAAAAGGGTGAATTGGGGCTTCTAGGGTTAGGGAACTCTTAGATTGAAATTGAGTGTGGAATCTCCTAATTAAAGAAATTTTAAGAGACTGCACAAAATTTGGAAACTAGATCTTAAGTCTTCCTATCAATTGCTTTGTAATTGCATCATTCTTAGATTCTTGGAAACATGGGCAGCATGAAGGATCTCAGATATTTTCCAAAGGAAGGGTACCTAAGTTTTATATATGTTTTGTGCAAGGATAAAGGGTATCTAAAAAATCCATTTCTTCAAGGAGTCTTTTGGGAAATAAAAAATTTATGGATCAATTTGTCTTCCTGTTGTCACTGAATTGAAAAAACTTGCATCAACAACATTTGGGTACATTGAGCATTTTGGCTTAGAAGGTATTGAAACTGAAAGGTATTGATTGGAACATGTTAGATATGCCAAAAGTAACCTATTTAATATGTTACTAATATTTATAAAATTGAAATAAATTTATTGCTTGTCAATGACTATTTTAGCAATTACCTAGTTTGATCTCATCAATCATAACTTACTCAATTATTCATATTAAGAGGTACTATCATAAACATAGCATCATAATACATAGCACAATAAAACTATAGGATTGAAACTCCTACAACATTCTACAATGCATACTTTATTCAATCAAGATCTAATAACATGCTAAAAACACTAAGTAAAATATTGAATGTTAGTGACAACCAAAAAATGGATACACATATTATCAAATCTATACCAATATTAATCAATAAATCAAGTAGCAGTGTTGCATAATTTATGCCTACAATCTCCCCCTTTCACATTAATGGCAACACTCATCTTAAAACATACATTAATGGCAACAATTACATATCATAACACTACAACATGACAATACTCATATATCCTCTTGACTTATTCATGGATGAGTACACTCATATTCTTCAATACTCACCAATATTTATCATGTTTAAATTATGATGAAACACAATAATGTTTCCAATTTTTTCTATTATATATTCCCCCTTATGAAAATACTCATAGAACTAGATTGCGACACTTCTCTACTTCATGCCTTTGCTTGACTCATATCTTAACTATAACACTTCTCTCCCTAAGTAGCATACGCCAATAGTTGATTTCTCCCCTTTTGACTCATATCTTCTATTTTTACATCATTACCTTTGATATAAGTCCATTCAATATTTTATCTTCATCTCCATATAAATAATCTCCCTTTAACCAATCTCCCCCACTTTGACAAAAATTCCAAAGGTAACAAATCATTCATAATATATGCCCCTTTACTTTTTATTATTCTTGATTATAACTTTCTTTCTCTTTATTTATCTTGGCATTACAATATCAGACTAAGAACTCTCCCATAGTCATGCTAAGAATTCTCTCTAACTCATGCGAAGACTTCTCCCTCAATGGATTATACCACTACATCAATTCATACATATGATATTCTTTGTTAGTACATATGAAGTGATACAATCTGTATCTGTGAAATGTGGGCCTGTGAACCTCACAGATACTTCAACATGGTCATTGTATGTGGATTCATCTCAGAATGAACATTGGATTATTCATCCAAAAATCAGCCCTACAAAGCGACCTATTGCCTTCTATCTAAAGGGAATTGCTTATCAGATATCCTCAAATTTGAGGTGTTTAAGCAACCAAACCATCTAAGAATGAAGAATTTGTAAGAAAGTATGACTAATCTATACGAGAATGCAGATTAATCTAGAATGAAAGATGCAATGTAATCTAAGAACAAATAAAGTAAACTAGATTAAGTGTATGCATGATTAAACTAAAATGAGATCAAACTAAGAATAAGAATGCATGCAAGAAATGTAAGTGAGCATGAATGTCAACAACAATCTGATAGAAAATCAATTCATCCTTTTTTTGAAATGAAGGGAGGAGGGTCTCTTTAATAGACTTTCTTGGAATCCATCAATGGTCGAGATCGATTTCAATCAACGGTGAGAATTGAAGTCATTATTACCTCTTACACATGTCCCTCTTTGACTTACTCATCATAGATTCTTGGATTTAAGTGGGTTGAGGAATCTTATGACGCATCATAGATTCTCTTCCAAATTTAATTTAATAAGATGAGATATGCTCTCGTAATTACCTTTTTCATTTAATTAAATAATTTTATTTAATGAATAAAAGATGCTCTTCTCATTTAATTAAATAACTTCATTTAATTAATTAGGAATGACTTCCCATTTAATTAAATAACTTCATTTAATTAATTAGAAATAGCTTTCTCTATTTAATTAAATAATTTTGTTTAATTAATTAAAATAGGCACATTTATTAAATTAAATAAATTTAATTCCATAGTACATTAGCCTTAGGATATGATTTAATTTAATTAAAGTATAAATACTCAGTAATTAAATTAAATATTAATCAATAGGTTTAATGTGACTAATATGAGTCAATACTATAAGAATTAAATAAAGAGTATGATGAATGCAGATTTGGGTTTTCTACATCTGACAATTAAGTCAAGTAGCGAGTAGCCGAATAAGGATTGCCTATTAGAATAGGTCTTAGGATTGATCAAAAATAGACCAGAATTGGTTGAAATGGCAATGAGCCAATTTTGCGGTATTACATTTTTCCCCTCTTTGAATGAATGTGCAAGCAGCATGTTCAATTCAAAAAAAATCAAAAAAGCATGATGCGAGGATCAAGAGGACAAGATTGGTTCTGTAATTGATGACACAGAGACCAATTGATAAGCTTTTAAGGACCATCTCTAGAACAAAGCTTAATCCTAAGGAATCTAGGCAGATAACCTAGATACCCAAGATTGAAAGCATTTAGAAGATTATCTCTAGAACGGAGCTTAACCTTCAAGGATCTAGATAGAACACCTAGATACCTGAGATTGAAAGCATTTAGAAGATTATCTCCAGAACAGAGCTTAACCTTCAAGGATCCAAATAGAATGCCTAGATACCTAAGATTGAAATAATTTAGAAGATTATCTCCAAAATGGAGCTTAACCTTCGAGGATCCAGATAGAACACCTAGATACCTGAGATTGAAAGCATTTAGAAGATTATCTCCAGAACAAAGCTTAACCTTCAAGGATCTAGATAGAACACCTAGATACCTAATATTGAAAGCATTTAGAAGATTATCTCCAAAATGGAGCTTAACCTTCAAGGATCCAGATAGAACACCTAGATACCTGAGACTAAAAGCATTTAGAAGATTATCTCCAGAACAGAGCTTAACCTTCAAGGATCCAGATAGAACACCTAGATACCTGAGATTGAAAGCATTTAGAAGATTATCTCTAGAATGGAGCTTAACTTCAAGGATCTCAATAGAACACCTAGATACCTAAGATTGAAAGCATTTAGAAGATTATCTCTAGAATAGAGCTTAACCTTCAAGGATCCAGATAGAACACCTAGATACCTAAGATTGATAAAAGATAACAAGGTCCAATCATGAGTCATAGAATCATCCCCAGAACAAGGCTTGATCCTCAAGAATCAGGGTTTAGACTATCCCAATACCTATCCATCGAACTATAAGAAGAGTTATTATAAGGTTGATCAATTGATGAAAAGATAAGAAAGATAGCAAAGATGCCAAATAGAAGGGAACAAGATGCCCCGAGTGATGAGATGCCCGAAGTGACAAGGACATAAGATAGGAACAAGATGCCCCAAGTGATGAAGATTTAGATTGATTTGAAATTCAAGTTCAATGATGTAATCATCTTGCCCCCTCGAGAGAAAAATTGAAAGATGACACACCAAAAATATGATGTAAAGCAGTAGAAGAAATCTGAGATTCAACAGAATGTAGAAGAGATCAGAACGATCTATACAATAAAGAAGAGATCAGAACGATTAGAAGAAATATGAAGAGATCAGAATGATCTAAAGAAATATAAAGAGATCAGAATGATCTTGAAGAAATATGAAGAGATTAGAACAATCTGAAGAAATATGAAGAGATCAGAATGATCAAAAGAAATGACCAAAAGAAATATGAAGAGATCAGAATGATCAAAAGAAATTTGGAGATTGATCCAAAGTGATTTCGAGATCCAAAAGACCAAGTTTGACCAAAAGTTGACCAAATTCAGCCATAGTTGACTTAAGTTGACTATTTTAAGAATGAATTGTGGAAATATTGAGAATGTACAGTTGAAAGGATTCCAAGAATCATAAAGTATTAGAAAGATTTGAGCTACACAAGCGTTTGATCACATTGGTTGCCAAAATTTTAAAATGCATTTTTGAGGCACTTAGGTGTGTCAGATTTCAAATTCAATTTCGAAAAAAAAAAGGGGTTCTAAGAGGCCAAAGTAGCCAAAAGAGTGATTAATCGATCAGTTGTGCAGTCATGAAGAACATGATACTTTGAAGAGATCAACAATCCCTCATCAGAGAAGGTGAAAGTAGATTCACAATTGAATCACATGCTTATACAAGTGAAGTATGTAATGAAAGACTATATTAAATGCAACCCTAGGCTAGATGCAACCTTAAACTAGATGCAACCCTAGGTCTGGTTACCAAGCCTTGACGATTTATCATCACTAGATATCTAACAAAGCTCGTAGGTTATACAATTCCCACTGGCATTGCAATCATGGAAATATGAATATAACATACATTATCGGTTTGTCAAGATTAAATGTAAGCATTCAAGGCACAAGAAGCCAAAATGGCCAAAACATTTGTCCCTTTTAATGTAGCAAGTTAACATAAGCATCAAAGCATAAATGCTAGGATAACCTGAATGTTGCTTGCATAATAGGCACACCAAACACATGGGAGATCTTTCTTATGGTAAGTATTTAGTATTCATTCTATCTACAATGACCCTTGCATTCCTAACCTGAGACAGAAGTGTGCTAAATATACTCGTAGTGACCCGTATGTTCACTTAGCAGGACAAGTATTAGTATTTACTGTAGCATGAAGAGTTCACTCCAACAAACAAGGAGAAGAACCAATGTTATTGACATATTCTTATAAAAGGAGTCAAGGTACAAACGACCATCCAATACAAGATGGAGGCTCTTATAGTGGACACCCCTCTTATAGGAGTAGATCAACTTATTGGAACTAAACCACAAACAACAAGAAAAGTAAAATATCATGCCCCCAGTCATTACTTCTCTAGTCAAAGATGACATCATTGAGTTGCTCGAGGAGATATGATATAGCAAAACAAAGAAAAAAAAGAAAATGCTTAGCATATCCAAATAAGTATATTAGTTTTGAGTTCAATGTTTTGGGATTGATGTCAAGTGTCAATGTCCAGAACATGTTTGAAAGAAATCTCTTCAATAGGGTGACAACAGTAGGCAGACACAGTCAGAATGACTGGTGACTGATGTCAAAGAGGAATCTTCATGATGAAGAACCTAAAGAGGACTGGGCGATAGTAGACAGACACAGCCAGAATGATCGGTGACTAACACAATAGAGATCTTCCATAAATGAAGTTGGAGACGTGACCTAAGCAATAGTAGGTAGACATAGATGGAACAACTGGTGACTGTTGTGAAAGAGATTCTATGAGGAGAATCTCAAAAATCATGACACTAGCGATAGTAGGCAGACGCAGTTGAAACAACTAGTGACTATCGCGAAAGAGATTCTATGAGGAGAACCTAAAAAAAATGTGACACTAAGGGGGGATGCCCTGAGCTATAACAAGACTCAGTCCATGGATACATGAGCAAGAAAAGCAGGAAAGCAAAAGCATGAAAGCGACTGTACATAATAGCCAGAAGTTGTGCTGCAAGATGGAGCATTGGGAACAAGAGGTGCCTATTTACCAGGTTTTCACCTTCTTGGCAAGATTTTTTTTTTTTTTTTCTTTGCTCCCATGATGCCTGTTTCCAGGTTCTCACAAATGGCACTTTTCTATTTTTCAATTTTTTTGATTTTTTTGTATTTTTTTGAGATCTTTCAGTTTTTTTGTTGTTACCAAGGTGCCTATTGCTAGGTTTTCACTAGGATAACTATTTTTTTCCAAGACTTTTTCCAATTTTTAGATTTTTTTAGAGATTACTAGCTCTCAAGAAGGATCACCTTGATTTTGTTCTAGTGTCTAGCAAGGTGTAAGATGAGATGTAGTAGCAAGCGAGTGGATAAGTAGAGATGGATAGACAAAGAATATGAAGCGATGAATGTTACCCTCAAGGAAAGCCTTCACAAGATCACCCAATCTAGGGAAAAGGATATAAGCTCATGGTGTAATGAAGGGTATCATGTAAGTAACCAAAGAAAATGACCATGTCAAGGGATTGCTAAGAACTGAGTTTTCTTCTTTCTTTCATTGATCAAGACCAACGGGTTAACTGAATAGGATAGCAAAGTTTGTTATGGAGGTTATGAGTGAATGACTTTGGAAAAGAGGTCATCTGAAGGATAAGCAAGATCATGATAGGATGTCATGGATGGAAGAATTATGCATGATGCCTGTTTGCCAGGTTTTCATCATGGTACTTATCCAAGGTGCCACAAGAAGTGGTTTTCACCATAGGACAGATTTATTTTTCTTTACTTTTGCTACCAAGGTGCCTGTTTCCAGGTTTTCACCAAGGCACTTTTTCTTTTTCTTTTTTTTTTTCTTTTTTGAATTTTTTTTTTTTGATTTTTTAGAATTTTTTGAAAGAATTCAAGCCTTTCTCAAATGAGATAGCGCTCCTATAAGAAAGATAAGTTATGATAAGCCAAGGCTATAGCAAGGTATGCTCAAAGATGTTGATAAGGTAATGGAGGGAGATAGTAGAAAAGGTATATGGAGGACAAGGTTTAGGCTATGGATGAGATAAATGGGATGGAAGGATAAAAGGAGGAGTATAGAAGGTGGAGTGGATAGGGTATTGAAAGGGATGTGCAAGGGGAGAAGAAAAAGTGGGCAAGATCAACATTGACACACACCTTGAAGGGTAGTGGAATGATGGAGGAAATATGGATGGAATAGATTGAGGCTTAGATATATGAGGTAGCAAAGCCATTTTGGAGGAAGGTGGAGTAGAAGGTTTTGACACCTTTCTAGGAAGATGTTGGGAAGAAGATGGAGTGGAAGCCTTTGGAAACTTAAATGTCAACTTTGATTTGTTTTCAATATTCAAGTCCTTCAAAAGAGACTTGGGAATCCATATAGCTTTTGATTTTTCATTAGATGCTTTGGAACACATTTCTTCAAGAATAGATTTAAGAACCCACATTGTTTTTTGTTGAGCTCATTGAATAGTGGACCTTTGTGGTCTCTTTTTTCTTTTTTCCTTCTTGACATTCACATGTCAATTAGAGGAGACATAGTGAACTTTTGAGGATGGATTCATGCACTTGTGTTTGAGTTGATCATCGAGATTGCTTCCAAAGGACTTGGGACTTGTGGATGAATGAGGCCAATATGACTGGTTTGGATGGAAAGGTGAACATGAAGAGTTCAAGTATGTATATCTTTGTTGATCTTGGGGTAGGGTAGGAAGAATGTGTAATGAGCTAGTAGTGGCAATATGAGATAGAGGAACATAAGGTCCTAATATGGATGGAAGACTTGAATGTTTTAGCTTGGATGGGTAGGGACCAAGGATAGATTTAGAAGATGTGAATGGACCATGAGTAGGGATATTAGCATCTTTAGAGTGAGCAATATGACCAAAGTCATCAATAGATTTATGAATAACTATTATAGGAGCAATACCTTTGACGAGAGTATTTAAAGCTTGAACATAGTTTGGAAGTGAATGTAGCGAGGTAGAATAGGAGAGCGAGGGAACACTTTTCTCTTCAAAAGGAATTTTGGGTAACATAGGAAAAGTATCCTTCTCTTGGTCTTTTGTAATCTCCTTAAGGATGGTGGAAGGAACATCTTGATCTTTCTTAGTAGAGGTGCATGACATGAGAGATGGAGGACTATGCAGCTCTTGAGATGGAGGCCCAAGATCTTGGAAGACTTGAAAGGGGATGAAGGAATCTTGTTCTTGATCAACATTTGTTTCTTCATCATTTAAGTGGTCCTCTTGACATGAAACCAAATCCAAGGATGAGGGAGTATCTAAATCTGTATTCGAATATATTTCTAGAGTCTCCATAACAGGCTCTTGAAGGGACAATGGAGGAATAGTTGGATTGGGGATAATAGGAGGAGCAACACATGGAGGTTTTGGATCTTTTCTTTGTGTAGTATGGGAGAGGTTTGCAGCTAAGTCAAGATTATCTTGAGTTTCCTTTAAAGGTAGTCCTTGAGGGTACACATAGTCAACTAGGGGAGTAGTGAGTTCTTTTGGTGAATATGTGTTGGAAAGATTGGACAATTGAGAAAGTGGTTGTATGTTGGAGGAAGTAGAAGTTATGTTTGAACCATTATTAGACATGGTTTCATGAGGTTGATCCTTCTTGAGAGTATAATCTTTAGTAGTTGAGAGCTTAGATTTTTGAATTATACCATTGTCAAAGAGATCTTGGATCTTGTTTTTCAGCTCCTTACAATGGGAAGTTTTATGTAAATTATTTCTATGATATACACAATAGTTACTCATAAAGGAAACTCCCTCAAAAGTGAGCTTAGGTAAAGTAATGAGTTTTTATTCAAGAAGTTCTTCCAAGATTAATTCATAATATTTTCTCAAAGGTGTGAAATCACACTTTGGTTTAGGTTCCCAAAGTTTGTTTTCAGAGATATTCCTAGATTTCTTGGGTGTATGTGAGGTGTTCTCAGATGTCTTGGATTCAAGATCACAAGAATGTGATTTTTGGTTTTCATAGGAGAAAGGGAAAATTTCTCTCAAAGAGAATTTGTTCAATGATATGTTTTCCTTTTCTTTTAGTATTTGAAGTTGAGCACTTATCGTTTCAATTTGTTTCTTCATGTTTGTAATTAGAATCCCATCTTCCTCACTAGGAATATTGGATTTAGCACATTTGTTGTTAGCCATTTTGATGTACTATGTTTCGAGTAGTGACAGCCAAGTTTTAGAACATAAGTCAAGTTGCCATAGTCCTAGACAATGACAAAAAGCAAAAGCTTAGACAAGGACCACACTAGAACTTAGTCTGAATGGGACAAGATAAGAGTGTTGTATACTAAGGTATGCATAGTCTAATTTGAAGGCTAGAACAGCCAAATATTATGACTATCATAACACAGAGTACAACAAGCACTAAAGGACAAGAGCAAGATAACTGAGAGACAAGACTAGTTAAAGTATGGATCACAAGTCATTAGCTAAGAAGGATGCCACTGTTTCAGACTATTTTTGGATAGAGAAGTAGTAAAATGATATAAGAAAAAAACTTGGTACAGAGTACAAATAGCTCTAATAGGCTAACTTGACAGTTCAAACTCAAGATCTCATGTGAAGATCCTCTGAAAGGCACATGAGAAAGTACACAGGGCCATGCAAAGACTCTAGATAGCATAAATATTTCACACGAGGATGTGATGTAAGCCACACAAAGTAGTGTAAGGTTAACTTGGATAGCATAAAGATCTCACATGGAGATGTGCAACTGTTTGCATGAGAACTTGGACAAAGCTGCATGAAGAAGTAGTAGGACAACAAGTATTCGCGCAACAGTTTGCAAACTGTGTGCGAAAATGGAAACTAGACTGACAACTGAACTGGATTTTGAAAAGACTTTAAAGATTTCAAACAGTTTTGGACAGATTGTTGATTTGTTTTAGTAACCAGGCAGATAAATAGGCACGTAGAATAGCAAGCAAGTGATATCAAGCACGTCTGAAAACAATGAGAAAGGGCAAAAGCAACCTTGTGCATGAACAATCAAGTGACTTAGTTTGTGCTAATCCCTAAGAGAGCTAATTGTGTATTTTTTCAAAGAGTTTTGCAATCATTGCACACATTCCTAGAAAATGAAAAAGTTTGGCCTCTCTAAAGTTTTTAGTAATGGTTTGACTCTGCAACTTTTATGACTCATAGGGGTGACCTCCAATCCCGGCACACCGATGTTTTGACACAGTCTGAGAACATAATCTTCAAGAGCTGCTGGGGAGATCTGACAATGCACAATGAACCACACCCATG
This sequence comes from Cupressus sempervirens, assembly GCA_028749045.1. Classification (NCBI taxonomy): domain Eukaryota; kingdom Viridiplantae; phylum Streptophyta; class Pinopsida; order Cupressales; family Cupressaceae; genus Cupressus; species Cupressus sempervirens. The sequence goes on along the minus strand of CM053789.1, from coordinate 65,349,192 downwards.
GAGATTTCTTCCACAAGGACATTTATATAGCAGTTGTCACTACCATGGAAAAAATGGCTATTACCGCTTGAGGTTTCGTCCACGTAATTTTCCCTATAAAGGGATTGTCTGCTATAGTTAACCCTTTCTAAAGGTGACCGACTCACAATAGTGTACCACAAGGGGACTTAGCTTCCAGATCCAAGGTTTTGACACCTTTTCACTTTTAGCCCAATCAAAGTAGACAAATTAATCTGAAATGCTAAACTAAGAGTATCTCTAAATCTCTTAAAGATCTATGATATCAACTCCCAGTGATCTATCAACCTCTTCATAGAAAGGATGCCTCAATTAAAAAGTTAAAGATTCATCTATCTGTGAGATGCTCAAAGTATCCTCCCCACCTACAAGGAATCCGTCATAGAGAGGAGTTTCACTAGGAACCCACTCTCTCAAGATCCACGAATAGTTTTCATGAGGCCTAATTACTATGTGTGTACAAATGTTAATTCTCGAAAGTAAATCTATCCAAAAGAAACCAAAGAGAATGAGGTGGTGTACTTAACGCTTTAACTAATGTGAGGTGAGTCCAAAGATGTGGAACATTTAACCCCTCACACAAGCCAAAACGAGTTTACAATTCAAAAACTAGTGAGTTCTAAAAAGCACAAAAGGGTTTCCTAGTGGAACATTTAACGCTTCTGTCTTGTAGACCCCTCCCTATTTAACGTGGTGCTAAGCTTGCAACCATAGGGTGGAATGAGGGGCTGGCAGATTAGCGAGTCTAATAACCCAAGATAGCTAATTAGATCTATCACAAGTAACTAAGCCTGCTAAATATAAACTAATGGAGATCACAACCTAGTATCAAATTATGCATGTGTTGTAAAATGAGAACCGTAAAGGAAATACACACACAAGCTTGACACAAGAGATGTTCGTTTTAGCTCCAAATGAAGTGTTATTAGTCAAAAAAATTTACCTGGTAATCCTCGCAATGCGTCTTTTCTTTGTTGTACCTTTTGTTTACACTTGATCGCTCGCTTGCAATGAACAAAGAAACAAACTCATGAATGCAATATATGTCAACTCATGCAAAATCAAGGTTAGATCTAAAAATCTAATTTTTAAGAGTGATGATAATCAACAAGTAACCCAAATGAAAGCCCACATTATGCATTGATTCATTGTAAAAATGAAATGCAAACTATTAACCTGTGAAATGTGGGCCTCTGAACCTCACAGACACTTCAAAACAGTCATTGTATGCGGATTCATCCCAGAATGAACATTGGATTGTTCATCTAAAAATCAGCCCTGCAAAGCAACCTGTTACCTTCTATCTAAAGGGAATTGCTTATCAGATATCCTCAGATTCGAGGTGTTTAAGCAACCAGACCCCCTAAGAATGAAGGATTTGTAAGAAAGTATGACTAATCTATATGAGAATGCAGATTAATCTAGAATGAAAAATGCAATGTAATCTAAGAACAAATAAAGTAAATTAGATTAAGCATATCCATGATTAAACTAAAATGAGATCAAACTAAGAATGAGAATGCATGCAAGAAATGTAAGTGAGCATGAATTTCAACAGCAATCTGATAGCAAATCAATTCATCCTTTTTTTGAAATGAAGGGAGGAGGGTCTCTTAAATAGACTTTCTTTGAATCCATCAACGGTTGAGATCGATTTCAATCAACGGTGAGGATTGAAGTCATTATTACCTCTTACGCATGTCCCTGTTTGACTTACTCGTCATAGATTCTTGGCTTTAAGTGGGTTGAGGAATCTTATGATGTGTCATAGATTATCTTCCAAATTTAATTTAATAAGATGAGATATGCTCTCGTAATTACCTTTTTCATTTAATTAAATAATTTTATTTAATTAATAAAAGATGATTTTCTCATTTAATTAATTAGGAATGACTTCCCATTTAATTAAATAACTTCATTTAATTAATTAGAAATAGCTTTCTCTATTTAATTAAATAGTTTTTTTTAATTAATTAAAATAGGCACATTTATTAAATTAAATAAATTTAATTCCATAGTGCATTAGCCTTAGGATATGATTTAATTTAATTAAATTATAAATACTCAGTAATTAAATTAAATATTAATCAATACGTTTAATGTGACTAATATGAGTCAATACTATAGGAATTAAATAAAGAGTATGATGAATGCAAATTTGGGTTTTCTGCATCTAACAATTAATTCAAGTAGCGAGTAGCCGAATAAGGATTGCCTATTAGAATAGGTCTTAGGATTGATCAAAAATAGACCAGAATTGGTTGAAATGGCAATGAGCCAATTTTGGGGTATTACACAATCAACATATTCCTTTAGTTAACTTTAGATAGGAGAATGGCCCCAAATCTACCTTTGATATCAACATACCTGATCCTAAGGCTTCCTATTAGTTGCTTTGTAATTGCATCATTCTTTCATTGATAGAAATAGGGGCAACATGAAGGATCCCTGATATTTTCCAAAGGAAGGGTATCTAAGTTTTATATATGTTTTGTGCAAGGATATAGGGTATCCAAAAAATCCATTTCTTCAAAGAGTCTTTTGGGAAAAAAAAAATTTATTGATCAATTTGTCTTGCTACTATCACAAAATTGGAAAAACTTGCATTGACAACATTTTGGTACATTGAGCATTTTGGCTTAGAAGGTATTGAAACTAAAAGGTATTGATTGGAACAAGTTAGATATGCCAAAATAAACCTATTGATGCCTTGAAACCTCCTAGAGTTAACTATTTGTAGATTTTGCCCATCAAGACCTAGAAGGGTCTCCTCGAACACTTCTACACTTTTGCTCATTTTGGGTTGTCTAAAGGGCTCATCATAGTTTTGTCTGCATCAGAAGGGAATAGGACAAGGTTGGAGATAGGGTTTACTTGGCCACTCAAATCTAACAAAGCAGACAATTTGATCCCACGATGAAAGGTGAGAGAGATTTGGTAGTTGGCAACTTTGCACTAGCCAACACTATAAGTTTCAGCATCACATAAGATGGCATTATAAAATGAAAATAGAGTGTGATCTCCAAAAGGAGAGAGAGGTTATTATAGGTCTCCACGACATGATCTTGTAAGAACTAGAATTGCATCCATACCTCACACAAGCTTTGAGATATGCCTCATCAAATATCACAGCCTTATGGCATTTAGTTACCCTTAAGGACATTTCGGTTCAGCATGCCTGAGAAAATTTGAGTAGTGAAGGGGATAGGACAAGATTGGGGATAAATTTTACTCGGCCACTTAGAGCTAATGAAGCAGATAGTTCGATCCCACGATGAAAGGTGAGAGAGATTTGGCAGTTGGCAACTTTGTACTAGCTAACACTGCAAGTTTCAACATCATCCGAGATGGCATTGTAAAAAAAAATAGAGTGTGATCTCCAAAAAGAAAGAGAGGTTATTGTAGGTCTCTGCAACATGGTTCTATAGGAACTAGAATTGCATCCATACCTTGTACGAGCTTCAAGATATGCCTCATCAAAGATCACAACCCTATGGCATTTAGTAACCCTTAGGGACATTTCAATTTTGTGTGCTCGAGAACATTTGAGCTCTGAAGGGGATAGGATGAGGTTGGCAATAGGGTTTACTTGGCCACATAGAGCTAATGGAGTAGATATTTCAATCCCATGATGAAAGGTGAGAGAGATTTGGCAGTTGGATACTTTGTACTGGCCAACACTGCAAGTTTTAGCAACACCCGAGATGACATCATAAAATGAAAATAGAGTGTGATATACAAAAAGTGAGAGAGGTTATTGTAGGTCTCTGCAACACGGTCTTATAGAATTCATAGGGATAACTTTAAGGAATCCCCCATCCAAATCTTTATTAAATTGTGGCGAATCACATGTCATTTGGGTGAAAAAAATATAATATTGTTGGTGAATTATGCGTCAATCGATGTATATTTGGTGGTGAATTTTTTAATAGTTTAGACAATTTTTATTAAATAATGGTGATTATAATTTTTTTTAAAAATAAAATTATTAATATTGATGGTGAATTATGTTTTGAAATATGGATATTGGTTGGCGAATATTTTAATAACCGATACCTTTTTTATAAAAAAATGGAAAAATTATTTAACAAATAATTGAATTAATTAATTTATTATGGCAAATGGTTTTCAGAAAGTTATAGTTGCTATGGCTATTTTGAAAAGATGGGAAATAAGTAGTTGAACCTAACATACCAACTTACATAAATTATTGGCAAGTGGCAAGTGGCAAGTGATGGTTTAAAGATGTGGTTGTTTGATTGTACATTATGGAAGCATAATCTTTACCACTACCACTATAATTATGTTAAAAGTATTATTTGAGAACTCAGACTATCTGATGATCCAAGATCAATGGCTAAGGTTTAATTTTGGCCAACATTTCTTAAAGGAAGAAGAATTTTCGAGGTAGTCACTGGAATGTTGACACATATCAAGCTAAGTTGTCTGTAGAGTACAGTGTACCCAGAAAGAATTAAATACCATGTCAGTGATAGTGACATTCCCTCGCTAGTATTCTACCACTAACCACACACCACTTCCCAAATTGTATAGCCAATTTCTAACAATTTTTCATCGATAGTTACCAATACCATTGCAGTTTAGTTTATCTATAACTATATATAATAAGTCGAAAGATATCTTATTATTATTACCAATAAAAAATGAACAAAGGTAAGATAATTGAAATGATAGACATTAATTACATGTAGATTATAGAAAAAAATTAAAAATTAAAAATGAACAAAGCTCAGGTTATTTAAATGATAAACATTAATTAAATATAGATTATTAATTACATGATTTAGACTATCATTGAACAATAATATATCAATGGTTGAAGGTTTATTTCAGGAACAAAAGTCTGGTGTTCAAAATGGTGACACATTTCTATCCAGCATGTATCACTTAAGTTGCAGGAGATAGTAAATTGATGTCTTGTCACTGTTCATTACAATTTACAATTGGCCTTTTCCATTGGCTAAGCGACTTTGCACCCATTATAGGACATGCCATATTCCACTAGCATTAGTACTGTTAATCTTAATTAAAATTGGCCTTTTCCATCAGTTAAGCGGCTTCACATGCATTATAGGACAATAGACGATGTTAGTGTTTAATTACAATTGGCCTTTTTGGCATGTACTTGCAATTATGTTCAAGATTTGAGAATATTTGCTAAATTGCTAATTTAATGTAATTGAATTGGCAGTCGGACAGATAAATATTTAAGAAATATTTCTCAATGACTAAGCTTATTTAGTAAAAAAATAAATAATACCTGGATGCTGGCACCCTGCCCACCAAGCTTATTTATAGGTGATTGAGCTACTTGTTTCATCATTGCTCATCTCATTTTTGGTAGTTGATAGGTTTAGTTTGTTTGGTGTTAGTCTGTTAGAACTTAGAGTTCAAACTTTGTAGTAAAGATGGACAACCCTATTCGCCTGAGATGCACTTTGGAAGAGGAGCAGAAGGCCTTTCTAGGTCACGTTCCTGATGAAAACCTCTTGTCAATTTGCAATGAGGTTGTTCCATGCTTTGGTGTGAAGTATGTTATTATTGCTATCAAAATGGTTCTGGGCCGTGAGATTTTGGAGAATGAGAATTGGTATCGTGTCAATAGTGACATTACATCACAATTTCTAGCCTCCTTGCTTGACCTCAGAGAAGCAAGGGCTGAAACTTTGCTGCTCCTGAGGAAGATTTTTAAAGTAGTATATTTGGGCGATGACATTGAAATTGTCGCTCATGCAGTTTTAGGAGTGTGGATCCCTTGGGCAGGTGAAGTCCACAAGCTTCTAGAACCTAGCCAGAATGTGGTCCTGTAACCATTTTTACTGGGCTTGACTATTGGGGAATTGAACCACCATAGGAAATGCGCAAGAATTGGGTTGAATTTTCTTTGAAAATGGTTTTTCGTAGATGAAGTGGAAGATGGCAACCACTGGCTACAAGAATTCACAACCATGGTCAATTTTGGTGGTTTCTACGATGTAGTACAGTAGTAATAGAGTCTAGGTTTTCACCTAATTTTGTAAATTTCAAGAAATATCAATGAAATTTTTGGAGTTTCAGTTTCATATAAAATTGTATTTCATGTTGTTTTAACTTCTTATGCTTACTTATGCAACATTGCAATATTTTACATTTTTGAATTTTCTATTGAATTGTTTATAAAAGCCTATGTGAATATAAAATATTATTTATAATGATAATCACTAATACATTTCCCCAATAAACAAGGTTGCAGAACAACGTACTTCCTGCCTCAAACTTTAGCTAATAGCAAAATATGTTATTACTTATTATTAAAAAATTATGTGAAACTTGATTGGTTAAAGTTGTTTATTTCAAACACTAGTTAAAAAACTTCGTTGCCTATAGTTCCTATGGTAGGCACTAATAAATAGTGTCCAAATAGTAAAGTTAAACAGTAAACTACCAAGATTAATTATGTAAATAATTGCATTTCTACCTTCATTACAATTATTAGGTAAAATTTTATTAGTTCTTGCCTTCGGCAGGTAACTATTGTTTTCGTTTAATGCACTTATATTTCTTTTTGTCCAATCAAATTTCAAGATTTTTAAACTTATTTGCATATGATATAGTTTGAGAATTTCCATATATTTATCAAAATTTAATAATACAAATTATCTACAATTCTATTGGTTATTACAGAAAATTCCAATGAAAAAAATCAAATTCTACAACTTTAATTCAAAAAATATATCACATTACTTTAAACACCACTAAATATCATTTATGTTCACCAATCTTAATAAATGAAATTGTTGTTCCATATTAATTACAATTTGTCTAAGTCGGTAAGGTTGAAAAGGACAAGCATACATTTTGAAAATTTGTACTTGCCGAGTTTGGCACTAATTTTAAGGCTTTCAGTTGCTGAATAAGTGTCGAGTTGCCCTGGTAATGGAGTACACGTTAATAAATGTCGCATGATTTACTCAGAAACATTTATGAGGACATGACTTGCATAGTATATTTTGAGTGCTTCAATTTCTGATTATTCCCTGATGACATTGAATTTTTTGATAATGGGATTTGATTTTCTCATGTGGCTAAATCCAAGTCATTAAAATACATTGGTGCCAGTACTTTTTTTAGTTTTTGCAAGGACGTTCTCTTGTGCGAACATAGATGGCTTTTAGCATGTTGCACTGTATTATTTATTACATGAGGATTGCAATCTTTATTTACCTTAGCCTTCAGTTATTTTTTGCAAGGATTCAATTTTTTCATCTTGTTGCAAGATGAATTATGGATGGGATATCACTCAGGCTTGTGATATATGTTACAAACATCACCATGCCATCATGCCAAAGAATTTTTGTATTTGCTTATCTTCATCTTTGGAGGAAACAGTGTTACCGAACATTATTACAGATGAAGTGATGGATCAAATGTTTTTAATTTACTCAACTATAGTTTGAAGAGCTATTAAGCATATTATTGGTGAAGAGTTCTTCTGCTTTTCGACACTAATGTTTCTATACCCATCTCAATTTATTTCAAATTTCCTTTCTAATGTAATGGATTTAATACAACCACCTAATTTGCTTCAAATATTGGCCCATAAGGTAATCCATCCTCATTATCTAGTTGATAATAAATTGAATTTGGCTATGCAAAAGTATGACTTATGGAATGGAGTGGCATTAGTTGGTAGTTTGTTCTCACATTATCAACTTTTGTATAAACATGAGTTTCTTGATATTTTTGAAGCAATTAAGAAAGTTGTAGACACTGGCAGCTTTAATTATTTGAAATATGCTTTACCCTCTGCATTAAATTTAATGGATGTTCACTTGGTGGAGCATATTAAGTTAGTTGGTCAGGCTTTATTTGATTTATAGATGGATTCTACTACTTCATTTTCTAGGGGTATAAATGTAGCTTCGGTTCTACTAATTGAACAGAATTTTTGGGAACTAATTGATCAAGTTCACTTGGATTTGGACTAGATTCAAACTTCCTTAAAGTTTTGTATTGGCTTGGGCCCTCTTCCTAGTGAGCTAGGGTCACTTGAAGGTGGTTTTGGTTCTGATTGGATAGATTTGTATTTTTTGCTTGGTCATAGTCATGAAGATAGTGCTTGGAGACTACCAAAATGCCATGACAATTTTAATTTTGTGATGAGGTGGTAGTTAAAATACCTCTTATATTTTTTTGTTTAAACTGTCTATACTTTTCTATATATTAGGGATGATGCTGGGATTTCTTCTCTGACTCTTTGTCAGTTGACCTTAATGAATCAAAATTTATAAAATAATAAAATAATATAGTGGCTTGCCACTTTTTCCTTAAAAAAAAAATAGTCACCCATATTCCAAAATCATATGAATTAGAATTGGTCACAAAGGAGAGTCATTAAAGAATGTTTTTGTCAAATGAAGTTCCATGGCTGGCCTTTTCCATCAAGATAGATTGGCTATTCCCAAACCTAAAATCAAATTCTTAATATGTAAATAAATATCTTCTTAGAAGCATTTCTAACATTTTTTAAAGTATCTTGCATGAAAAATCTAATCTACTCACACTAATTTCTTGAACAAAACATTCATTTATTAAAATTCACCTATTGAATGTATTTAGGATTACATTTAATTTAATAGTTATAATCAATCCATATAAATAAATATATAATTTTCATTATTAATTATTTATTTTTATACTTTCAAATATTTTTTCATTTGAATCTAAAAGCATTATACTTTAGGTAGGAACTTTGACGCTTGTATCTCTTGTTATTTTATGTATTTTGTTGCTTGCATAGAAGATCCATGTTGCACTTCTTTTCCCAAGTTTTGATTGTACTAGCTAGTTGTTTTCCCAAATATTTAGTTAAAATTAAATATTAATATTATCTTAAATTACTTTGTATATGAAATTATGCAACTTGGTAGTCTCACGGGGCCACCACACCATTCACAAATCACCATTGTCATTGGATGTTTATAGATCAATGACCGAAGTTGAGTTTCAGGCTAAAAGGAAAAAGAAACCCTGTCATTTCAAAGGCATCCTGGAATCATGACATGTGTCACTAAACTCCTTGATCAACCAACAAATAACAATGTCTTTTCAATTTGGTGATGACGTGACACTAACACTTCTGACTCGTGATGTGAGTCATCCTAATACTTGACTAGCATAGTTAATGGGAGTGGGACCCACGACCCACAAGACCACCACACCGTTCACCAATGCTATTGGATGTTTATAGATCAACGAACAAGGTTGAGTTTCAAGCTGAAAGGAAAAAGAAGCCCTATCATGTCAAACACATCTCGAAATCATGACACGTGTCACTAAACTCCTCGATCGACCAACAAATAACAATGTCATTTCAATTTGGTGATGACGTGACATTGACATGTCTAATTCATGATGTGAGTCATCCTGATACTTGACTAGCTTAGTTAATGGGAGTGGGACCCATGACCCATGGGGCCACCACACTATTCACCGGTGCCATTGGATGTTTATAGATCAACAATCGAAGTTGAGTTTTGGGCTGATACGAAAAAGAAACCTTGTCATTTCAAATGCATCTCGGAATCATGACATGTGTCACTACTCAGTTAACACATTGACATAATCACATTCCACTTGCAGTTAATAGTGATGTTATGAATGATATTAATACATTATGACGTGTTAGTTAACACTTAACACCTGTCTAGTAACTAGTGGTCCACGATTCCACTCACATTTAAACCAAAAGTTTACTGTTTGACAAGTGTGATGACTATAGACTATAGAGTAGAGATTGTACAATTTTGGCATGTTAAGTTTCTTTAATTTTGTAATTATACATTGTTCACAGATTTAGAAATTAGAAAGGGGTTACAATTTACAAAGTTATAGCACAACAAAGTTATGGATTCTTAATTTCTAGGTTAAGGATTGTGGTCCAAGGAAAGAAACAAACTACAGTCTCTCAGCTCTCTGCAAAAATCAAAACTAAGGGCAATGTGAATGTGAACGGGTAAGTATAACTAGTAAAATCTTGAAAATTTATGTCCCATATTTTAAATTTTTCAAGCCTCTTGATTTACAACTTTACTATTTATATTATATAAAAAAATTTAGTCTATAAGGTTTTAATTTTGAATCACCCCTGTAGGCTTGTATTTGTGTTTAAAACTTTAAATATTTACCATGATGGGCAAAACAAATACCAAGAATAACAAGATGGGAAAAATAATACAATTCCACAATATGCTTAAAACACTAGGTTTTAGTGATTTATTCCATGATATGTACATGATCCTATTATTCATGGAAATTAGGGTATAATGGAGATAAGATTTGCACTTGAAAACAAGTGGAATGATCCAAATAAGGTTTCAAAATTTTGTTCATTTAACCTTAGTGTAAATGCAACTGCAAATAAAATTGCATCATGGGTAGCTGGGTTGGCACACATGGCGTTACCTCAAGTATTCCCTTGCCCATAAATTGTTATGCTTTGTGCCAAAAATGATGATGAAAATAGAAAAGCAATTGTGAATAAAATTACTCAGGAGGAAATTTTGTCCATAACTAAGAGTGAATTTGCTAGTCTGTTGAACCTAGGGTTTCAACAAGAACAATCAAATGTACATATTGACCTGGGAAAGTTGGTAGATGATTATGAAAAATTAGATGTAAAATAGAGAGATTCTTATATCAGAGGAATAATAAGTGGTTGTAGGCTAACTCCAAATCACATACCTCCTTATGATTTTGTATTTTTTGTGCCATGGGCACATGACAGTATTTCCTTGCTAGTATCTTGTTTGGGACTGGATAGTAACAAACAAGTGGATGCCAGCATTCTTGAAATGCTTTATCATATTCATTTTAAAAAAGAACCAGTAAGATATCATTTTGTTGAGCACATTGTTTGTTTCATGCAAGATCAATTACTAATGATTTAAAGAGGTTTAGAGAAGACATTTAGATTCACAACCTACTTGTGCTATCTTCTCCTAGGAAAGCATCATGCATTATTTGAGGCAAAAAAGCTTTGCAGTCAGACTCAAGGACAACATCCAATATATGAGTGGACACCTTAGATAAGGATGGTGGATAATAAAAGGAACTACAAAAATTTTGTAGACTTTTTTTTGGCACCAATGTACCTTAAAATTATAGGCACTCCATTGCCTAGATTGCCTATTACTTGTAGAAATTGCATTCAACTCAGAAGTGAACTACAATTGGCTAACTAGTACTTAATGGAAGAGTACATTGTGTTAAGACTTTAGGGTTCATGGGTAGAACCCTACAAACTTCCAATACATGTAATAGAGAGGGTATTTGCATTGGAATATGTACAATAAATGGAGAGCACAGATGTAATCTTTCATGGTCAACAAAATAAAATGATATTTCCCTCCTTGTCATTCTCCTTTGGAGGGTTCACATTTGAGAGAAGATGATTCAAAGTGGCAGAAGCCTTTTTTTCAATTTTTTGATTTGATGTTGAGAGTCACTGGCAGTATGATCTACTGAACATAATTGGAGCAAGGATTAAGGGCATTGGGACTTCTGCAAGTAAATACCAACATGAAAGTATGCCTTTGACTAAAAAATTTAAAAACATGGACTCATGGGAGGATGTCAAAAAATAGATGGAGAAATATGCTACTGAAAATAATATGTCAATATAGGAATTGTCATCACAAATAATGGCATTGCACAAATAGAAAGGAAAAGTGCAGGGCATGCCATCATCCAATTTCTATAAGAAAGCTAATAAACCATCTACAAAACCTATTCCAAAAAAGCTAATGAATGAATGTATAGATGCTAGATGGAGTCAAAGAAAAATTTCTCAAATTTAGCAAATGAGGAAGAATCTCAGTAAGCCAAAGACCTCTTTAGATCGTGATGAGGTTGAAGAGGATACAATGTTTGACAAATTATGGAATAAGGAGCATCCAGCTGAAGCACATCATAGTGATACTAATGATGATTACGATGACCAAGATTCTTTGAATCCCTCATCCAGTACAAAAATTTAGAGAGGAGTTGATGCATCCACCAAACTTTTATATAGCGAAGGGGCAGAAATTTTAGAAAAAATGGGCTACAAGGTTCTGGTGGTCTGGGTCCTAGTGGAGAAGTGGTTTGGTTACCACCTCAACCATCAGCTGTAGCACCAAAACATGGTCAGAAACTAGGCCTTGGGCATGGAGATCAATCATCAAATCAGTCAATTCCATCCACATTGGATTCATCTCAGTTTATTAAATTTTTTCCTGCTTCATTTACAGTTCCACTTCTAAGCACTCAGATTCAATCTAAATCAATTGTCACTTCCACATCTACAGATATCATGGGTACAACTAAAGTTAGTGGTCTAAAAAGGACATTGTATATAGATTAAAAAAAAAATTTGTCCTGGAGATCAAGAAAGTGTAAAGAAGCAGAAGGTTATGACAAGTATTAGTAGTACTACTAGTACAACAATGCCAATGGTGACTGTGAGTCCAACAATTACCCATCCTTCAGGAAAAAACCCTTAGAATGGTCCAAAAATCTCACTAATGGGTCTAGTTTTTGGTTATCCTCATGGTATTGGTGGAAGCTTGTACATCAGTGCAAGTGCTAGTACTATTTCACCATTCAAACATTCAATTGTCTCACAAAATCCTAATTTTTGTTACAATGAATTTGTAACTAACTATGAAAAATCAAAAAACAAGAATAGAAAAAATAGTAAGACAATGAATATGGAAGCAATTGCTACAACTCATGATGCAGAACCTACAACCAATAGGTTATTTCCCACATATGACCCAGATAAAGATATGATGGAATTCATGGTTGTTATGCCCCTAGCTAGAGATAACAATCCACTAGAGAGTCAGTTAGATCCATCTAAATTTCAAGTTAGCACCCTCCAAATGGATTTATCCAAAATTTAAAATGTGGACAAGATAAATGTGTCCAAAATGACCAACCAAGTGGTTTACAGTTCAGTGATGAAGTTGCAGAGAGAGAAAGGAAAGCTTCAGGGCACAATAGATAAGTTAAATGCAGACTTGGCAAATGTAAAGGAAAGTGAGAAAGTAGTAGTAAATAGGTGCAAAGAATTAGAGAAAAGGATAAAAAATTCATCCTCTAGCTCTAAAGAAGCAATTGAACAGCAAGAAAAAATGGACGCAGAATTGAAAACTCTAAGGGAAAATTTTGAAAAAATGGAAAAAAAAACTTCAGGATGAAAAAGACTCTTCAACAAAGTTATATAGAAACTTGGAGAATGCTGCAAATATAAACAATAAGTTAAATAAAGAATTGGAAAATGAGAGGTTAAAAACAAAAGAGTGGGAAGACAAAGCAAAAGGGTGGGAAAATAAAGCAGAGCAAATAAGAAAACATAGCGAACACCAGTACTCAAAAATGAAAGAAGACCTAAAGACGGCAAATGATACTATTAAAAAATATGAAAATAGCTTGAATGACCATGTAAATAATATAGTAAAGCAAATAAAAGATTACTTCTGGGGGCAACTAAAGACTTCTGCTAATAGGTTGTGTGATTGGTTCGAACTCTACGAAGCTCTTACAGAATTTTTTGGGAAGCTAAAAGAGAAAATTGAGGAGAATAAAAGTTTTGGTCAGAGACGGAAAATTTCAAAGTGGATTATGGAAGAAATCAACAGCACTGTTGATAGGCATTTGGCAAGCAAGGGAATTTAGGACCGCATTGGTTCAATAATAAAGGCAAGCTCTGTATTTCATAAATGTCAAAAACTAACAGAAGAAGAAGAAGTTCTTGCTTTATTTGGGCCAAAGCTCGCCAAGATGAACAATAAAATAGCAAAATTGATATCTTTTGGTTTACCGAGTCCTAGACTTGATTTCTCAACAACGGGTTTCATTGGAAGAGAAGTTTACTAACAAAAGTTGGAGGACCAAATAACCACTGATTTAGGCAACCTTCCTTAGGACAAAACTCATGAAGGCATTACAAAGTGCATCAAAACATTCACAAATTTGCATGCACTAGTGGAAGGAACATTGCTTGAAACTCGCTCTTCCAAGTATGGAATGTTGACAAGAATGCAGGTCATTTACCATAACATCAAATTTTTTTCCCTTCCAACTGAAGAAGAATGGAGCATACTATAGAAACTTATAGTTTTTATGTGAAAGTACTTTTAGTTTCAATCATCTCTATATCTTTATTATATATGAATATCTTTCATATTATCCTACATACAATAGTCTAGACTCTAGATTTGAGTTTAAAGTAACAAGTTTGATCTTTGTTTTTTGAATAGGATCAATGTTGCAGTCTTGCAGATGCTATTCCCTATGCTAAATTGCTAATTTACTAAACGGGCCTGTCAAATGTATAAATGTACAAATAAAGTTGTAGAGATATTGTAGACTTGTAGATGTCTTACCAATTTAGATTTTGAGACTTCACATTAGGAAAATCAACCTGAAGTTGTTATTGCTCCCTTGTTTCTATAAAAGGGAATTCAGGGTCATTGACTTACAAGAATTATATCATATTAGTTGAATATTGCAAATGAAAACCATTTATAATTATTAATTATGGAATTGAATCTATGATTCTATCTAATTTTGATGTTTTCCAATTCAATGTATGTTGAATAAATGAATAAAATAGAAAAAAAAAGTTCATTCAAGAATTTCAAATTCAAATATGAATGATCATTGATGACATGATATAAACTACACTCTATAGTAATAATATTCTTTTTTCTCAAATTTTAATGATGAAAAATAATACATTCTAATTTCTTTCTTTTCTAATATGAACATTGAATGATAGGATATCATATACTAGTTCATAAGTTCAAAAAATACCTATTGGTTGCCCCTGCTAATTTAGCAAAAATTTCCTAAATTTTCCAATTCATCTCTATGTCATCATCATCATCTAATTCTGGTGGTCCAATTGCTTCATTGTTCTCTTCATTTTCATTTTTGTCTTCTTCAACTTCAAGTTCACTCTAACCTCTGCTTCTATGACTCCCAATCCCATGGCTAGTGCCACTACCAACTATACTTGTCCGACTTGGAGTTGCTGTAGGAGATTGGTTAATGGTGTTGGCTAGTCCCACCCCCCTTCTTTTGGATTTTTTCTTCCTGATTTCCATTTCTTTTTGATAAGGAAAAGTATTGATAGCATACCTAGATGTGTATACCCTCAAGCATGATACCAAATTCTTGTCTAGTTTGTTTCTTAGCTTTGAATTTAGGAAGCCCAAAGCACTGAAAACTCTCTCATCCTCCACTAAACCCAATATCATGGTTTGATATAGATCAACAAACTTGAAGTAATCTAAAATTTCTTCACATAACAATGTGCTCTATTTTAATTCTATCCAAAGCTTTGTTGCCAAGCCCTCTTCATGTAGCTTACACATTAATTGATATTGATGCTTCATGGTCCTTACAAAGGTGCCTGATTGCTATCTAAGAAGACCCTCATCTATTATTCTGTTGATAATCACTCCATTGAATTCTATAGATTTGCAAAATTCCTTTATCAAAATCAACAGCCTTCTATGATAATCTTCCTTATTGTTGAAGGACAAATATTGAGGAAACACAATTGCCATGGCCTCAAGAAGTTGATCATATGGGAATTGTGATATTATTTTAGAGGAAACTCTATAGGCTATGTCCCTTGTAGTAGATGCTATAGACTCGACAATCTTGGTAAACTCTTCCTTTGCAACTCTTGTAGCTCGCTTCTTTGGGGCACTATAGTACATTGGTATATGAAATCCCCTTACACAAGCACATAAATCTCCATTTTCAATGATATTTAAATAATTATTAGGATCATCCAAATCTGTTGGTTTCCACCAGTGATTAAATCTATCATCGAGTAAATTTAGGTTAGTACAATAGAGACTATCGAGGGCTCGACATGACATTTTATGCAACTAAGCATATTCTGCAATATACATGGCTCTTTGCTGGGCTTTTTTCATAATTAACCTCATTTCTTTTAGCATGGGAAGAAGAGATGCCAAAGTCAAAAGTGTCTCTTTATTGTTTAACCTACAAAGCAGGTCACCACATCTCTGATTTTCTGCATTGTCCCAATTTTTGTACATCAGTCCAATCAAAGATTGATATTTGAAAAATGCTTGATGTGGTGGTCCATCCAAATAGATCCATCTGGTATCAACATCTTTTAGAAGCTTGTTTCCATCGGTAATTGCATCAGAAAAGTGTTGAAATTCCCTAAAATGCTTGGGACTTCGACAAAAATATACATACAACTCTCTTACTAAATCTTCAACCTTGTTTACTGAAGGAAACTTCTTCACAACTCTAAAATAAAGATTCATCCTATGGGTCATACATTGAATGGCAACAACATATGGTGAACAAGAAGACTGCATCTTTGTGCAAAGACCACTCCTTTGACCTTGTATTACTGAAGCTCCATCTACTCCAACACAGACCAACTTCTTCACTATTATCAATTCATCCATAGCTCCATATTCAATTAAATTGCTCTTTACTAACTGAAATAAAGTTTTTGCTATCACATTGTCTCTCAATTTAGCAACAGATAGTGGATGTGGTTGCTAGACATTATTCTCTATAGTATAAACATGCATGCATACCCACGATGTATTATCTATTGTTGTAACTTTGTCCAAGGACAATGTAGTAAAGGTTGACTCTCTTATTTTTCTTTGTACATCCTCTATTTCAACCTATGTAATACAACTTGCCCATTCCCATCCACTATTTACCGACCAATGACTGACAGGATAGTTAGGAACTTTTAGAAAGCGTAAAAGATCATTCATTTTTGGATAGTCTGTCATTGGATGCCCTATGCTCAAAATATAGAAAACATTACTTAATTGAACAGCTTTTCCACATTCTTCTACTTCACTTGCTTTTGCAAAAATAGCATTAATAGAACCTTGAACTTCACCAAAATTCATCTAAAATTTCTAAAACTTATAATATTCTTCAGTATTTCTTTTATGTTGACATTGCTCCTTTGTTTTATATCTTACCACTTTTATATCCTTACCATCTACAATTGAGGTTTCGTAAATCTCACCAACATGTTTCTCTATGGTGTCTAGTTTAAGCTACAACTACTTTTCTTTTATACTTATGACTACAAATTGCACATCGGCATTCTGCTGGTGGCTCACCTACAATTGGATTGTCCATGGGCTCAATGAATGGATACTTTGCTGCCCAATCAAATTTAAATCTCCTGGCTATCTCCCATTGACAATCAATTTTTTCTTTCGATTTTCCTCTCCCTTTAGTGTTACTATTAATTGCAACATCATCATCATTGAAGTCGATTGATTCATCTTGGTACTGGTTATTTACTGGATATTCTTCTTCAAGGTTAGCTTCATTAGAGATATTAGGCTTTGCAACTCCATCACTAGATTTATTAGGCTCCCCAATTTGTTGAATGGACTCATGTGTAGTTTGAGATTGTATAGGCTCCTCTGATGATGTACCTTCCTTACTTTGACCAACACTATTGTATCTACCCCAACCAAAGTATGAAGATATATTTCTACATTTTGTTGGCATCTCTTGGACATCTCCACATTTGTTAGTCCTACTCCTCTTCCTATTTAAAGTTTATGGTGACATCTCCATCAAATTAAGGCAGCAATAAAATACTATGGACTCGTAGTCATAGTTGTTTTGGTTCTCTACTGATCACAATACTATGAAGAAGACTCCTTTCAGCATGTTTCAATAATGAAACTCATATATCTTAAATAGACAACTACAAATAAACTATTTTCATTTTGGTGAATGGGTCAACCGTTACATATGATAAGAACTAATATTTGGCAAAGCCCACATAATTTCAAGTAATCGAGTGGGTGAATAGGGCGAGAATTTGGGACCCCATTGTGTGTGATGCATGGCAAATTGGGTCCTAGGACAAATAAAAATTTCACATAGGAAAATGGGAATTTGGAAAATGATGATGGTTGAAAGAGACACTCAATTAATTCTATGGCGAATAAGAGTAAACATTAAAGAGAAATATGGGTGAAAAACCTGACTACTAAACTAAAATTACTTAATAATAGTGGCGAATGTTCTAACCACTATATGAGTATTTTATTAAATCTAGGCGAATTGGTCAACTAGTATGTGGTGTTTTTTTTTTTGCCAATTTCTATAGCCTGATCGGGACATATTCACCAATTGGCAACTAATCGCCACTAAAAAAATCCCTGTTTCTTAGATGTGGAACACTTCTTAATTTGATACATGAGCTTTTCATCAACCCCCAAACATATATCACCTGGGGCTTTCCTATCCATTGCCACCCAAGCTAAAATATCACTTGTTGATACTTTATCACCTGCTCGTTTAGGAAGAGTACCATCTACATATTGTGAAACTCCATTATGCATTAAATGATACCACATTTTGATGGACCATGTAGCATAGCTATTTGGAGTTACTTTTGGAGACATAAAATTTCCCATAATATAAAAAATGAAAGAAAATTATAGAAAAAAAGGAACACAACACAAGGAACACGCCCCCTTTTCACTAAATCAAAAAACCCAACCCCCACCCCACCCCCTCCCCCCAAAAAAATAGTTGATTTTGGCACTTTATCAGTAGTGCAATTACAATGCCCATTTGCCAATTTTAGCATTCATGGACTTTTGATTTTTCTTGTTAGAACCTCTTAATGGATTACAAGATTGGAACTTTAGAATGTGCTACAATTTTGAAGCAATACAAAGTAAAGAATTGTTGTATTTCTAAAAGTGACACTTTTGTCCACATTGCCCTACAAATTGACTGTAGATATAGAAAGTAGACAAAAAATAACACGCTTTCAAAAAAAATAGAACCTATTTTCAACACCAGATGTGCCTGTACGGAGCATTTGAAGTTGCAAAATGTAGGATTATGTAGGTAGATTTACCAAAAAATGCAAATTTTGACAAATCCATGCACCAAAACTAGAAAAGAGCTATATCACTAAAAAGTTTAGGAAATTCTACCTAATTTCAAAAAAATTGCACCTAAATTGGAGTCCAGATGACTAAGATATGACCTCCCAAAGCCAGACTACAAAATTAGAAGTCAATTTGGAGAGGGGTTGCATCAGCAAAAGATGGGGCTAAATTTGATGGTACAGTCATTGCAATAGTTCAAAATGGCCCTAGAATGATGGTTAGATGACTGTAAAATTTAGGCTAGTGAAATGATGATGTCAACATTCTTCAAGCCTCTAATGATGTCAACATGATGTCACAATGATGTCATCATGGTTTGGACTGTACAAATTTTTGGGGCAAAAAATCTATACAATGATAAGGATTTGGCAACTATGTGTATGAGACTAATGTAGATGATGATTGTATTCTACATTAGATGCCATGTAAGCACTGATTGTTTCACTAATTTGGCCTATGTGGGTACTGACATATCAGCATAGTCACTTTGTGATGTGGCAAGGTGACTATTGAGTCAATGCTCTATCAGTAGGTGCACTAAAAATCTATGGATGTTCCCAAGAAACTCAGTGGGTGCTAGATTTCTTCCAATGGTGTCAGTTTTCTTCTTAGCACCAAAGATAACTTTGCCTACTAGGACCAAAGAAGATGACATCTAGAAAGGCCACAGGTCTACCATGAAAAGAAAACAATAGGCAAGTGCATTTTTAGTTATCCCACATGCATGGGAGGAACACCCTTAAGGTTTTATAAAAATCTATGGCCGCAACTAATAAGAAAACAAGCTACTGAGGTTTATAAGTTGGAACCACGAATGTGCTAGGGCATATGATAGATTTCTTCCACCGGTGGTCAAAGTGTGTTCACCAATATTGGTTTTATGGCCCACCTTAATTATAGTATGATGCTGAATTATTCGGAGAAGCCCGTTGATTAAAAAAATATTCCCTAGAAAATAAATACAATTTCAAAATTGTAGAGCTCGGGTGTGACTACTTGGTTTTGCAAATTTCTTTTCTCTAATTGGAAAAAAAAATCCAAAAATGCACAAATCAAAAATAAATTGCAAAGAATTAAAATAATTCAGATCTACAAAAAAATAACTAAATCAATTAAATGATCATGTATCGTTTGCAAATCAGTGCCTTTGGGTGCTAGTTTGCAAAAAAAATTTGCCTCATAATCAAATATAGCCAAAATAGGAAAATTTATAGTTGATCTTCACTGAATCAACTTTTTAGATGCAATGGCAAGGTCAGATTTGGCTCCAGGCACTCTCACTTTTTGCAAATTCTTCAGATTTAGGTTGAGGTGTTGAAGCATGAATGATCTCAAATGGCTATTTGTACGAAATCTCCTTGAGCTCTAATACCATGTAGGAATTTGGCTTAGGGAAAAATTCACCCAAGACCAATGAACTCAAACACAAGAACAACAATAGAACAAAGAGAGAGTATGATCAGAATGATGATATATTCATTCGATATGCCATATGCAAGTACACTAGGAGTGCCTATATATAAAGGCCTCTAGAGAGCTTCTAAAATGCATAGAAGTTAGGATAATGATATTTCATACAACTAGTCACATGTCCACCAAATATGGGTTATCCTCCATTAAGTATGGAAGTAAGTGCAATGATGTGAGGATAAGCCTACAATGGTGTATCATGCAAATCAGTGGTGTAGACAACATGTGCTAAATTAGGAGTGCAAATAATGATGCAAACTCCAGTGTTGTAAACACGATGTGCTGAAATAGTGTTGTATACTTCTATGTTGTGAACATGACAAATCATGAGAGTACAAAAAATCCTAAGTGTTTCACCTAAATAACTAATAAAATAATGCATTAACCTAAGTAAACTTAAGTAAAGTGTAAATAGTAAATATTCATTTACACCAATAGTAGTGCTGATTATTTTTCCATTGAATTCTATAACATGACCACCCTTGACTACTAGAATTGTGGATTCCTATAAATAGTACCTTTGTTGCATTTTGGTACTCACTTGTTTAGTTACTAGTCCATAGAGTGTTACATCAATGGGGGTACGATTCATATCAAGTAACTATGTAGTACATAATGAAACTTTTGTTCCATTTTCTCTTCTTATTGTAGAGGTTGGTTACACACATATAACAACCCCATGACATCAATCATAGAGTTTTTGGGCATATTTGAAATGACGTTGAGTGGTGTGAGGGAGAATTGATGGCTTGGGATAGTGTGGTCATCTTCACAAGGTACTAGTTTTAGTTTTCTTGCAATATTGCTTCCAATCCACTGTTCAATTTGTTGTATAATTAGTTGGAAGGTTTTATTGTACGTCTAGATAGGACACACATAGAACTAACTTGTAATTTCTCATAGTAGTTATTTGGTAAATTGTTAAAGCAACACACATGAGTTTTTGTGCCATCACTATCTATTGCATTGAAGTTGAACATTTGACCTACTCCTCTTTGTGTCTTATAGTGATGAATCTCCTTCTTTAGTTATGTGAACCTTGATTTTACACCATGGCTGGTATGGATTTGTATTCTTTATCTATGTAATTGCATCTAGAATGTCTTCAAGCGGTTGTGATAGTTGGAGGCCAAAGTAGTGTTTTCATTGTTCATGGGTATTTAGCTGCTCTTCATCTACACTTCCCTTTTTTTTTTGTGCACTAGGTACTTTAATGGCTTTCCTATTATATCACGGGTTGTATATATCACTTCTAGTACAAGAATAATTATCCACCTTCACATTGATGCAATATGAGAAGAACAACTTTATATTTTTCATTGTGGTAACTGTGGGAGGCAAGCATATTATTTGTGTGATTTATCTTATCTTACTAGGTTGTATTTGTTGTAGAAAAGGTGTATTCTAAAAGTTGTATTATTCAGCCAATTGTGATTTCTCCAAGAGTAATTTTATCATTGTACTTTGTAGGCAACAAAGCTTGGTGTGTATGTGTAACATCTGAAATGTCTAAGGTATAGCGTCCCACCTTGATCAAGCCTTGTCGGATTTTACTAGTTGAAAATACTTGCATAGTAAGTTTTACAATTTTGTGTCTTGCAATCAATTAACCTATGGAATATGGTGTCAACATGTCCATAATGCCTTATTCTTGGGTTGCTCTAGTTACTCTAAAATATGGAGTGGATATTAACACATAGTTATGCTTATGGTAGAAACCACTCTAATTATGAAATCACTATGAGTATAGTATATAGTATGTTATATCAATTTATATACATCTAGATTGAGATATCATTGTCTATGTTAGTAGTACATCATTCATAAAGGAAAAGATTATGTTTGATATTACACATGGGTGTCATATGAACATATATACCCTTACACAACAGATTTACACTACATAGTTACTTGTGATAATCCTAACAAAGAGTAGTATGATATCAAGAATTGATACTATGCCTTTCCAGGACATACATTTGAGTTATTTAAGTATATGTAGAGGCATTATATTCTATACATATCTATACTTTTCTAAGAGTTAACCTTATATATTAATAATTAATTAGGGCATAATAGGAAACTAAATTAAAAAAAATAAAAAATAAAAAAAAAATATATATATATATATATATATATATATATATATTTCATAGTAATAGAACAGAAAACATGTGATCTCCAAGATTGTTGCAAACGTTCAAAGCATCCATCACATACATCATGCATCTCTAAAGTTTCGATTGGAAATGCAATAGGGAAGTAAACTCTTGGGGGGGCGAGGGTGGGGGGGGGGGGTGAATCAACACTTGAAACTTTCAACATCAAAAAACTATCCACCACACATCCATCCTACAATCTATGCATATAAACTAAAATACCAAATTAAGCATATACATCCATAGCATGAAAGTAAAACATTAACACATGTGTGACACAAGATATTTGGTTACCGAAAAACCCTCCAAGGAGAAGATAAAACTAGTGTGGGCATGACACCCACAAATCTTTACTATTGTAGTAATAAAGTCTATCCAATGATGGTTACACTATTTTGATCATGAAACATGATCTACCCTATGAAAGGTGTTCCATGTTTAATGCTTACAAGATTGTTAATCCTACTTTGTTAAAGGATTTCATCACCCTATTAAAAGTGTGCCTAGTAAAAGGACTTTAACTTACAATGAATTAAGCACCCTATTAAAGGATTCACAACAACCTATCAAGACTACTCTATCAAGAGATTTAATTGATTCACCTGTTAGAATGTCTCAACAATGATCCTTCAATTAGCACTCTATTTGTTGATGTCAGATCACCTCTTTTCTAATGTGCACTTGATCCTTTCTAATCAAATGTATCTCTATTATCTTCTGATTCCTTTTTTTTTTTCTCCTATAACTGATTCTACAATGTAACTCAAATTATAACACCTTAGTCACCATGAATGCTTATTTCTCCAAACTAGTAGCTCCCCCAAATATAGTATCCCTCCATCATCTCTCCCATACTTATTTCTCCCCCTTTTTGACACTGAGGTCAAAGGTTATAAATTTATAGTGTGTCTATCCAAAAAAAATTTGTGGACCTCAAACATATTTTTCAAAGTAGCATCCCAATTGACAAGCTACCTCCAATGATGTAATTTGGATGTCTAGCTTGACAATAAGGTGAACTAAACCTTCATGAGTAGAAAGATGTGTATCTTTCTTTATGAGTATTTCAGAAAAGGCTAACTTTTCTTGTGCAATGTCTCCATATGTGGAGTCAAGATAGACTAGATGTTGGTTATCCTAGACTTAATGTTTGCTTCATCTATATGTAGCACTGTTAATTGATTCTGGGAGTTTAGAAGATTCCTCAAAATTTTCTCACTTTGGGCTAGAGACTTTGGTAGAGTTACACCAAATGATTGTATATGAGTCTCCAAACTTAGTATGTGGCCCCTAATTTCTTGTGTGAAGAGTGTTGGATTGCACAATTTGGTGTATAAAGAGAAAATGTTCTCTAATACATTGTTCACATTGTCAATTTTGGTTGCTAACTCAAACTATGTTAGTGTAATAACACTTGATATCCTTTGATTAAGCTTATTTTGAAACTTTTTCTTAGATCATACAAATAATTTCTCATTGGAATCCAAGTTTGTGTCATTGACCTTCTCAATTAAGCTAGTTAGTTGCCCTATGATAGACTTGATTTCCTCAGGTATTGGTAAGTCAAATACATCAAGAAAAATTTCCTTGATATCTAACAGAGCTTGCTTCTTCCTATGCTCCCTTTTGAGTGGCTCTTGTTCCTTCTTCCTTGGAAGAGCATCCTATAGTATGTTCATCTATTCAATAGTGATGGTTTCAAGATTAAAATTTGGTAACTCAATCACTTTGTCCAAGTTTAGATCACCAAATAATGTAACTTTAGCTATCTTGGATGTGCTTGGACTTGGCCTAGATGATTGTAGGGGTATAACTTCTATACTCAGCCTATGAAGAGCTTGACTAGGAGGAGTAGCAATTTCTAGTAAAGTCACCAATTTTGTATTGCAAGTTTCTCCTAGGGTTTTGTAGTCATACCTAGCCCTTAAATCCTATTCTTTTCTTTCTCTTCATTCAAAAATACACCTTGATCTTGTGTTGTAGGTGTAGAAGCAACATCTTTTCCTTTTTGTGCATGTGTTCCTTTATGCTTTTCTATGTCAACTTTTTTTTCTCCAAGTGTTGCACCCTTGTCATTTGTTTTGACCTTTACATGTCCAAATATTGGAGCATTTTTTACCACAATACTAAGTAGTTGTCTCCTTCCTTTGATATACCACAATAGGTAATATAGTAGATATCAAGGGAACTTGAGGAGGGGTTATAGATGCCTCTTTTGTCTAAACTTTCTCCCATATAGATGTCTTTTTCTGCCTTGTTAATCTCATCAACACTTACCAGTACAATATTTTTACATATTTTGGCCTGGGTAGTGGATTATACTAGTATCTTCTTCAAATATTCCTCTGTAAGGGGATTGATGTTTTGAGTGATAGTATCAAAAATATCCTTTATCTTTATAGTATTACTATCTATATTCAACTCATGTGGAAGATTGGGACTCAGTACTAGTGTATCTTGTACACTTTTTTTTGTCTATTACTCATCCTCAGCTAGTGCATATGTATCTTCATGTGTTTCAGTGCGTTCCTCATGTACAACTATCTCAGTGTCAATAGTGGTAATCTTAGTTATTTTTTGTTGTTCATGTTTGTCCTTAGCTACCTCAATAGGTGTCTACACTATTGCCTTGGTTATTGTCAAATTATATAGTGATTTCCAAATCAAGTGGTCTTCTGTACAACATCCTCAATATTATTCTATAGTATGTTGAATCTTCTATATTTAGGTACAAATTTCCTTACATTTTTCTTTATTTCCTTAGCCATTTCTTTCCTATCTAATTTCGGCATCACTTTTACAAGTGTAGTCTCTTTGATTTGTCTTTCTATACACAACTCTATAAGATAATTCCTTTGGAAAAGAGTTGACAATATCAATTGAAGTTTTTTTAAATGTTTCCATCATGGCATATATTGACTCCTCTACTTGGTTCATCTCAACTGTTCCAAGTTTATCAATTTCAATATGTGTGATACTAGATAAATCAATATTATTCCTTATGTTCTCACATATATTGTCTAAATATGAGGAAGGATGATAACTTATCACTTTAAATTTCTTTTTCCATCATATTTAGTCCTCTCTTCATTAGATTCAACTAGAGATATGTACTTTCTCTTTGGTCTCTTCTCAGACTCCTCTTCTTTGGTAGCTAATCTAGCCCTCTTCTCTTTTGGATTTTTAGTCTCTTGAACCTTTTTGGTATCAACTCTTGTGTTGGTTCAAGTTGCTTGAACTGCAAGCTTATATTTTACAACCTTTCTTGGTTTGCTAACTATTGGGGCTTTAGATTTCCTCTTCTTTGTCTTAGGTGCTACACTAGCTTCTTCTTCCTAGACACCTTCTTCAATTTCTACCTCTTTTGATTGATGTTCTCCTTGGTCTTGTGTTAAGAATAGTGTTACTTGAGCAGGTATATCTTCTTCTCATCATCATCATCATCATCACCTTCTTCTTCATTTTCCTCTACTCCTTCACCAAATTTCTACTTGAGCTTCTTGACAATCTTGTTTTTCTTTCTACTAAATATATGTTGCTCGACATATGCTATCTAACAACTTATGCTCAACATATATTACTTATTTAGCATGATCTAAGTAAATGACTTAAGTATATTGTCACTTATATGTCAAAAAAAATCTGAGATTAATAGTTTCTACTTGATAGTATAATTTTGGTAAGCTAATTGCAACCATATAATCACATCTAGGAAGGCTAACATTGCAGAAAGGTATGGTGATCTATTGTATGCATTGATGATCAATGTGCCTTTGGAAGACCATATATTGTGTTGTGTTGTTGTCACCAAAACTAATTAAATGTAAAGATCAAAGTTGATAAAAAATATTAACCATCATCTATCATAAGGCATAGAAAAAACATAGTCAAAAAAAATGAGGCACAATAATGTGACGTAGAATATTGTAGTGAAGTGTCTATCAAACTTTAACTGGAGGTTTTTGTAGTGGAAATCTATGCTCTCATGCCAATCATCATCCAAATCTCATTACTTGACAAAAACAACACAAGAGGGAATTGTCACTTGAACAATTACAACAAAGAATTATACTACCAAGATGGAACATAATTCTAAATTAATAAGCTACTCAATTTCTCTCAATTTTAGTGGTCAAAGTAAAAAGAAGTATATGTTAGCTGGAAAAGGAATCAACTTTGGAGAAAATAAGGTATAAAAGTCATTACTCTCACTTGAAAACTTTTACAATAGAAAAACATTGGACACATTTGTTAACTTCAACGTGATCATGTACTTAGATGCAATAAAATGATCTCAGCCAATGCATGAAAATTATACCGAATTGATGTATAAATGCCTAACATTTATTTTATGGGATGCATCTGCAAGATTGTAACTAATAGAAACATTAAAATACTTAATGTATTTTGGAAAGTAAAAGAAGATTATAAATAAAAGATTGATCATATATTTTATCTCTATTTTATGAATCTGACCCAGGTTTCCTCATAGACTAATTCAATTATACATCTTTCTACATGGACTAGGAAGGAAGCATACATTTTTTTACCATGCATTAAGAAGGAAGAATACAAGGAATTACACAAGGACTTTTATTAGCCAACCCAAGATGAGAAAAACAAAAATAAAATTAGGCCACCATCCATAGCATAAAGCAAAAGTAGAAAGTACAGAAGAAATTGCTAAACCATAGACAACAATATCACTACACCTTGGTACATGTAAATCATAAGAACAATGTGTAAATGGAATTAATGGAAGCCAAAAACACCACTGAGAAATTTATGAGTATGAGTATTTATAGAAGTTCAAGCCAACAACTTAACAATGGAATCATTTTCCAAGTATACATCTTTTTGTATGGGTTAAGAAGGAAGCATCCCTTTTTTTTCACATGCATTAAGAAAGAAGCGTATGAGAAATTACACAAGGACTTTGATTAGCTAGCCCAAGATGTAAAAAATAAAAATAAAATTGGGCCACCATCCACAACATGGAGCAAAAGTAAGAAACACATGAACAATTGCTAAACCGTAGATGATAATATCACTATGCCTTGGTACATGCAAAGCATAGGATGAATGTGTAAATGGAATTAACAGAAGCCAAAAACACCACCACAAAGTTTATAAGTATGATTATTTACAAAATTTCAAGCCAACAACTTAATTATGGAATCATTTTCCAAACAAAATCATTTCAAAATCATTTACACATAGAAGAAGCTTAAATATAACTAAGTTGTATATTATTTTTCTTAGACTTGATTGATGCTTGCTATGTATTTACATACTTGCCTATATTTCATATGGTTTTTTAAAGGATTCGCAAGTACAAGAAGACACAAAATTATTTCTACATTACATGAAAATTTGTAGAGGGTTAGTCTTGACTACATTTGTTCAATTATACTTACAATTGTCTACAATTATGTTCATAGGCCGCCTTTAGGTGGCCATTTACTATTTACATAATGGTTAAATGCTTGTTTCCATATTCCAAAGGCATCCATGTCATACAAATTTGCATATGCAATTTGACGTGATGACTTATTGAAGGCATCTGCTACATTGCACATTGCCTCTATTGTGTCTACAACATGTTCCATCCTTTCAATGCTAATGGTGGTAGAAATCTCCATTATGGTGGACACGTGCCTTATTTGACACACAATTTCTTCACAATATCTCACAATGTTGTAGTAGACTTCATCTATCTCATTGTTACTCTATGGATATTCGTGTATAGGTGTAGAGGCCACCTCCAATTTTGCATTGTTATTGTTTTCTTGTGCCATGTTGTCACTCTCTAGACTGGGGTTGGAGATGGTGATGAGATCATCTTCATCTTTTGACATCATTATGCAACTAGATCATTGTAGGTACAAAAGAAAATTAGGCCATTGAATGTAGTTCAATGTTGGAGGAATGTAGAATTATTGAGATGTTTTAGTATCAAATGCTCCCAAGACATACTTTAGAGAACTAAATGTTGACCATAAAAGATTGTATTCATTCCTTTTAACCAACATGATTTATTTGCATGATATGTTGTGAAAATGTGACAAGTAGCCTAAACAAAAGGGTGGAGGGAGACAAATTTGTGATTATTTTCAAAACTATCAGTCAAGTGAAGACCTATTGTTTGCTACAAAACAAGGACATGATTGGGAAACATCAAGAAATAGACAAAATGAACTACTTTCTATTGAGTACAATCTCATTCTAGTATTTGATTTAACATTTTAGGCATTTGTTATTGCCTAATTTAGAACATCAAATGAAAGTACTAAAATTGTAAAGTGTTACAAATAAAAGATAATTAAAAATATATGATGTATCTTTCATATTTATAATTCATTAACATTTGAAACTAATTATTTTAGTAATTACTTATCATATTTATAACTAAATAAAATATCAGAGTATTACATTTTATTTATGTTTCTAATTTTATTTAACTTTTTAATTTTAGCTTATAATTTATTTACATTTTATTACACTACAATATTTTTTATATGTAAATATTCAAACATAGATATTAAAAAATATTACTATACATTTTATTTTCTAACTAATTTTTATTTTCCAAAAAAAAAACTTTGAACTACAATTATTAATTCTATAATCTATTGTAAATTAAATATATACATTATTTCTTTTCATATCTATCCAATTTTTATTTTTTCAATCACTAACTAATAAGAGAAGGTAAGCCTTTAAAAGAAAAACCACACCATTGTAGTAAAGATAAAATTTTCTAAACATCCTTGGGATAGTTGAGGGGTATCATGACATCTCTGTCCATCCTAGGAGTTTTCCCAATATTATACAACATTTCAAAGACTTTTCTAGGATGGCACTAAGAAAATTTGAGAGGTAGGAAATGGTGGGGAGAATGTTCATCTTGCAACACTTCTTGCAAGGATTCTTCACATATCTTCTTCTCTTTTGTTCACTCATCTGAAATTCATAATATTTAGTAAAGGTCATATCTTGACATTTGATAGGACTCAAGAACATGTATTCAACATGATATCTTGCCAATTCTTTTGTAGATTATTTTGGTTTTTGTCCCTTGTATTAGGGATTTTGTGTGTTGTCTTTTTGGCAATTTGGCTTTGAACAACAAGAATAATGGTACTCACTCGATAGCATCTTATCTTCATGAACTTGTGTCACCAAACTCTCACAAGGTGATAGGAAGGTGGGTGTGATGCCACTAAAACATGTTAGTGTAGTAAATAGTGCAAACCTAACAATTACTTATTCTATAGTAGGATCATAAAATCTTAATAACATTCCATGACAACCTTATAAGTGATTAGATATTATTGTTCACAAGTAGAATAACATAATAACCATAATTAATGAATTACTATATAAGATATGCAACATGATTCTATATAGTTTCTCTATACATCATGTGTTGCATTTATGATCATAGCCAAGATGGTTAATAGTGGGTTGCAGGCTCACATTTTAAGGTGCAAGCATTAATAGATGTGTAGGCTGAGATAGGCTATGAATCTTGATAGTTTAGTCTTTGAATAATTTGACATAAATAATATGTGATATATGAGGGTTTATTTGTCCCTTTTCCTAGGCCAACTTATTTTCTTGTTTATTATAAAGGGAGGAGACAATTCTAATTAAAGCCATCACATAATTAGTTATTTGATTACTACTTGGAATGGACCTAGGTTGAGATGGAAACCTTAGTGTTAGACATCACAAGTAGAATAAAACTCTACCTAAGCAACCATATGTTATTCATAATCGACTAAGGCAAAAACATTCTATCTATTTATAGAAATGGAAAAGGTTCAAGGCACTCACCTCTATTGATTTTAGGCACCAGACTATGAAAACTCTATAAGAAATGGCTAGACCTATATATACTAATTTTTTGTCCTCTAATTTGTTTTCTATAGGTTGTATCTAAACAAAGATCTATTTCTACATTTTGATGAGACTTCTACATTAAGAGTTTTGAATTATATTAATGGTTATACCATTTTAGGCTCCCCTCCATTTTTTGAAATAGTAAGATATTATAGAAATCATAAAACTAAAAGCTATGCAAAAATATGCTAGTCAAAATACTAGAATTAAAATTATAGTTTTTTGACATATGGAATCTTCTAATCTATCCAACAAATATTGAAAATGAATAGAACCTAATAAAAAAAGAGTTATGCAAGACATATAGTAATGTATGGAAAATATTTATAAAAAATATAAACTATCAAATATGTAGTACTTCTTAAATTTATCAAATAAATGTTGTACATAATGATAGTGCCTCTAAAAATAGGATAAGTAAATTTTCTCAAATGGACACTTGGCTTTACGCAATTATGAATGATCTATTGCTGGAGTCAAATTTATATGTTGGAAATATAAGAGGAGTAACTGAAAGGGGAGGGGTGAATCAATTACTAAAAAAATAAATCCCAAATCCCTTTGGTGTTAGTAGAAAATAAACTCTAAAAAATGAACTCTGTTGTGCTTAGTAAACACATTGTGAATATTGTAACTTGGTAAATACTGAGATTGCTTAAAAAAAACTTAACTTGAAAATATTAAGATGTTATCTGTGATTACTTATTACTTTAATTTAGTTGCAAGCACATTAAATAAATAGCATGAACATGTTTGACACCAAGATTTAACATGGAAATCCAATTTGGGAAAAACCACCAATTGTAACTAGTTACTAATTTTCACTCTTCTAAAGTGAGCCCAGTTAGGAGCCAACCTTGTTAAAGTTTATAAAAAAACTATTAGGTGTGACCCTATTAGAGGATTTAATCACCCTATTAGGAGTGGCCTTGTTAGAGGTCTTTAGAAACTTCAATAGAAATGCCACCATGTTAGAGGATTTACATTTATAATTGTTAAGCCAACTCTATTAAGAGATTTAGATCACTACTACAATGGTTAGAGAGTAACAATGACATGACCTAATTTGGATACAACTAAATTACTGATTAAAGATCTCAATCCTAGCTTATACTTGATCCTTCGTAATCAAATATATATTTTCAACATCTCAAGGATATTCTACTTATCCTTCTTGATTTTCTTCCTCTTAGCATCATCAAATCTTTAACTATCTTCCATGCCTTCCACTTCACACACTTTCTAACCCTCAACTTGACCTTTTATTTATATCTTTCATTTTGTCAAGTCAGCTCAAATACAACTTAGAATAATTAATATTCATCTTCTCAATCAGCTAGAACCAACAAATAAATCAAATGAACTCAATATGCCAAAACAAGAAAATCCTTCATTAGCCGACCCTTCTTCGTAGACATTAACTTAGAAACAATTTTCCTGTGTTAACCAAGTAAGCTCAATTAACACTGTATATTCGCATAGTTCCTTTGGCAACCAAGTGAGCTTAGTTAGCACTAGTTCCATCCAATATTTCCTTCATTAACTAAGTGAGCTTGGTTAACACTCATCTTCTATAGACTTTTCTTTGATGCTAGAGTGAACTTGGTAGAAATTGTCTTCTAAACTAGACAAACTCTTGAATGATCAGTAGCCATAGAAAATTGTCTTCAATACCCAAGTGAGCTTAGTATACACTAACTAATAATGATATGGCATTTTGTGTAACATCAAAGACAATACACAATTAATCAATTGTTTCAACACTATAGTCACATGCATTAATTAGATTTTAAATTTATATATAATAAGTAACAACACAAATTTAATGGCAAACAAATTAACTTACTAGAAAAAAATATTAAAAACATATCTTAAGTCACAAAAACTAGTTGGAAAATAAATGTTAATATTAGCAATGTCATTTGTTGGACTGAGGGCAAGCACAAGAAAAGCAATTGAAAAAACATGAATACAATCACGAGTGGACCTCTAGAAATCAAAAGAGAGATTATATATGCTATTAGAAACATTTATTCATGCTAAATGAAGCTCTCAAGGGGCTTGGGGGCATATAATTATGTCTCCAAAATACATCCCCATAGTAGGCTAAAGTTATATAATTTTTAAATTTTAATGGGTGATGGACCATTTATAATAATCAAACATGATTGCTTGAAATCTATTTTATGAAAATGGGCTACTAGAAATCCACTACTAGTGATATATGAGTTGATAAGATTGATTTGAAAATTATTTTCTTACAATAAAGCTCTGCCAGAGCATTTCCCTCCATGGCCCACTTCCTCCTATTTAAGCCTATCTCCACTTCCTTTATTTTTAAATTTCTCAACTCACATTTAGAGCCATATATTGCTATAGGGAAAGCAATATGATTCTTTTTATTTCTTGCAGTGAAAAAATTATTTAGGGTTTGGCTTTTTAAACACTATCAAAATGGTTATACTCCCATAGGTTCTCCTACAAATGATGCAGTGACCAAGAAGTATGAAAATAATGGTAGGGTACATCCTATTTTAGTCCATTGTGCTTTTGGTGAGTACATCATCCTTTTGAAAGGTCTGTAACTTAGGAAATATAGAATGAGTACCATTTTTTTCAATGTAATAGCTATATAATTGATCACATTGTTTCCTTTAAATTAAGTGTTAATTGATGGATCTAATACATATTATTTTAAGTCATTGTAAAAAGTGAAATTCTTTAGTGGAAGTGTCCTTTTTGTAAGACATGAAATTCAAATTAAGATGGTTTTTTTTCTGAATTATGATACCTACATAATGGGTATGAGAGGCATTTGCACTCTTAGCATAGAAGATGAAATCTTAATTGAAAATAATCAAGTAGAGCGAGCTTTGAAAATTCATTCAAAACATTCTTATTATTTGTGCATCAAATTTACAATAGCATCTACATATTAGGCTACTTCTTTGCATTAATTATAGAGGTCAACATCATTAGCCTTTACTTCCATTATCCATGTCACTTTCATTGGCATTCTCTCTACATAATGTCAAGTGAATCACATGAGAAACATGATTTTTTCCTCTATGCTTGGGCATACATGGTAATAAAGGACCTAATATTGAATTGAGAGCATGGGATGCCTAGGATTGTAGGCATTTCAAAGGCTACCTTTAAGGGCATCAATATATGTTGCAACGTAATGAATCTGCAACTGATGGTTGATTCCCTAGTTCTTCAGATAGGGCAAGCCACTAACATAACCAATAAAAAACTTTACAAGTAGATAATTAGAGAACCATAAACCATTTTGATGCAGGAGCATCCAGTGGTGTAAGGGCAATCTTGTATCACCCAAAAATATTCTTAGTTTTAGTTTCTATTAAAAGTGATTTTATTTCTAGATACCCATTTGGGTTAAATAAAGATTCTAACTCTCATAGTTCCACTATTGGTTTTCTAGGTTAGAGTTTTTGAGCACCTTGGGATACATGTCAACATAGAAAATGGGTTATTTTGTAATTTATCCATAATTATAATGAGTTAGAGGGATGATTATATTTTTAATTTAAAATAGTCCAGAGAAGGAATTAGGTCAACAGGCCTTATGGTTTGAAAATTATTGTAGTTTTAAGTTGCTTGGAGACCTCTTAAGAGTGCTTCCAAGTAAGATTTGAGGTATTAAGTGACCTTGTACAAGCTCAAAAAATGAGGGACAAGAAAATTTGGTGCATAAGGCTATAGAGTTATTTGGGAGCTTTTTGAAAATGTAAATAGTTTGTTAATTGGAGTCCCAGATCAAAAGTTACGCCTCCTGCAAGTTGGACTATAATTTTTAGATTCCTCTAATTTTACACTGGATTCTAATGTGATTTCTAGAACCTTATATTTTTGTAGTGGATTCCAAATGTCATATTATAGAATTTATTACTAACCCTAAACCTAATTTGGGTTTATTTAAGAACATTTTTGGCATTGTAAAGGCAGTTCTTGGACGAGTTTAAAAGATGGTACTGTGAGGATAATTTTTCTCTAGGATTTGACTGTTGTAAGCCCATAAGGCACGTATCTGGGGTTTTTGACACGTAATAAATGTAGTAGAATATTTTAATAATAATAATATTCCCCTTTTCTCCTATTGCATTCATTTTGGTTGTGGTTTGTGTCTTCATCAAGTGGTATCAAAGTAGGTTTTCCAGAGTGTGTAGATAGAGTGTTGACTGTGAGGCAGTTTGCACCAGGACTGTTTGGTTGTGGGTTTTAGACAAGAAGATGCCTCTATGAAGGGAATATGGTGGAAGGGCCAAAATTATTATTTCTAAGGTTAGAGCCCTCTAGAGACAAGTCCAAGCATTACTAGAGGAGATCTATAGAGGGATGAATGTTGTCACAAGTAATGAAAGTGAGGAAGAAAATGAAGAAGATGGAAATATTGGTCCAGAAGGGGAAGGAGATAAAGAAGTCCTAAACCAAGAAAAGGAGAGGCTTTTTAGGGCCATTGCTAAGCTTGGAAAAAGACCTAAAATTGATGTGGGTATGTTTATGGGAAGTCTAAAATAGAATGAGTTGATTGACTGGGTTAATGAACAAGAGGAATATTTTAAGTATGAGGATATTCATGACCTAGATAGGGTTAAGTTTACCAAGGCCAAAATGAAAGCCCATGCCAAACTCTGGTGGCAACAGGTTCAACTAGAAAGAACTAGAAGAGGAAAAGAAAAAATCACAAGATGGGATTATGCATGGTGGACAAACTAAAGATGTAGTTCATTCTTGTTGATTACAAGTTTTATTTGTTTAAGAAAATGCAAGGGTTAAAGAAAATAGGAAGATTTGTCTAGGAATATATAGAGGAATTTTACCAAGTTCTTATCAGGGTAGGGCATGTAGAAGAAAACAAGGAGAAGGTTGCCTATTACCTTGGTGGGTTAAGACCTAGCATTCAAGAGGAGTTAAGTCTTGTTAGAATGACTAGCATTGAAGAGGCATACCAATTTTCCCTGCAAGTTGAGGAGAAGTTAAACAAAAGGTTTGATGGAATGCAAAGAGGGTGTGGTCAAGGTGGAAGGGGTAGTGATAGGTCATTTGGAGACTGAAATGAGAACCAAAGGAAAAATGAGGGTAAAGGAAGGTGAAAGGGTATGCAATAGTGCTAGGGTATGCGTTGTTCATGGAAGAATTTTTTTGGATGGCATGAAACATCAATGTACGTGTTACGCTTTGATTCCTAGAAAAGATAAGGAAGAATGTAGTGAAATTCCACTTGAATTTTTAGGCCTTTTAAGTGAGTGTGGAGATGTCATCTCTGACAATGTTATAGAAGGGTTGCCACTAGTAAGGAAAATCAATCATCAAATATGTTTAATCACAAGAGCTAGTTTTGCTAACAAGGCTACTCATAGGATGACTCCTACTAAAATTGAGGAGCTAAACAAACAAGTTCAAGAGTTGTTGAGGAAAGGTTTCATTCAGGAGAGCCTGAGTCCATGAGTAGTACCTATAGTACTAGCACCAAAGAAGGATGGAGAGTGGATAATGTGTATAGACTCATGGGATATAAATAGAATAACCATCAACTATCAGT
Source organism: Cupressus sempervirens (assembly GCA_028749045.1). Lineage (NCBI taxonomy): Eukaryota > Viridiplantae > Streptophyta > Pinopsida > Cupressales > Cupressaceae > Cupressus > Cupressus sempervirens. The sequence continues at coordinate 65,313,079 of CM053789.1, read as the reverse complement.
TCCCTTTGCTAAGAATGGATAATCTTATAGAATATTTGAGTGGAGCTCAGTACTTCAAAAAGATAGATCTCAAGAGTGGCTATCACCAAATATGGATACGAGAGGGAGATGAGTGGAAGACTCCATTTAAGACCAAGGATGGTCTATATGAGTGGTTAGTCATGCCCTTTGGACTAACCAATGCGCTAAGAACCTTCATGCGGCTTATGAATGAAGTACTAAAGAAATTCTTGGGAAAAGTTGTTATTGTCTATTTGGATGAGATTTTAATTTTCAACAAGTCTCTGGATGAAAATTTATTGCACATTTGTAATATCCTTGAAATGTTGAGGGAAGAGAAATTTTTGATTAATTTGAAGAAGTGTAGCTTCGTCAAAAAGGAGTTAGTCTATTTAGGGTTTGTTGTATTAGCTGATGGTCTTCTTAAAATGGATCCAGAGAAGGTAAAGACCATCTTGGAATGGCCTACTCCAAGGTCTACTAGTGAGGTGAGATCATTCCACGGTTTGGTTAGTTTTTATAGGAGGTTCATTAGAAATTTCAGTGGCATATGTGCAACCTTGACTGAAAAAGGGGGGGGAATAGAAGAGAGTTCAAATGGACTATAGGAGTTGCAAGGAGTTTTGAATTGTTGAAGAAGAAGGTGATGGAGAAACCTGTGTTGGCACTTCCCAATCTCAATAAAGTGTTTTGAGTGAATTGAGATGCTAGTGGTAGTGCTATTGGGGCTATATTGAGCCAAGAAGGTAAGCCTATTGCTTATTTTAGTGAAAAACTAAATGATGCAAAGAAGAAGTATTCTATTTATGATCAGAAGTTCTATGCAATAGTTCAAGCCTTAAAGAAATGGAGGCATTATCTATTGCCAAAAGAGTTTGTCTTGTATACTGATCATTAGGCATTGCAATACCTAAATAGCCAAGGTAAATTGAATAAGAGAAATTTGAAATGGGTAGAGTTCATGGAAAGCTATACATTTGTGTTGAAAAATAGAAGTGCAAGGTCTAATAGGGTAGTAGATGCATTGAGTAGGAGATAAGTGTTGCTGATAGTAATGCAGGTTGAAGTGGTTGGGTTTGATGAACTCAAGAATTTGTACCCTGAGGATCTTGATTTTGTTGAAGCATGGGAGGCTTGTAAAGAACCTATTACTCTAGATAGGACTAGCTGGCTAGATTATTTGATTCAAGATGGTACGTTGTTCAAGGCCAGTCAATTATGTATTCCAAGGAGTTCTATGAGGGAGAACTCGATCAAGGAGAAATAGAGTGCAAGAATGGTAGGACAGTTTGGTTAGGATAAGACTATTGCCATTATTAGAGAACATTATTGTTGGCCTCAATTATCATAGTATGTGAAGAAGTTTGTGTAGATTTGTCAAGTATGTCAAGCAACCAAAGGATTTAGTCACAATACTGGACTTTATCAACTATTGCATATTCCATCAAAGCCTTGGGAGGACATAATTATGGATTTTGTTCTTGAATTGCTGAGGACACAAAAAGGGTAATGACTAAGTATTTGTTGTGGTTGATAGGCTCTCCAAGATGGTGCATTTCATTCCATACCACAAGACTTATGATGAAGTACATATTGTAGATTTGTTTTTCAGAGCAGTGGTGAGACTACATGGTCTCCCAAAGAGTGTTGTTTTTGAAAGAGATACTAAATTTGTGGGGTATTTTTGGAGGACTTTTTGGAAGAAGTTGAGGATAGAATTGAAGTTTAGTTTAAAAATCATCCATAGATAGACAGATGAAGAGAAGTGCTGAATAGAAGTCTAGGCAATTTGTTAAGGTGTTTAGTGGGAGATAAGCCTAAGGGATGGGATTTAATTCTACCACAAGAAAAATTTTCTTACAATAATTTTGTAAATAGGAGTACTAGTAAATAACCATTCCAAATTTTGTATGGGAATAGTCCAAGGACTGCACCAAAGATGAGAAAGATGGAGCAAGGGGAGAGGATGAGTATTGAGGTAGAAGAATTTGCTAAACATGTCAAGAATCTACATGAGGAGGTACATACACATATTACCAAGTTCCAAGTAGGGGATCTGGTTATGTATTTGGGTCTGGTTACATGTATTGAATGTAGTAGCATATTTTACTAATAATAATATTCCCCTTTTCTCCTATTCCATTCATTCTAGTTGTGGTTTGTGTCTTCATCACATTTCAACCAAAATAATATACATTTTGTACACAAGGAAATATATAAAATTAGAGAAATGGACAAGCATGCTCATAAGGTGGAGGCTTCATTTGATGTTGGTAAGAAGGAAGAGGCTGATACTATTCAATTTGATGGATTTGATGATATTAAGGAAAATAAAAAAATCTTGTGTGGTATAATAATAGCTTCCCTTAGAATATTGAATTGGATTTCTCCTCAAATCTACGAAAAGTGAAAAATAATCTTTTAATTTACTAATAGATAACCATAACCATACTACAATACCTACATGAGAACATCTGAAGAAAAAAATTTAAAACTCATCTTAAAACACTGAATCAAGGTTCTAATGAAATCTATGGAGAGAAAGATATAAAATCTTAGATAATCCTATATGTTGACATTTATAGTGAGGAGTATATATTGCAATTGATAATGAGTTACAAGGATGAGAAAAATGAACACATTGAGAAGCGTAATCATGCTCAGGAGAAAGAAGGTTTTCTTATATTCTCAACAAAGACAAAAAATAAGAGTAGATTTTGGAGGAAATGGCCCCAAACAAGGATTGGTGTAGAGTATATATGGGGAGGATGGGAATAACAAGGACATAGATGATGATGATTAGGCTGAAGATATTGTGGAAGATGAGATGGAAAGAGCAATGAAGATAATTTTGAAGTTAAATGAGTTATAAATATGGTGTGTACTTATTAAATGCATATTAAAAATTATCCTAAAGAGAACATAATATTTTCCCTTATTATTCATGGAAAAATTAACTCTCCTAACCTCCAAAGTTAGATATGAGACTTTTGAAAGAGAATCTTTCTGCGTGAGGCTCTCCTACTAAGTTGGTGAGTGATAAAGTTTGAAATAGTTGTCTTACATATTAAATCAAGGATGTTCCAAACTAAATTCAAATTTGGAAGAGAATGTAGTACAATTAAAAAACACAGAGTGAATGTAGTGTAGTACAAGAAAAGGGAATAAAATAGGGCATATCACAGAGGATATAATAGAGTTCTAAATTGAAGAACAATGTTGCAAAAACAACTTTATTAATATGTTTAACACAAATTAAAAGTATTAGATGGATAAAAATCTTATTTTCATTTATCTACTCTCCTGATAATACGAATACACATCATATTAAGCTCCTCTACTCTGTAGGAGGTTTAGTAACTTTGAGTGCAAACCAAAGTTTACATTAGATTAGAGGTGACAAAAATACTACTTGTAATACCCTAACAGATAGTTGTAAAACATTTGACAAATGAAGCTAAGTTGAGTAAAGTTATTGGTCATTGGTGCTAAGTTTGATAAATTTTCCCTAAGGTCTTTGAGAAGCTAAGTATTACTGCTTTCAAAAGTGATGCCAAAAATTTGTGCAGAAGATTGAATGATGCAATAGTAGAATTTGATAGAAAAACTTAAGAGACTTCCAAAAAAGACTTATTTGATAGCTCATATAAGAGGAAAGTGATTAATTGTGGATATTGAACACATAATATAACTCAATTGGAAAATATACTAATTTGAATTTTTTTCATAAAGAATTTGTGATTTTGATGGCATCTTTATCTACAAGGTTATGAATTCCATGCTACATAGAGAGGAAAATTGCTCACTTTTCAATGCCCGATGACATGTTTGGAGGAGTTCTTCATTTAATCATATTTGGAAAGAAAATAAGTAGTTGACCTATTTTGTTAAAAGAGTGGTGATGAATTTCACTAGTACGCTCATTTTTCTTTCATTTTATATTTTCTTATTCATTTGTAAAATTGTGAGCAAATGATTCTCATTATGTTATGACAAAATTAAGCTATATGTACATGTTGGACGACCTCTAGGCCTCATGGTGTATAGAGAGTTATGCTTTCAATTTTAATCCCTATTTTTTGAAACTTAACATGAACTTCTTTAAAAGTGTAATTTACCACTCTAGTTTTCTCTTATTTGAGATCATTTTTTTACAATATCTCTATAGACCATTATTTGTGGATAGTCAAATTTTGCAGGCTATGGAGAGGCCTATCACTTAACGCCATCTTTCAACACAAAATTTCTAGGCACCTCCTGATTGCCTTCATGTGGAAAAAAATTTAAATCTTGCTCACACATTTGATCTTCTTGCTAACTTTTGGAACTATTTTACTTCTCAAATGGTCTAGGTAGACAAGTTTTCTCAAAATTGTGAGGCCTCAGACACAATTCGAAACATCCATTGTAACATCTAATGTCCTTTTGGGTCTAGTATATTTGGTATTTTAGGTTGAGATTTTGTACAAGAAAATATGGGATATGACTTATGTAACTACCCTACACAAGTTACTTCTCTTCTTATTGCAAGTTTTACCATGGCTTATGCTTGCTTTTTCTATAACCCTTCATTGAACGCACACTGTTACAAAGTTTCTTTGTATTTGGTAGATAATCACTTTTTGGCTAGAAACATTGGATTTTGTTTCTATTGGGATCATTTTTATAAATATTTATAGTTGATGGGTGATGCCCTAATTTTAACAAGCTTTATAGCTAGAAAAGTAGAGAACTATTGAAAATTGTGTCTCAACCTTGCAAGCTTTATCCAGATAACTCTAGAAAATCTTTGGAAAATTCTAGAATTTGTTTGTAGTAGTTTTCCACGTGTTTATGAATTGGAAAAGGTGTATGAATTGTTAAAAATGTGTCTAGTGTCTAGAACAATGTAGAAGGGCTATTTTTAGAGTGTAAACAATTCATTGTATGACTTTTATGGGGTTCTAAGCTTGAGGACAAAATTATGGAAGAAAATGGTATTCTTGGAGTTACAAATTACAAGTGGATAACATATGGCATGGTTATTTTTCCCATGGTTTTGTAAAACCACAAATGGTTTCCAAGTTGCAAATCATTGTGAAAGGAGGGCTTGGGGAGGTGTTTAAATCATCGAGTTTAGTTTGAAAGATTGGTGCTAGAAGGAGTCTCTTTGAGTCCAAGTCTAAGTTTGAGTCGAGGTGATGCAGTCTTGTAAGAACTTGCATTTCAAGTGTGTTGTAATCTTCTAGATTTGAGAATACATTGTGTGGGTTTTGGATGGTGGGGTTTTTCTTCTAGAAGGGTTTCCCACAGTAAACATTATGTTATGTGTTCATTTTTATTTTGATTATATTGTTATGCATTTTGAGATCTCTACAATAGTTTGTTGAATTTGCATAGTTGTCCTCTCAAGATTAGTGTAGGAAATGATTCTGCACACCTTAGCTTCCTTATAGGTGGTATCAAAGCCTAGCCAATTTTGGTTGTATTTGTTAGGTAGATGTGTTTTTGAGCTAATCAAGGTTTGAGTGGGAGCTAGTGTAGATGTTTTTATTTTTGTGTTGTAGGATTGCAAAGATCGAAAGCACATTTAGGGAGGATTGATGTAGAGAAGTTTTCTAGCATAATCTTTGAGATATGGAAGCTGAAGATGGAAGATCTATTGATTGATTGGGATCTATGGGATGTAGTCAATGAAAAGAAGCTGAGGCCCATAGATCCAAATTCAATTGCAGACTATGATGTGAGAGACAAAAAAGCTAAAGGTCTCATTAGATTGTGTCTTATAGACTTGATTTTGATTAATGTGCATGAAGAACCTACCATGAAGAAGCTTTAGAAGAAGCTAAGCGATATCTATCAATAAAAATCACTTGTTAAAAAGATTTTCTTGAGGAAGAAGTTGTATTCCTTGAGAATGGAAGAAGGTGGATAGATTTCTAAGTATCTTAAATGTTTTAATATGTAGGTGACTCAATTGACCTCAGTTGGGTGTTGATGAATGAAGAAGGTGTAAAATATTGCTATGTTTGTTACTAGACTCATGGGACAACCTTGTCATGGACATAGGGAGCACTTTAGTCATCTTGAAGATGGAGGACATTGTTGGTTCTCTACTTTCTAAGGAGATGAGAAGGAAGGTCTCTCTGAATGACAAAGAGGCTTTGAGTGTTCAAGGAATACCAAAGGAAAGAGGCAAGAATGAGAAGCAACATGGCCATTCTAAGTCCAAGAATAAGGGGAGATCAAAATTTCCTAGTAAGTCTAAGACAATATGCTAGAATTATGGGAAACCTGAACACTTCTAAAAGGATTGCAAAGAGAAAAAGAAAAAGAAGAAGAAGCAAGATTTTGATTCTAAGTCTGAGAACAAAGATGGATATTTTTTCATCACAGCCTTGGTCATTCATACAAGTGACAATGCATGGTTGATAGACATAGGTGCATCTTTTCACATGACTCCTAATGGAAATTGATTTAGTAAATATGGAAAGTTTGATGGTGGTAAGGTGTATTTGGTTGATAACTTAGTTCTTGATATTGTTGGCTATGGAAGTATTCATGTGAAATTTTTTGATGGTAGAATTAGAAAATTTGATGGTGTCTTGCATATCCTAGGACTAGCAAGGAATTTTTTATTTGTTAGTAAACTAATAGATGCAGGTGTCCATGTATAGTTTTCTAAAGTAGGTTTGAAAGTAGTGAGAAGTGTTATGGTAATAGAAAGAGGAAGAAGATTGGGTATATTTTACTAACTTGATGCATGCACAGTTGACTACAATAGTACTTTTGATAAGACTATGAAGATGACTACTTTTTTGGAGAAGGAGAGGGTTTCTTTCTCAATAGATAGTCATGATTTTTGGGTACCCAAAAGTGCTCTATCTAATGAATTAAAGTTACCAATAGAGAAGACTATGTTATGGCACTAGAGAATCAGCCACATAGGTGAGAAAGGTCTACAAACCTTAAATAATGAAGACCTTGTTGATGGGTTCAATGACTGCAATCTTGAGTTTGATTTTTATGAGCATTGTAAGTATGGTAAAATAAACTACATTTAGTTTTACTCAAGTTCTCATAAGTCCTCATGTATTTTGGATCTAATCCATTTGGACATATTTGGCCTAGTTGATGTTCCTTCCATTGGTAGATCAGTTTATTGTGTTTCTTTCAATGATGATTTTAGTAGAAGAATATTGGTTTATTTTCTTCAAAGTAAAGCTAAAAATTTTATTCATTTCAAAGAATTGAAAGCAATGGTGAGTTGCATATTGGAAAGAAGATAAAGCATTTGAGAATTGATAATGGTGGTGGGTATTGCTCTAATGATTTTGACACATTTTGTGAAGATTGTGGTATTAAAAGAGAGAAGAAAACTCTGTATCGTCCACAATAGGATGGAGGTGTAAAAGGAATGAACATGACCTTGATGGAGAAGGCTAGGATTATTCTAAGTGGAGTTGGACTAGAAAAAAAATTTTGGGCCAAAGCTATAGCCATTGCCTGCTACTTGATAAACATGTCTTCTACATCTACTCTTGATAAGACATCAATGGAAGTGTGGTTAAGCCACAAGCCTTCACTTAGGCATTAGGAGTTTTTGGCTGTGAGGCATATGCTTATGTGCCAAAGGAGAAGCAAACAAAGTTGGATAACAAAGCTGTGAAATATATCTTCATTAGATATAGTTATGGTGTGAAAGGATACAAGCTTTAGGATCTTGTTGTACAAAAGGTATTTTATTCTAGAAGTGTTATTTTTAGAGAAATTGAGCCTTCTTTTGTTACAATGTAGCCAAGATAGATAAAAGAAAAGAAAGATGTGATTCAACTTCTAGCTAAACCTAAGAAAATTGAATCAAGACCCTTAGAAAGACAACTTGTTGAAGAGAGCTCTATGAGTTTTGAATCATTAGAGGAAGAGGGAGAACCTAATCATGAACTTGAACATGAACCTAAACTAGATCTCTTTCAAAGGTCTAGTAGATAGAGGAAAGCACCAAAAAGGTATGGATATTCTCTTGATGATTGAAGGTATATATTTGCTTTGAATGCTAATATTGATGAACCAAAATTTGTAGAAGAGGCTTTTGGTATGAATGAGTTAGAGTCTTGAAAAATTGCTAGAGAAGAAGAGATGGCAGCTCTTAAGTAACAAATGGGGCCTTGTACCATTGCCTGAAGGACATAAGCTTGTTGGTTGTAAATGGGTGTTCAAAAGGAAGATGGGTTCAGATGGAAGCATTTTGAATTATAAAACATGTTTGGTTGCAAAAGCTTACTCCTAGATTCTAGGAATTGATTATGGTGAAATTTTTTCTCATGTAGCAAAAATGAAACCCATTCAATTTTAACTTTCTATTGTAGCAGCTTATGATCAAGGAGTTGAATAGATGGATATGAAGAGAAATTTCCTTCATGAAGATTTGGAGGAAGAAATTTATATGACACAACCAAAGAACTTTGTTTTGAAAGGTAAAAGTCATTTGGTCTATACATTGAAGAAATCCTTGTATGGTTTTAAAAAAAGTCATAGGATGTGGTACTAGAAGTTTGATACATATGTATCAAGTTTGGGATTTGTATGATCCAAATCTAATCACTGTATATACTACAAGTTTGATGGTGATATTTTTTTCTTATTGCCTTATATGTTGATGACATGTTGTTTATTGGCAAAGGAAAAGGTTTGATTGCAAAATTAAAATCTCAACTCTCAACAAATTTTTGAAATGAATGATCTTGGTGTAGTAAGGTACATTCTAGGAATGAATATTATAAGAGATAAAAAAAAATAGAAAGCTATGGCTACACTAGATTAAGTATGTTGGTATATTTTGAGAAGATTCAATAACTAGGATTTCAAACCATTGAGTGTTCCTATTATTATGGGAACAAATATTTCTAGCTCATAGTCTCCTTCATCCCCATTGGAGATAGAAGAGATTAATCAAGTACCATATCAAGTGTTTTTGGGAGTTTGATGTATGCTATGGTCTATACAAGACCAGACATTTCCCAAGTAGTGTGGGTACTTTCCCATTATATGTCTAATCTAGGAAGAGCACATTGGGGTATAGTAAAAAGAGTTTTTAGATACTTATAGGGTACCTTAGAGTACTCAATATGTTATTGTGGAATAGGGCATGAGCATTCCTTGAATATTCAAGGCTACATGGATTTAGACTAGGTTGGTGATGTTGATAGAAGAAGATCCACTAGTGCATTTGTGTTTACATTATTTGGTGGTGTAATCAGTTGGATGAGAAAGTGACAAGTTGTGGTCACTTTATCCACTATAGAGGCATAGTATATGACATCTACTCATGCCTACAATGAACATATATAGCTTAAGAGATTGTGTTCAGATGTAGAGTTCAAATAGGGTGCAGTGACAATTTATAGTGATAGCCAGAGTGCAATCTACCTAGTGTAGAACCGAACATTTCATGCCAAGACCAAGCACATTGATGTACAATATCATTTTGTGAGAGATATGGTCAAGGATGACAAGGTGAAGCTCGAGAAGGTAGAGACTTTGGTGAATGTTTTTGATGCATTAACTAAGCCCATGTATATAGAGAAGTTCAGATGGTGTTTGGAGTCTATGAGACTCTCAACCCCTAGAAATGAAGTCCATGAAATTGTGGATCCCTTGACTCTTGGAAGGTGTTCAACAGGTGGTAAAATGTTGAGAATTATGTTTCAACCTTGTAAGCCTTTTTTGAAAAACTCTAGAATTTTTTAGAAAATTCTAGAATTTGTTTGTGGTAGTTTTCCACATGTTTATGAGTTGGAAAAGGTGTACGAGTTGTTAAAAATGTGTCTAGTCTTTAGAACAATCTGGAAGAGCTATTTTAATAGTTTAAACAACTCATTAGGACTTTTATGGGGGTCTAAACTAGAGGAAAAAATTATGGATGAAAATGGTATTCTAGGAGTTACAAATTAAAATGGGTAACATGTGGCATGCTTGTTTTGCCCATGGTTTTGGCCCATGATTTTGTAAAACCAAAAATGGTCTCCAAGTGGAAAATAACTATAAAAGGAAGGCTTGGGGAGGTGTTTGAATCATTGAGTTTGTTAGGAATAAGTTGTCTCAACCTTGGATAATTCCTATTCTTATTTTTTATTTTTGTAAATGTATTTTTTCCAAATGATGTAATTAAGTGTGAGTGTACATGTCTAGTCGGCATGTTGATGTGTCACTCCACTTGCATGTGTCAGCATCTTGAATTATGCAGATTCCTATGATGCATTCCTATGATGCATAAGAGCTATCTTTGGAATATTTAATTGTGTGTAAGGAGATCATGACTAAAAATGGTTACAATGGATACCTATGATGCATAAGAGCTATCTTTGGAAGATGCCCTAAGCACATTATATAAGCACTCTGATGGCTGTAGATAGTAGAGGAGAATGAGTGTGAGTAGTGTATTGTTGGTTGCTACTAGATAAATCTTTTGTGTTCTAAAATAGCTTGCACTATAAGTGTGTTGTAACCTTCTAAGTTGAAGATAATATATTTTGTAGGTTTTGGAGGGGTGGGGTTGTTTTACTAAATGTTTTTTCCCCACAAACATATCTTTGTGTTTATGTGTTATTATTTCTCTATCTATTTTCTATATTCATAGTAGGCTACAATATTATTGTTTACATAATATCAAATCTAAAATTGTAAGGATTTAATAGGAATTTGTGCAATACTTTCCTTAAGGGATTAGTGTAGGAAGTTGTTTTCACACCTAAGTTTCCTTACAAGTGATATCAAAGCTTGATCAACTTTTGATCCTAGTTGGTGGTTAGGGTTTTTTGAGCTAATCTCCAGTTTGAGTGGGAGTTTTGTCTATAGTATTTTGAATCTTATTTGCAAATTGAGATGGCTAGTTCATCATACAAAAAATGGAGGTGGAGAAATTTAATGGCAGTAATTTTGAGTTGTGGAAACTTAGGATGGAAGACTTTCTTGAAGATCGTGATCTGTGGGAGGTGAATTCACTTGATGTGAGACCCACAAAAATATCTCAAGAATATTGGGATCTCAAGGATCAAAAAGATAAGGGTCTCATTAGAATCTATCTAACTGATTTAGTTCTCCAGAATTTTCTTGATGAAAAGACCACAAATAGTTTGTGGACACAACTTGGGTCTATGTATTAGGCCAAATCTCTGGTGAACAAGTTGTTCCTAAGGAACAAGTTGTATTCTCTAAGAATGGAGGAAGGAGGATCTTTTATAGATCATCTAAATGCTTTTAATTTATTGATTGCATAGTTGACATTATCTGGTGTCAAGATAGAGGAGGAGGATCAATATATGGCCCTGTTATGTTCCTTGTCAAATTCATGGGACCATCTCGTGATGGCTCTTGGAAGTAATTTAGTCACTTTGAAAATGGATGATGTGGTGTCTTTGTTTTTATCTAAGGAGAGGAGGAGAAAGTTATCAAATTTGGCTAAGGAAGCTCTTGTTGTTCACAGTAGATCAAATGACAGAGGCAAGGAAAATGACAAGAAGTTTGGAAAGGGTAGATCCAAATCCTATAGAAAATCAAAGACTCCTAGAAAGTCAAAGGAAAAATATTGGAATTATGATAAGATAGGGCACTTCCATAAAGATTGTAAAGAGCTAAAGAAAAAGAAGAAGGCCTCAGATTCAAGTTCAGAAAAATCTCAAGAAGATGGTGATGATTTCATTGTAGCCTTGGTAGTGCATGCATTTGATGATCTGTGGTTAATAGACTTGGGTGCTTCTTTCCACATGACCTCTCATTAAATCTAGTTCTCAAAGTATGAAGCTTTTGATGGTGGAAAGGTGTACTTGGGTGATGATTCTCACCTAAAGAGAGTTGGATGAGGATAGGTCACTATCAGATTCCCTAATGGATGAGAAAAGTGGATCAACAGGGTAATCCACATCCCTAGTTTGGTATAGAACCTATTATCTGTAAGTATGTTGAATGATGTATGTGTGTAAGTTATTTTTTCTAAAGATGGATTTAAGATGATGAGAGGAGCTATGGTGCTTGTTAAGGGTACTAGGATAGGTACTCTATTTTATCTTGATGCATGCATTTCTTAGTGAAATAGTTATTTTGTTTCAAAGAAGAGAGCAACTATCAATTCATCCCCACCATTTGAATGAGCAGTAAAGAAGACTATGGTTATTGGTTCTAATGGGAGTGTAACCTATGTACATAAGGGTGCAAACACATTGGAAGGAAAGCTTTGTACAAAAAAGACAATGTTGTGGCATATGAGATTTGGCCACATTGGTGAGAAGGGTCTCAAAAACCTAAAGAATAAGAACCTCATTGAGGAGTTAAGTGATTTTAATCTTGAGTTTGACATCTACAAACATTGTGTCTATGGTAAAAAAAATTGTGTTCAATTTTACTCTAGTTCTCACAAATCTTCTGATGTTTTGGATCTTATTCATTTAGATGTATTTGGTCCTGTAAAAGTTCCTTCAATCTCCAAGTCTATATTTTTTGTATCTTTCATAGATGATTATAGTAGGACATGGATTTATTTCCTAAAAAGTAAGACACAAATCTTTAGTCAGTTCAAGGAATTTAAAGCCCTTGTAGTGAATCAGACTAGTAAGAAGATTAAGTGTGTGAGAACTAACAATGGTGGTGAGTTTTACTTAGCCAAGTTTGAACAGTTCTATAAAGAATGAGGAATCAAGAGGCATAAGACAACTCCTTATACCCCATAGAAAAATGGAGTTGTAGAAAGAATGAATAGGACACTGATGGAGAAGGCTAGGAGTATGCTTAGTGGAGCTAGTCTTGAACAAAAGTTTTGGGTTGAAACTATGGCCATAGCTTGCTATCTAGTTAACAGATCTCCTGCATTAGCTCTTGTTGGTAATACACCCATGGAGGTGTGGTCTGGTAAGAAGCCTTCACTTAGACATCTTTGTGTCTTTGGTTGTGAAGCTTATGCATATGTTCCAAAGGAGAAAAGATATAAGTTGGAAAGTAAAGCTATCAAATGTATTCTCATTAGATATGGTGTTGGTATGAAAGGATACAAGCTTTGTACTTATGACTAGTAAGGTGTTGTATAGAAGAAATGTTATTTTTAAAGAGCTAACATCTTCTCCCATTGTGATACAACTAGATGAAATAGAAAAGAAGGAAGATATTGTCTAGTTGCCTCCTACCCCTAAGAAGACTAAACAAAAATACCATGTTGTGTCTAATGATGAGGAGAGCTCTAGTAGCTCTAATAGTTTAGAAGAAGAGGAAGAAAAACTTCAACCTCAGCCCTTGAGGAGATCCATGAGAGTAAGGAAGTAGCTAGAAAGGTTTGGTTATTCTATGTTAGATTCTAGTTGTACATTTTCTTTAATTACTAACATTGATGAGCCTAGATTTGTGAAAGAGGCTTTAGATATGGAAGATGTAGGTTCTAGATTGAGGCCATGGATTATGAGATGGCTTCATTAGATAAAAAGAAAATCTTGGGACCTTGTACCTTTTTCTAAAGGATACAAACCTATTAGTATCAAATGGGTGTTCAAGAAGAAATTATGTGTAGATGGCAATGTCAAAAGGTACAAATCTAGATTGTTTGCAAAGGGGCATTCACAAGTAGAGGAAATAGATTATACTGAAATATTCTCTCCTATTGCAATGTTGATATCCATTAGATTTCTATTATCTCTTGTTGCATCATATGATTTAGAGATAGAACAAATGAATGTGAAGACATGTTTCCTTCATGGCAATTTAGAGGAAGAGATTTATATGTCACATCCTAAGCACTACATTATTAAAGGTAACGAATCTTTGGTTTGTAGATAAAAGAAGTCTCTGTATGGTTTGAAACAATCTCCTAGGATGTGGTGCCTTAAGTTTGATGTCTTTGTATTGTCAATTGGATTTGTAAGATCAAAACTAGATCATTGTGTTTACTTAAGAGCTGAAAATGATTGCCTTGTTATTGTTGCATTATATGCTGATGATATGTGTTGGATACAATTGATTATTTGTGTGTTGTATTTGATGTTACAAAAATTTCATATCAACTGAAAAATAATGTTTACTGAGCTCACTTGGTTAGTGGAGGAAATTTTCCTTGTCTACATAGGTTTACTCTGAATAGATGATAGTGTCTACCAAGCTCACTCAAGCATCAAAGGAATTGAGGCAGAAAAAAGTGTTAACTAAGCTCACTAAGTTAACAAAGGGAAAGTTGGACAGAGCTAGTATTCACCAAGTTTTCTCAATTTCCAAAGGATTACTACAAGTTTGTAGTGTTAACTAAGATTCTATTAGTTAACATAGAAAATCATTCTAAAGTTAGTTTCTACCAAGCAGGATCAACTTACAAAAGATTTTTTCTTATTTTGGCATATGAATCTTAATTAATTTATGTATTGATTCTCACCAACTATGATGATGAATATTGGTTATTGTAATTTGAATTTGGGCTGACTTAACAATTTGGAAGGTATAAATAAAAAGGTCAAGTTCAGACTTCTAGTCTATGTGCAAGTGTTTTGATTGAATTAAAAAGAAAAGAGAGGGAGTGAACTTGAAGGATAAGAAGGTATCCTTGTGGAGCAAAAAAGTAATATTTGATTAGGAAGGATAAAGTTTAATTAGAAAAGAGATCTAGATTCAACAATTTAGTTGTATTACAATTAGGTCATTTCATTGTTACTCTCTAACCATTATAGAAGTGATCCAAAATCTCTTAACAGAGTTGGTTTAATAGCTAGTTGTAAATCCACTAAGAAGGTGGCAATTCCATTTAATTATTTAAGACTTCTTGTAAGGCCACTCCTAGTAGGGTGATTAAAATCCTCTAACAGGGTCACATCTAACAGTGTGTTTTGTAACCTTTAATAGGGTTGGCTCTTAATAGGTCTCACTTTAGAAGAGTGAAAAATAGTAACTAGTTACATTGGTGGATTTTCCCAAACTGGGTTTCTACATTAAATCCTAGTGTCTCATGTGTTCATGTTATTTCTCTTATACTTGCAAGTTAATTAATTTTAATGTCTTAAGATCAACTAAAAGTAATCCACTATACATTAAATGAGTTTTAGCAATTTTCATTTGTTTACCGAACATTAGTTGCAATCGATTTTCTCAGTCTAGGTTTATTATTGACATCTAAGGGATCTAGGATTTATTTTGGTGGTATCTAATTCACCACAACACCCCCCCCACCTCAGTTACTCCTTCTATATTATCAACAATTGGTATCAGAGTTTTTGGTGCTTTCAAGAAAGGTTTCAAGGACCTAAGCTAAATATTAGGATGTCTTACAAGAGAGAGATTCCAAAACTAAGTAAAGATATCTTTTTAGCATGGTAGGGAATCATGAGACTTCATCTACCCATCACTAGTGATTCAACCTACAAATACCTTGATGAAGAATATAAAACTCCTATTGGTACATTATCTATTGGAGATCTTGTTAAAAAAAAGAACCATAACATCATGATGATTGATATTGCATCTGCTATTTGCTACGATGAATATGATGAGATCAAAGACTATAAAATTTCTTTTGACATGTGTAAAAAGCTAAAGGATATCTATGGTGGTGATGAAAATGTAAGGGGAGCCAAACTAGAAAGCCTTAGAGGATAGTTTGATCAAATGAGAATGCGAGAAGATGAAAATATTGCCAAATATGTGGAAAGAATCAAAGCTAGTGTCAGTGCAATCAGAGCTTCTAGAGGAGAAATCAAGGAAGAAAATGTTGTAATTAAAGTTCTTAGAACATTTCTTCCTATCTATGCAATTATAGTATCTACTATTCAAGAAAAGAGGTGTTGTCCAAATCACAAATCAAGTTTGGATGCCTTAGTAAGAAGATTGATAGCTTTTGAGCTAGACAACTTTGACAATTATATTTCAGCTTCCAAAAATGTTGAGTCTTCATTCGAAGCTAAAATTTCACTCCAAGAAAAAGGCAAGAGAAAAAAGAACATTTAGTTAGAAAGTGAAAATGAAACAAAGGAAGGTTTTGATAGTGATCTTGAAGTTGTTGAAGCTTTACTTGCAAAGAAATATTCTAGAGGTAGAGGAAAGTACAAAGGTAAAGTTCCTTTAATATGTTTTTCATGCGAGGAAATTGGTCATATTGCTGCTAGGTGCCCAAACAGAGAAAAAAAGGATGAGAAAAAGACTCACAAGTACAAAGGAAAGAAGGAATTCAAAAGTCACATATCCTTGAAAGACAAAGGTAAGAAAACTTGTTTTATGGCTAAATATTCTAATAATAGTGAAGATGAAATAGTGTACATTATTGTAAAAGATGAATCTAATAAAGAAAAATATTTGATGACACTTATATCTCATGTTAGTAAAAATGATGGATCATAGATAATGGATGTTCACATTATATGACTAGAGAAAAAATAAAATTTGAACACTTTGAACACTATGATGGAAGTAGTGTAAGGTTTGGAAACAATGAACCTTATTGCATAAAAGGGAAAGGTTGAATCTGATTAACCAATTAACTTGTATGTGACAATGCTTATTGGGTTGAAGGACTAAAACATAACCTATTAAGTGTAACACAACTAATTAACATTGGATTCAAGGTAGAATTTATGAATGGAAAGGTAGGACTACTAGATGACAAAGGGAATCTTATTGGATTAGGAAAACAAACAAGAGGTAACCTATTTTATCTTGATCTTAGTGATTGCTCATATTTTATTGCTCAAATCAGTGAAAGTTGGTTATGGAATAGAAGACTATGTCATGTAGACTTTGATAATATGGTCAAGATAAGAAAATTCAAAAAGTAATAGGTATCCCTAGTTTGAAGAAACAGATGTTGGTTCAAGCAAAAAATATCAGATTGAAAAAAATGAAAAGACTAGTTTTAAGAGCAAAAACTATAAATCTGAAGATGTATTGGAAAATGTGCATTCTGATTCACGTGGACCTATTGGAAAAGAAATTTATAATGGAGAAAAAATCTTTATTCTTTTTGTTGATGACTACTCTAGAATGATGAATGTTATGTATCTTAGAGAAAAGTTAGAAGCATTTGAGAATTTCAAATGGTATCTAGCAAGAGTAGAAAAGAAATAGGAAAAAGATTGAAATGCTTAAGATCAGAAAGAGATGGTGAATTCATCTCCAATGAATTATATAATTTGTACAGTGAAAGAGGAATCAAAAGGCAAGTATTAGCCCCTGGCACTCCTGAGCAGAATGGAATAGCTAAAAGAAGAAATAGATCCATCATGGATTGTGCAAGGACTCTAATGATTGAAAAGAATGTTGCTGTCAAATACTGGAAGGAAGCCATCATCACTAAAGTTCATACTTTGAACCAAGCATGGTTGAAGAAGGACACACATAAAAATCCCTATGAATTATGGTATGGCTACAAACCCAATGTAAGTTACCTAAAAGTATTTGGTAGTAAATGTTATATCTTGAAAGAAACTAGGAAAGGAAAATTTGATGTGAAAGGTGATGAAGGTATAGTCTTGTAGAAGTAAGGCATATAAATGTTTTTTCTACTCATGAAATTATAGAAAATGCAAATGTAAGAATTGATGGGTTTTTAGAAAAAAATGAAGAAGAAAGAAAAAGAGAACCAGAAGATTAAAAAAGATTTGTTTACTCTGCTCTTGATACACTACTAGGTACATCTAACAATAAGGAGACTTCACCTCCGAAGTCTTCCACAACTACCAAGTTGCAAGAAATACAAACCAAGTCACAAGGACCCGAGTCACATTCTAAAGCTACCAAGTCAATGTCTACCAAGTCTAAAGGACCCAAGCATGAAGTTGAAATTCAAAATGAAGATAGTACAATTCATTCGAAAGGTAAAGAACCTGTATTGGCCAAGTATGTTAGAAGGCATCCTGCACCTAATCAAATTATTGGAGATAAATCAAAAGGTACATGTTCACTTGCTGATTTTGAACCTAGAAGTGTCAAGGATGCTATAGAAAATAAAAGTTGGATTGAAGCAATGAATAAAGAAATAAAACAGATAGAAAAGAACAAAACTTGGACTCTTGTTCCTAGGCCTAAAGATAAAAATGTGATTGGAAAAAAATGGGTATTCAAAAATAAGCTAAATGAAGATGGAAAAGTATCAAGAAACAATGCTAGATTAGTTTGTAAAGGATATTCTCAAGAAGAAGGAATTTATTATGGTGAGACTTTTTCTCTTGTTGCAGGATTAGAAGATGTTAGGACCCTACTTGCATATGCAACTCATAGAGGATTCAAAGTATATCAAATGGATGTTAAATCTACATTATTGAATGAAATTCTTGATGAAAAAATATACATTGAATAGCCAGAAGGTTTTGTTGATCCTAACAAAAGAGATATGGTCTACAAATTACACAAAGCACTATTTGGTCTCAAACAAGCTCCTAGAGCTTGGTATGAAAGACTACATAACTACTTGATATATATTGGTTTTTAGAAAAAAAATGATAATATTAGTCTATACATCGAAGAAGGACCAGATAACAAAATTGTATTGGTAGAGATGTTTGTGGATGATACTCTATTCATAGGAAATGATGAGCTATGCAAAACATTATTAGAACAAATGAACAAAGAGTTTAAGATGTCCATGTTTGGTGAAATAAATTTTTTTTTTGGATTGTAGATATAATAGAACAAAAATGGTATCTATATCACTCAATCAAAGTATATAAAAGAGATACTCAAGAAGTTTGGAATGAAAGATTCAAAACTAGTTGGTACCTTGATGTGTATTATACTCAAGCTTACTAAAGATGATGACTCTAAAGAAGTAGATCAAACCCAATACAAATCAATAATTGGAAAATTATAGTATTTAGTTCACACAAGGCCTAATATTTCTTTAGTAGTTGGGATAGTGGCAAGATTCTCAGCTAAACGTAGAGAAAATCACATGATGGCAACCAAAAGAATCTTGAGATATCTAAAAGGTACTAAAGACTATGGCTTATTGTACAAACTTGGAGGAAACCTAGACCTAAAGGTATTTATTGATGATGATTAGGCATAAAATCTTGATGACAAAAAAAGAACTAGTGGTGGAGCTTTCTTTCTTTGTAAAAGCTAGTATCTTGGACAAGCAAGAAGTAAAACTACACATCCTAGTCCACAACAGAAGCAGAGTATGTAGTAGCAGTAATAAATTTTTCTAACAATATTTGGTTCAAACAATTGCTGGAAGGAATGAAGGTTGAAATCAAAGACACAATAGTCATGTATTGTGATAGCACTAGTGCAATTAACATATCAAAGAACCCAGTGATGCATTCCAAAACAAAGCATGTTGTTATATAAATATCACTTTGTCAGAGAACTAGTGTGGGACAAAGAAATCATATTGAAATATGTCCTTACAAAAGAAAAAATTGTAGACATATTCACAAGGCCATTACCTAAGGATGCATTCTTTTATCTAAGAGGTAAGCTAGGGGTCATTCCCCTATTTGAAGCTCACTAAATAAAATTTAGTGATGCATCAACAAGAACCAAGATAAAGATTAATCAGTTGATGCAACATAATCAAGAGAATATTTCATATGATTAAGTACTCAAAGTACATTGATACAAATTTGACATGTGTTGTCTTTAGAATGTGTTGTCAAAGAGGGAGAAGTTTATATCATATCTTTATTTTTTTGAAATTTTGTAGAGAGAGAAGTTTGAAAAGAAATTATACAAAGGGAGAATACAACATAAAGAAGAAGTTCTTGTGTAAAATCAAAGAGGGAGAAACTTTCTATCAAAGGAATCTTGTTCTCAAAATTTCTTTATGATATGACATGTTGTGTTGCCATCTATGCCAAAGAGGGAGATTATTGGATACAATTGATTAATCGTGTGTTGTCTTTGATGTTACACAAATGTCATATCAACTAACAAACAATGCTTACTGAGCTCACTTGGCCAGTGAAGAAAGTTTTCCTTGTCTACTGAGAATTTATAGGTTTACCTTGAATAGATGAAAATGTCTACCAAGCTCACTCAGGCATCAAAAGAATTGAGGTAGAAAAGAGTTTTTATCGAGCTCACTCAATTAACAAAGGGAAAGTTGGACAAAGCTAGTATTCATTGAGTTCACTCAGTTGCCAAAGATATTTTGCAAGTTCATAGTGTTAACTGAGCTTCTATTGAATAACATAGGAAATCATTCCAAAGTTAGTTTATATTGAGCAGGGTCAACTTATGAAGGATTTTTTTTCTTATTTTGGCATTTGAAGCTTTAGTACTTCATGTATTGATTCTAGCCAACTATGATGATGAATATTGGTTAGTGTAATTTTAATTTTGGCCAACTTAACAATTTGGAAGGTATAAATAAAAAGGTCAAGTTGAGACTTCTAGTGTGTGTGCAAGTGTTTTGACTGACTTAAAGAGAAAAGAGGGGAAGGAAACTTGAAGGATGAGTAGGTATCCTTGTGGAGTAGAAAAGTAATATTTGATCAAGAAGGATCAAATTTAAGTAGAAAAGAGATCTAGATTTAGCAATTTAGTTGCATCACAAATAGGTCATTTCATTGTTACTCTCTAACTATTGCAACAATGATCTAAAATCTCTTAACAGAGTCGGTTCAATAACCAATTATAAATCCTCTAACAAGGTGGCAATTCCATTGAATTGTTTTAAGACCTCTTGCAAGGCCACTCCTAGTAGGGTGATTAAAATCCTCTAATAGGGTCACACATAATAGTTTATTTTGTAACCTTTAATAGGATTGGCTCTTAATAGGACTCACTTCAGAAGAGTGAAAAATAGTAACTAGTTACATTGGTGGATTTTCCCAAATTGGGTTTCCACATTAAATCCTAGTGTCTCATGTGTTCCAATTATTTCTCTTATGCTTGGAAATTAGTTATTGTTAATGTTTTAAGATCAACTAAAAGTAATCCACTCTACATTTATCGAGTTTTAGCAATTTCTATTTGTTTACCAAGCATCAGTATTACCAACAGATATGTTGCCATTTGGGAGGGGTATGGGTATGATTTTCTATTTTAAATCTCAGTTGTCAGCACAATTTGAGTTGAAAGATCTTGGGGAAAAAAGGTACATCTTGGGTATGGAAATTAGTAGAGATAGGTCTAATAGAAAAATTTGGTTGAGTTAGAGTAAGTATGGGAAGTCTATGTTGTAAAGGTTCAACATGGTAGATTATAAACCATTTGTATGTTCATATATGTTTCTATGGGAACAAAGTTATCTATAGATGATTATTCAAAATATCCTAATGAGGTGGAGGATAAAAATAGGGTACCTTATACTAGTATAGTTGGCAATTTTATGTATACTATAGTCTATACTAGACCAAACATTGCCCAAGCAATGATAGTTCTAAGCTAGTTTATGGCTAATCCTAGATGAGTACATTGGGATGCACTTAAGTGAGAATTTAGATATTTGAGGACTACATCATATTACTCCATTTTTTATCATGGTAACTCTTCTGGAGCTCCGCATTTAGTTTGTATTTGTGGGTTTGTGGATTCAAATTAGGTAGGTGATATAGACAACAGGAGATCCACTAGTGCTTTTTTGTTCACTATGTTTGGTGGTGCCATCAATCGGATGAGTAAGTGACAACTTGTGGTCGCTTTTTCCACTATAGAAGCTAAGTACATGGTTGCTACTAAGGCTTTTAAGAAATCCATTTGTCTTAGGAGATTGTGTTTTGATATTGGTGTTGATTTAAGATAGATTACTATTTATTGCGATAGTCAGAGTGCTTTTTTCCTTGCAAAGAATCCAACTTTCCATGCCAGAATGAAGCACATTTTTGTGTAGTTTCACTTTATGAGAGATATGGTGGAATATGGAAAGGTAAATTTGGAGAAGGTAGATACCATAAAGAATGTTGGAGATGTATTGACAAAACTAGTGTGCACATAGAATTTCAAATGGTTTTCGGAGTCTATGGGCCTTTTGACCTATAGAAATTAGTTCTTGTTATGTTCTTGCTACTCTTACAAGGTGTTCGATAAGTGGGAGAATGATAGGAATAAGATGTCTCAACCTTGGATAATTTCTATTCTTTTTTTTTTAATGCATTTTTTGCAAATAATGCAATTAAGTGTGAGTGTACATGTCTAGTTGGCATGTTGATGTGTCACTCCACTTGCATGTGTCAGCATCTTGAATTATGATAGATTCCTGTAATACCCCAAAATTGGCTCATTACCATGATCACCAATTTTGCTCTATTTTAATCAATCCTAAAATCCTATCTCATTAGGCAATTCTCATTGTGATCGTCACTAATTGACTTAATTGTCAAATGCAGAAAACCTCAATCTACATTAATCATACTCTCTATTTAATTCCCAAAGTATTGACTCATATTAGTCACATTAAATGTATTGATTAAGATTTAATTTAATTTAAAGTATTTATACTTTAATTAAATTAAATTATCACCTAAGGCTAATGTACTAAGGGATTAAATTTATTTAATTTAATAATTGTGCTTATTTTAATTAATTGAATATGATCATCCAATTAAATAGAAAATGAATTTATGAGATCATATCTCACTTTATTAAATTAAATAATATCTTCAAAATCCTCTCCTCAGTTCTAAATTGAAACTCTAAGTGAAGTATCTCTTGGATTGGAATCAATCTAGTTAACTCGATCTCACACCCTATGACAAGTTCAGTTAACTTCTTATCACACTCAGATCTGAAATAGTTAACTCCACTTGCATAAGGAAGTTTCCATCTTAGCTAAATCTTTACTTCAATCTTGACCATCAATTTGAGTTGATCTCACCCATTGATGGATTCTAGGAATTCTATTTAAGGGACTCACAATTCCTCATTATAGAGGTTGAAGATTATTGTGCTTGATGACATTAAGGGTATATTCGTTGATGTAGTTAGTAAAGAGGTTGATGAAAGGAAACTAATTTTGGATCAACTTGTTGATATTGTTCACAAGTTTAATGAAGAATTGAGTGGACAAGATAAACTTATGTAGAGGGTAGAAAGGAAGTTTGAAGACAAAGTTTTGGAGAATGTGGCACAAAAGATTGATATTGATCAACGGGAATTGTCCATTGTTCTTGTTTCTCTTGAAAATTCTATAAATAATGTTGTTTCTTTATTTGTTAAGGGGTAAAAGAATAGATCTGTGTCATCGTTTATGATACCAAGACCTATTTTGGTCAAATCTCATTTCGCTATCAAAACTCAATTTTTTTCAAAAACTAAAAATACCCTTTTATAGATCTTAGATTTAATATCATCATTGTATAAATTTTTTAGTGTTTTGATTAGTTATGATATTTTATAATTTCAAAATATTATAAGTCAATATTTCAATATTTCAGAAGATTCTCCCTTCAAAAAGGAAAAAAAAAATAGTAAATCATATCAAAAAAATTTAAAAACTATATTTATCTCTAGAGGAGAAAATCCTCTTTATGAATATGTAATTTTTTTCCAAAAAGGTATAGATTTGATAGGGAAGTTTTGATGGGAGGAAAAAATTGTTGGATTCTATTAAGGTTGTACTTGAGTACTTATAACAGAGAAAATATACATAAAAAACAATTATTTCTTTTTTTGTTCACTAGCTATACATGTCATGTATAAAGATATTTTCAAATCAGAACAAAAAAAGATGATTTGCATATACTTGTTTGACAGGAACTATACCCTATATTTTTTACAGTTAAAAAAGGGACTTCAAAATAAAATAAAATGAAAAGATTCTTACTCAAAAAAATTACAAAAAATATAGGCATAAAATTCATCCAATTCTACACATTTCATTAGTTTACATCATCTTCATATTTTGAACACAAATACAATTTTTTTTTGTCATTAATGTTGAACTATCACATTCTGATATCCCATTTCTTTATAAAAGGTGACATAGGTTTGTGCTTTCGCCCTAAGTTGAGTGATACATCAAATTTCACCAAAGAAATAAAGGACAAGTTTTCTAAGATAAATATTAATTTGAAGGCAAGTGCACATCATTTGTCATTTGATCTTAGCACTAGCTCTGCATATTTTGTGCAAATTGGGTATCTAATAGACATGTAGGCAGAACTATTAAGGAAAGAAGCTAGGATAAGGAATACACTTGGAGATATACAAAGTATGTTAATTTCTAACATGGATGTAATGCCAAAACATATTGTGCGCCAAAACATTAATCCATTACAATAATTTTTCAATTGTTGATCACATGATGGAACTATTAGCTAAAGTGTAGATAACTTTGCACACTTCAAAATTTTTGCAAGATATTTGGATAAAAACCATGTACATAATTTGGAACATACATAGTGATTTCATTTCACATTTTGGTATTACCTTATAAATATGCATTTTTGGCATTTTTGTCAAAAAAAGGGAAATAGGTCATATCATACAAAAAGAAGATATATGTACAAGGGGGAAACATATATCATAAGGAAATATATCTATAAGGAGGAACAAAAAAAAAGTGCAACAAGGCACAAAATCAATTTTGAAAAATCAAAGATAGAATCAGTTTCTACCAAGCAACAACACAATAGTCAAAATCAAGTTACAACCCAAACATATTGATATGGAGAGTTTTGACTTATATTTTTTGAGTATTCAATATTTTGGTATGATAAGTATTTTTTTCGCTGATGCCAAAGGAGTAGATTGTTGATCTTATGGTCAAATCATTTGTCATTTAGTGAATGAACACTTAATTAGATTGATTTACTGAGCTTTACAATTGACATCGGTCCTTACATATAAACAATAGTGCATGTCAAGCTTCAAAAAGTCTATTAAGGTTCACAGAGTCTACCAAGCTCATCAGTGTATACCATGCAAGAAGTAGTGTTAACCAAGCTTATTAGTGTCTACTAAGTTGGTAGTGTTAACAAAGTAGAATGAAGGTAATGTTGATAGTATTGCAGTGTCAACCAAGCCCTTTGATGTTGTAGTGCCTCTCCCATTTGATTTTAGTAAGTCATCCTAATGGATGCAACCTTGTTGATCTCTCCTTAAGATGGGATTATGTTTGGGACCATGAGTGGTCTACACCCTTGAGGTGATTTGATTTATGTTACTATATTAGTTGCTTTGTTTATGCTTATGGCTGATTTATGAGATTATGATGTGATTTATGGTTCACTGAGGTTTTCTCCAATGGTTACCAAGATCAATTTGATATCATGATGTTATTCCATAATTACCCTGAGATATGTGTAGAGATTACACTGTGTACTATTAGCCTACTACACTGGACTAAGTTCTTGTAGTAGTGGTTAGTCCTATATATGACAATGTTATCTTATGATTTTAAGTGCCTTTTCATGTTTTTTTTACAACCATTATTAAATGCTTAAATAATTAGAGATGGAGTGTCCATGCTGGATTCATTAGTTTTGTGTTGTGGATATTTACCTTGTTATGTTTCGATCCGAGCAATAATTATTACTTATGTTATGTTTTACATTTGAGATAACCCAAGAGTAAGATGTTATCCTTTGATTTCAATATCATAGATATTATACTATTATGTTGCTCAATTGATCATATCACATGAGGATGTCATTTTGAGATGATACTGTGTTTTATGATGTTATCTAGTTATCCAACATTTGGACATATCTTTGATTATGTTATGTGATGGATTTAATGCTATGGTTATTTACTTCATTCTTGCATTGTTATGATTTATGAAAATGTGAATGATGCAAATAGATTATTTTAGTATAATTGAATAAATGGTTAAATTAGTCATTTAATACATTTATTGCTTCGACTATGTTATTATATGCAATTGCACTTGATCATGTTGTTTAGTGTGCAAGATTTATATCTGTAGTAGTGGCACGTGTGGTTCAACCATTCATATTTTACCAATGTCATCCCTTTATGGTCAATGTATCCTTATTTTAATTGTTTAATTAATCCTTTCAGTGATTATTAAATCTGAACTCATTTTCATTATGCCATTAGACCAATGAGTGTGCCTGTGCATTTAGAGGTTCACATCATCGTGAAAGTTGTTAAGGAATTTTTTGTATTTTTGGGGGTTTTTAGGATTTTAATTTTATTGAATTTAATTTATGGTAGCTTTTTGATATATGAGTTTCTATTTCTAGGAATAGAATTTTTTTGTTTGGGTCAATTTGGGTTTTAACGAGGTTGGCTAGTTATTTTCCCTAATCGATTATTCACTTAAAAAGTGAGTAAGTATCCAAAAAAGAATTTAATTCCTAAATTCTTACTTTTGAATTAAAATGTTTGAGAGTAAAACCCAAAATCATATTGATGAGGATTTATTTGTTCATTGTGGGAGCTACAGGAATTGGATCATTGCAAGATTTGTCTTGTTAGATCTAGCTCGAGGAGACCTTTCATTACCATGATTTCTAACTAGTTCTGTAGGGTTTTTATTTTATGGTTCAATTTCATGTTTTCCCCCTTTTGGCTGTGAGGTTGGGCTCTCCCATTTTATTGTTTCTGCTCCATTTTAGCTTCTATTTTTGGTAACCATTTTTTAGGAGGATGAGAACTAGTGTTCCCTTTCATTTTTATTTTCTAGTTCTTCCTGATTCATCAGGTATGAATGTTTTCCCAATTTTTCAAATGGGAGTTTCGGGTTTCATGCCATTATGCTATCCATTTTTACATATAGTGTCCAAACCCAAATTTTAATGGATTTTTAGAGTTTTTGTATGCAAAGGTGAAATGGGTTTTAATTTCAAAGTTTTTTAGTTTTTGAGAATTTTACCTCATTTTGTGTGCCTCCCTATTCTCCCAAGTTTTCTTGGCATGAGTTTGGTCATGGACCTAGATTGTCCATTTGGATGTCAGTTACACTATTGTTACAAATTTATGTTTTTATTAGGATGAATTTTGCATCTGTACTCCTGATTTTGTGTTTGGTTGAGTGGTTTTATACCTAATGCTATTGTTTCTTTTGGACCCTTGTTATTGTTTCATGGACACTAGGATTCATGCAGAATCTATACTCCTAGATTGGGGCCAGTTGAGTGAGTTCATGATGTTTGGTCTTTCTATATCATTTGGATTCATGTAGAATATGTACTCTTGGATTGAGGTTGGTTGAGTGATTTTGTGATGTATGGTTTTATTGCGTTTGGGATTCATGTAGAATCTGTCCTCTCAAGTTGTTTTTTAGTTGAGTGATATTTTTCTTGTGTTCTTAAATAGTCCTTTTGTTATGATCTTCAATGGTGGTGCACCACACATGAGCATGTGCATGTACATTTTTTGAGTGACTTGCAAGGCCCAATCTTTCGTGGTACTTCCAGAAGTTATGATCATTAGGATTGGGTTGGGAAATTGCATGCCTATGGACACTCATCATTGGATAAGCATGGGTAGGGTAGGGTAGCATATGGAGGGGACTTCTATCTCATGATCATAGTGCCATAGGTTGGTAGAGGGAGCTTTAATTAAGTGATAAGTAAATAAAATGTGTGTGTGATAATAAAAATTAAGATAATAAAATGTGTGAGCACCCAATTAAGTTTGAGGATACAGTGCTAGAGCCTTCCATTGAGGGAGGTTGAATCTGCATGATCCAAGCTTGGGCTTGTCGATGCCAAGCGAGTGTCCATGATGTCAACCCTACTTAGTAGCCCATTGAGTGTTTGACTAGGACTTGTAGTTTATGCATTGTCTATGTTCTTGGTTTCAGTCATCCTATTGTCTAGTGTGACTATTAGCGATGGAAGTTTTTTTTTATGTGTGTTTATGGTTGGATCATTACCCTCATCAATATAGTGGGAGTGGGCATATGGGTTCCATGTGGTTATGAGGTGTAGCTACCTATACCACTACTAGGGAATGGTTTCCAGAGATGGTCTTTTGCCCCAGTGTGACCATTGCTAGATGTTTTTACTTGGTACTTTGGGTTCCGTAGTATTCTTTCTTGTATTTTTTTTTCTTTGGAATTCTTGGATATCATGTTTAGATGATGTTAGTTTATTTGATGCATTCCTATATTATGGTGTTTCGTATATGATTAGATGATGTGAATTGCTTCATTGGAGTATCTATTGCTCTAGTATAGCATGTTATTTTTCCTATTCATATGATGTTTAGCATATGATAGATGATGTAGTTGATTTATTGTATTATCTTATACTTCACTTCTAGCAAGTTAGATTTTCTTATTCTTATGTTGTACCACATTTTAGTAGCGATGTCCTCATAAGATAGCATTGATAATCTAGTTGGAAGTTTGGGATTTTACACACAGGGAATGGGTAGGGCCCATGATGGTCTTATGATGCTATTATGGTTGGGAGGAACCATGTACTTAATTTGGTTTTTTAGTTATTGCAATCTTATTTTAGTACATTGTGATGTTGCTTCTATACACTGTGATACTTGTTTCAGTACATTTTTTTAATGCTATGGTTTAGATGGTTAGATGTTCCTCTTTCTTGCTTCATGGCATCTTGTTGTTTATGCACTTAAGTATTCATTCCTTGATCTATGTTGATCTAGTACTCCCTAGTGTGGAGGAAATTTCTTTCCTAGCTTTTTACCTTTTTGTTTTCTTGCTTGCTATCTTGGGATCTCACACAAAATCATGCTTTCTCACGTGAGAATACAAGGTCTCACATGGTATGTTGGGTTTCCTTGCATGGCCTTTGGAACTTTCTTGTGTGAAATCTAACACTAGTTTTAGGTGTCTTGGTTGTTTGGCCAATCACTTTCTCATACCACATGGTGTACATCCTCGCATGGCATGCTGCACATCTTTGTGCAAAAATATGTTAGTCTATGGTCCTTGCATGAAAGATAAGGTGCATCTCCACTAGTTTTTAGGGATCAATTTTTGGTGATTCTAGTACCCTTTGGGTTTACTTAATTTTCCATGCTTTGATAGATCTTAGTTTCTTTGTGCTATTTCCATTTTGGGTTTTTATTTCCTGTTGTGTGTGTTTTGATTCAGGTAGTGGTGTTTGGAGATTTTTTGGTTGCTAGGATGGTGGTTAGTCTTCTGTTGTGATCTATGTGATTCGTGTATCATGTTGTCATGTGCACTTATACTTGTTTTTAAAAAAATATCTCTTCTTGAATCAAATCCTTATTCCAAGGATTTCTTAGTGGGGCATTACATTTGGTATCAAAGCCCATGTTCCAACATTGGGATCTCTATGTATCTATTGCCCATATGGTTGATGCTACATTGTGTGAGTGCAAGTGTCTCGGTAAGAGCTCATGATCTTTGTTACTTTAGTATCTACTTGGGATAGACTTGCTTGTCTAGTAGATGCAATTAGAGAAATGTGAGGAGAAGGAAGCAAGTCTTCCTCACTTTATAGATAGAATTGATGTGCCTTGTTTGGTTTCTTGATTGTGTGACCCTTTTGGATTGGAACTACTAATTAGTATCCATGAGTTAGACTTGAATGCTTCTTTTGTTCTCCTTTTGGAGTAAGGTGCATTGTTCCCTATTTTCTCCTTTTGTAAGTAAATAAAGGGATCTTATTTGTGATTCTATATTTTGTCATTATAGTAATGAAATGGTTCCCTTCATTGAAATGAGTTTTTATTGTCAATCATTGCAAAAAAGTAGGTTTTGCATTTTATTCTTTGGATTAATGACTTAAGTCCATATTCTAATTGCTTCATAATCTTATAGAAATTGTATTAAATTAATGGATATCTAAATATTGCATTGCACGGAAAACAATTCATAACATTATTGTAGTCTGCATATGCATGGGATTATTGATGGTATATTGCTTGATGTGAGTGAGTGTGTTCTCTAACACTTCTAGGATGATTTTTTTCTTAGCATTGTGTGGTGATCTATCCCTCTTATGTGACTATTCCCAGTCATCACATGTAATTTGACTCAGTTGATGCTTTATTTTATTTGGTTGGAGGTATTTTCCTCATGTTGTTGGGCTAACATTGGTTTTCATTATTTTTCTTTGTTAGACTAGTCATAAAATTTCTCTATTTCTCTCGTTGTGACAGTTGTCACATTTGAAGTATTGTTGAAATGAGCTCTTTTTGATATTTACTATTGGAACTTAAAATTGCCCCATTTGGGCCTTTTGTTTTGGTTCATGATGACTATTCTAAATGTGTTTTACTAGTACCCAATTTTGTGTTGTGACTCTATCACATTCATCTCAAACCTCTATTAGTATGTACAAGCGATAATATTATAGAGAACATAATAGTGTGCTTGTAATAGATGTAAAGATGTTAATGTAATTGGATGGTTTAAATGGTGATTAAACATAATTTTATTCTAGAAAGAAATTTGAAAAGATATATACTTGTTTTATGGTGACTCTTGAACCCTTTCTTTGAAAACCTTTCACTTTCATTGTGCATTAATGCTTGTGTTATGATTAATTGATTAATTGATGAAATTATGAAAGAAAAGTAATTATTTTTTTATTGTGTGAATTACCTTTCTTTTCATGCCTTATATTATTTTGGACATGCCTTTTCTTTGGTTGCTTTAGATGTTTCATCAATTAATTATCTTTGTCATTGAGAGGGTTTGAGCTTTCCTATGGTGTTTTATCTTGAGTGGTGACTCAAAATCTTAGGTCATAGTACTCTCTCAGCTCTATCCTATCATAGGCCTCCTCGATATCTTTCCAACACTTTTTGAATATAGTCAATTGAAGTTTGAACATGAAAGTTATGGCCTCCATAGTGAAGGCAATTTTTGTATTGATTTGAAATTTCATGTGAGAATCAAGTGATCATGCACTTTCTCACTTGGTTCATTGCATTTTATTGCCTGGTTTAATGAGAAAATTTGCATGAGACTATGCTAATGCAAAATTTTTCTAGGGAACAACAAGAAACTCTTTCACACTTCTGAAGGTGCAGATCAATTTTTTGAGTACCCTTTATTGAGTAGAGTCCAATTTAATCATGACATATCACATTCATGTCCATTGGAGAAGTTTAACACTTCATGGTTTTGGTTGGAAGATGTTAACAAATCTTCATGATCTACTAGGTACTTGTTGGGATTTGTACTTGCATTTGTGTGTTTCCTATAGCATCAACCCATGCTTGTGAGATTAAGTGTGGTTTCTAAGCATTCCTTGTTTGTGGTGGATGTTGCCTTTTCATTTGAGAGTGACTTAGTATTTGCATGAGTCTAAGATCCACCTTTTGGATTTTGACTTTGTCACATCTTTGTATTCTTTTCTCTCTTGAGAAAGTAGGCTAGTGTGGTTATGCCATTAGCTCAATTAGTGTTGTTTGACTATGTTGATAGTTGGTGGAATTGTGAGTTCCCTAATGTGTCTTGAGCTGATTTAGTGCAGACATTAAGAGTGACTCCCTCTTAGTCCTAATACTTTTTAGTTTCTTTCTCCCTAAGCTTATATCTTCTAGAGTATTGTCTCAGTCAAGTTTTTCTTTGCTAGTTGGCTTGAAGCTAGAGATTGAGTTTAGTGGTAGGATGGGGTGTAGTATTCCTAGCATGTTGCTAGAGGGACATGGTATTTTTGGACACATGTTACCATTTTATGAGTTGGTGTGAGGATGTTACATGATTGTGTCCACTGATGAAAGTCTTTGTAACCTTGTGGAAAGGTGATATCTTGTCCGGTTGGGTTATGTAACTTGATTTCTTTGTTACAGTTGAGCTTTTCATATCATAGAGACTATGTAACCCTACACTTGGTGGTTAGTAGTGGTGGGTATCCTTTTGCAATATGTAATTTTTTTAGTAAATCATCATCCTCTTTGTTCAAAGAGTGAGTTTATGTGGATTCATGGAAGCTTGTGTGTGGCATGATAGTATTCTTGGTATCTTGGGATGGTTATTCCACATGATTTCAACTCTTGTTGGAAATGTGTAGTGTTTTAATTTGGTTTTGTGGTAGGTGCATGTCTTAGTTGGGAACCTATTGACAATGTAGAGTAGCTTTTTCCTTACCTTGTTTTGTTGACTTTATGGCTAGATGGGTTTTCCTAGCACATGGGAGGTTCCTTGTTGGAGAACCTTGTGTTAATGTGACACCTTTTCTCTTGTGGTTAACATATTTGGGGGTCGATGTGATGATATGAGAATGTTCTAGTGATTTGGGTTTGACTTGTGGAGAGTTTGTTGAGTCATTCCTATTGCTTAGTTTTGATTTGGTTCTTGATGTGTTTTGGTTTCTATTCTTGGACTGCAGGCTTCTAGGAGTAAGCCTAGTCTTTGGAGGGGATGACATAGTGCCTCTCCCATTTGATTTTAGTAAGTCATCCTGATCGATGCAACCTTGTTGATCTCTCCTTGAGATAGGATCATGTTTGGGACCATGAGTGGTGTACACCCTTGAAGTGATTTAATTTATGTTACTATATCAATTGCTTTCTTTATGCTTATGGCTGATTTGTGATATTATGATGTGATTTATGGTTCATTGAGGTTTGTGCTTGTGGTTACCAAGATTGATGTGGTATCATAATATTATTTCGTGATTATCTTAAGATATGTGCAGAGATTGCAATGCATGCTATTACCCTACTACACTAGACTAGGTTCACGTAGCAAAGGTTATTCATGTATATGACCATGTTTTCTTATGTGTTTAAAGTGCCTTTTCATATTGCTATTACAACCATTATTAAATTCTTAAATAATTAGAGATGGTTGTCCATGTTGGATTCATTGGTTTTGTGTTGTGGATATTTACCTTGTTATGTTTTGATCCAAGAGATAATTGTTACTTATGTTATGTTTTACATTTGAGATGATCTAAGGGTTAGATGTTATACTCTAATTTCAGTATCATAGATGCTAAACTACTATGCTACTCAATTGATTATATTACATGATGATGCCATTTTGAGATGACAATGTGTTTTATGATAATATCTAGTTATTTGGTATTTGGATGTATCTTTTATTATGTTATGTGATGGATTTAATGCTATGATTATTAACTTCATTCCTGTGTTGTTATACTTTATGCAAACATGAGTGGTGTAAATATATTATTTCAATATAATTGAATAAATGGTTAAATTAGTCATTTAATACATTTATTACTTTGGCTATGTTATTATATGTAATTGCACTTGATCATGTTGTTAAGTTTGTAGGATTTATATCCCTAGTAGTGGCACAAAGAATTAGTGGTTCAACATTCATATTTTAACAATGTCATCCATGTATGGTCAAAGTATCCTTATTTTGATTTTTTAATTAATTCTTTCAATGATTATTAAATTTGAATTCATTTGCATTATGTGAATAGACCAATGAATGCGTCTATGCATTTAGATTTTCACACCATCACGAAAGTTGTTAAGGAAATTTCTATGCTTTTGAGGTTTTTGGGTTTTTAATTTTATTGAATATAATTACTAGCAACTTTTTCATAGATGAATTCCTATTTCTAGGAATAGCCTATTTTCATTTGGGTCTATTTGAATTTTAACTAGGTTGGCTAGTTATTTTTCCTAATCGATTATTCACTTGAAATATGAATGAGTATTAAAAAGAAATTTAATTCCTTACTTCTCACTTTTTAATTAGAAAGTTTGAGAGTAAAACCCAAAATCCTATTCATTAGAATTTACTATTTTGTTTTTTGTGGGAGCTAGGGGCATGAAATCATCACGAGGTTGGTCTCATTGGTTCTAGCTCTGGGGAACCTTGGATTGTAGCATTTCTAGCTACTTCTATGGGATTTTTATGTTAGGGTTTAGTTTCCCATTTTTTCCCTTTTGACTGTGAGGTAGGGCTTTCCTATTTTATTATTTCTACTCCATTTTAGCTTCTATTTTTGGTATCAAAACATCACTCGAGTGGTCTTCAAAACTTGACTTTGAGCAGTCAGATGACTTGGTGAAGATTACTGAATTTGGTGTTGTAGCTGACTCCAAAAGGTAATTAATTAGATTGGTATTTATGTAACATATCTTATCATATCCAAAAATGAGTGAGTAACATGTAACAAGAAGCATGAGTTCAAATTAGAATAAATCTACAAGCAATGTAAGCAAAAGTAGAGTATCATCTATCATAGCAAGGTGATCATTATAGATCAAATGAATCTCATATAGAAAATTGAGTTACATAGAAGAAATCAACTACTGGTTCCTCCTAATAGGTTCATCAATCAAATATTTGAACAAGGTGGACTTAATAGTCTTATGGTGAATCTCCTAACCAAGTTCACATTTCATTGTATATTGTAAATCCTTTCACAAGGTGTGCCTAATAGTCCTTATTGATTTTAATAGGGAAGATCATCAGAAGTGATCAATTGTAAGCTTTAATAGGGAAACTTTATACTTCATTACTATAGCTTTTGGATATCATCCCCACCCCAATTTTACTGTCTATTTGGAAGTTTTCTTAGTTACCAAATATTATGTCAAATATTATGAATGCTTTATTGCTATCAATATTTCATGCATGCAATTAGATCAGATTATACAAGGAAGGTTTAAAATGTGAATTAAATTTATAAGTTTTATTGGTTCTTGATTCATTCGCTCATCCCCCTCTTAGTCACCTAGTCTATACTACATTTCTAACATAATGTCCATATTTTGTTCTTCTCAATCTAACCAATTTCTTCATTCATAGCTTGGATCCGGTCTTCATTTTCCAAAGCATCCTTCACTAGTCTAGGTTCATGCATATTTAGTAAACATGATTTATTTCTCAAATTATTTCTAGTCATTGTTTCACCTTCTTTATCTCCAATGATTTTTTCAATAGGGTGATATCTTGTGACAAACTTTAATAGCCTTGGTTTTGTTCTTCTTTTAGAAAGAGATCTTTCATCAATCTCAAAATCACTACGTACCTCTCTATCAGGTAATTTCATATGTCTTTCTTACAAACTGATCTCTATATCAAAATAAGTTTATGCTTCTATTTATAACTTGGGTCCTGATTGTAACTTAACACTCAAGAATGCAATTTGACATCCACTATATTGACATGGCAGTCATTTACTCTTGTTGATTTGTAGCTTGAATCACAAAACCTTCATCAACATTCATTTTTACATAGTAGTAAACAAAGGTTTTGTCCTCTTTAGGTTCCTTCTTAGGTACTTAGCTTTATGTACCTCTATATATTCATAAAATTTTACATTTACATTTTCCACAACTTTGTTAGTGTTAGTTTTCAAACACTTATAAGCTTTACTTCTTGTGGAATATCCTATGAATATACCTTCTTCACTTTTTACATAAAACTTACCATTTCTATTGTCCTTAAGAATGTAACACTTTCTTCAAAATATTCTAAAATATTTATCATTGGGAGAGTATCGAAACAATAGATCAAAAGATGTAAAATGTGTGCCTTTCTTGACTAGTAATATGTTTAAAGCATAGACAATTGTACTTACATATTCTCTCCAGTATTTCACAAAAACATTTATCTCCATCATTAATGTTCTAGCACAATCCATCGTAGATCTATTCCTCCTTTCAAAAATCCCATTTTGTGGAGGGGTTCTAGCTGCAAAAGTTTGTCTTTTGATTCCTCTATCATTACAAAATATGTCAAACTCATTTGATGTAAACTCTCCACCTCTATTACATCTCAGACATTTTAAAATTTTACTAGTCTCCTTTTTAACACTAGCCAAGTACCACATAAATATTTGAAAAGTGTCACCTTTAAAATTTAAAAAAAAACTTAACTATCATTATCCTAGAATAATCATCAACAAATAGGATAATGTATTTGACACCTTCGTAGGTTTGCACATCAACTCATCCACATAAATCAATATGGACTAATTCCATAATTTCCTTAGAAGTATGAGTCTTACTTTTTTATTTAGGAGCATCCTAAGCTTGTTGGTAATCCTTTATGTTGAAGGGATTTTGGCTTGAAGATGTGGGCTCGATCACCAATTTAGTGGTGCTTAGTCATTATTGGGCATAGTTTTGGCCTAACATCTTAACATACTCTGGGAGCTCAACATACTCTATGGAGCTCGATAGACATTGGGAGTTCAACATACTATATAGAGCTCAACATAGACTAGGAGCTCAACTTACTCATTGGAGCTTGCCATGCTTTGGGACTTGGAATGCTCTGGGAGCTTGAAATTACTTATAGTTTGGTCAATGCTTGGGTTTTTTTTCTCTAGCACTTGGCTTGGTATTGGTTCCTATTGGTGTTGAGTTGTTTTTGAGATGAATTTTTTCATTTAATTTATGTATGTGTATTTAATTTGTGTTGTAGCTGACTTGTGGCTCAACACAATTTAATGTAAGGGATTTAATTTAGTTGGTAATGAACTGGGCCAAATTATGGCTTAGTTGGGTATAAGTAGGGGGTTTTTTAGAGTCTTTAGGCATTATTATCATCTAGCTTGTAGAAGAGGATGAAGGCTAGATGAAATCTTGGAAGGCTAATAATCAATTTATTTGATTATAACCTATAGTTTGACTATGCTATCCTAAGTTCATTATTTGATTAAAAGAACATGTCCCCTTTTAATTAAATAAAAGACCCCATTCTTCTAACCCACTTAAAGTGCACACATAAAGTCCTTTTTCTATTTTGCAATTAAAAGAAAAGGCTTTGTGACTTTTGTCTTATATGACAAGTCAACTTATATTCTATTCGTTGACTTGTGTGTGCACATGGATCACTCCTCTTTTTGAATTCCACCGTTGATCATCCGCCATCTTCATTTTGATCTCTACCATCCATACATCTTTAAAAGGGAGAGAGCTTTCCCCCTCAATGAATCTTTTTTTTGAATATTGTCATGCTGTAGGTTTTCTAACAGGTTTCCTTGGAGCTTTGTGGAGAACTTCTCTTCCTTGTCTCATTCTCTCATTTCCTTCATATTAGTCTTAAGATCATATTGCATGATAGTGTAGTTTCCTTTGCAAATAATTAGATCACATAGCTTAATAGTTGGATTTGTAACATTCCCATCTCTTTTTTAGCATAGCTTGCATTGTGCATCTCATCCTAATTTAGTTTCATTTTTGCATTGCATGATCCAAGAGTTCTTTGACACTAGCACTCTTGCTCTTGTCTAAAGAATCTCCCATTTTGTGGTTTACTAGCAAGGGCTATATTTCTAAGGCTCAGCTAAGAGCTCCTATATGCTCATTTGTATGCCCCTTGCACTCCATGACTAGGGATCTCTAAGTCAGCATTCGAGCTTTCCAATCTATGGAGAACCTCAGATAGATTGATTTAGAGAAGTGCACCTTTTCGAGTGTACATTTTTGGCGCCCATCGTGGGGCTTTAATCAAGTTTCTAGCTCGATTTGCTTTTATTTTTCATCTCTGATTTTTTACGGTAGCATATTGGATCTAATAAAATGCTTTTGTAGAATTATCACTTTGGTTTTAAGGCTAACCCATAAGTAAATTGGTTTGAAGGCCAAAAACTTAGTTGGTTTAAAGATTTGATCATATCTTTTAAACCGCTTGAATTTTGGTTCTGAAATGTTTTTTGCAAGTTGGGTATATGCTCAAAATGTCTCAGTCCGATTTTTAGAGCATTTTGACGTGATTTTTGAGAGTTATGAGTTTTTTTTTGTTTTACATAAAAATCCATTTTTGATCGCAAATCAGAAAATTTTTAAAAAAAATTTACGCTTTCAGAAAGCGTTTTTAATTCTAATGGGCGTTCTTTCTTTGTGTTTTGAATTTTGAGGTCGTATTAAGGATCAAAAACTTGATTTGATAAATTTGGCCTATTTTGACAAAATTGATCTCTAGAGCGCAAATGAAGAGATTTTTTTTAATTTCTTACATTTTTGGAAATCTCTCTGATTTTTAATAGGGGTCTCTTCTTTTCATTTTTATTTTTGGATATGAAATCATAGCAAAAAAGTCCAATCTTGTTGACTAGGTCAAAATCAAAGAGTAAAAATGAGAGCATTTGTGATTAACTTGCACTTTCTTTGCTTGCACTTTGTTGGAAGATAAATTGGATTTTTGAGGAAACTCACCACTTTTTATTGCAGATTTTTATGTTATTTCACACTAACTTTTGGTGCTAACAAGTTGTGATTATAGGTTGCCATCCTTATAAAAAAAAATTGAAACATTGCATAAGAAGAACACATGTCAAAGCTTCAAATGCGCAAGGGCTACTAACATTGTTTGCAGGGCTGCCCAAAGCATAAAAATCCAAAATTTCTTGTTTTTTTTGTTTTCTTGTGTGACATTGAATAATTGTTCATTTTTCATAGGCACATAAAACTTGTGATTGGAGTCTTTTGGTAATAGGAGAGTATGCTCTTCACCCTTGTGGTGAATCAAAAATCTTGACTTTCCATTTGGTTTCAAAAGCAAGGGGTAACTGAATCTTCTTGGCATGTTTGGGAGAAAATTATTGGAATAAGAGAGTATGCTCTTCACCCTTGTGGTGAACTAGAAATCTTGACTTCCAAAAGTTGATCCACTTTGTGTAGTTAGAAGCTTTTAGAGGGCCTGCTCTTGGACAACTTGAGAGGAACGACCCAAGTGGGGACAAGCCAATTACCTGGCTCTTCCAACCCACTATAAACTCAAGGCTATCAAGGACATAGAACTTTGGTAGACGTAGTGTTTATCTTTGCCTAGTGTGATCGCTTATGGGATTTTGACCATAGGGAGATCACTAGGCAAGAATGCTTCAGGTACTCTTGTGGTTGTGAGATCAGTTACTCATCGCAAGGTGAGGTGTCCCATAATTGGGAGCAAGAGGAACACTATGAATGGAAGCCCTATCTAAACACCCTAAGTTAGTAACTACCCTTTTTTAGCCACTCAACTTCTTGGTGCAAGGATCAATCCTAGTGGACTACCCGGATCACCCCAAGATTTTACACTTACCATATGTGTTCCCTTGGTTGTTCTTATGGAACTTCCATGACAAAGCCAATATCTCTTGGGGGAAACCACTTGGTATGAGGCAAAGGAGCATCAAGCGTGGGCCAAGGTGTTGAGTAATGAACCATGTCCTTTAGGTAGATATTGCTTGATGTGTTCTCGAATGTGGTATACCTATGAAAATCTTTTGAACATACACATGATGATAGTTCTAGGGATTTATTTTGATACCTCACATATTCTTGTATCATGCAAGGTTGATTTGTCCCTTGCTTGATTGTTTGAATAATACTCCATGTGTCACTATCTTGCTTGGAAAGAAATTTCTTTTGAATATCAAATTTTCTATGCTATCAATTATTGTCAAACTTTGTCAACCAAGTAAAAATGTCAAGTGCAAATATTTTCTTGTGTTACTTACTAAGAGGATTCTCATCATTTGACTTTTCTTTTATATGTCTCTAGTTCTTGAACATGCTTAAAGTGGCTCTTTGGTCTTAGTGCTCTTGGTCTTTTTGTCTTCATGATCTATGCATGCTTGCTAGTTATCTTGCCTTGATTTCTTGACTACACTCTTGGGTTGGAGAGTTGTTCACTTGTCACCCTGCTTCCTCTATCTATTTGGCTATTTGGGCATCTTTCCTAGCTATTGACTTGAGTCATTCATGTTGTAAGTTTCTTGGACATATTGTTTGACAAGTCACTTTAATCTCTCTCTAATATCTTGGCAAGTGAACACTCTATCTCCTATAGTTTCAACATCAAGTTATCTTTTAGGCTCTTTTATGCTTGGCTTTGCATCTAAAACTATGAGATCTAAACCTTTTGGTACCAAACTTCAACCAAATCTAGATAATCAAGATATCCTCCATGTCACTAAAGAGTTTCAAGATTTATATGTGCAATACAGAGAACTAGAAGAGACAAATGATCTTTCTTACCTTCATTTCTCTAAGCGCATGACAAAAATGAAGTCTAAACTTGAGAAAAGGTTAGAGGAGAAGATTTCATCATTACATTAATCTTCCTTAAGGTCTTTACATGCATGTGAGTCACCTTATTTGAGGTCATCCTCTTCTTTTAGGTTTACATGCTCTACTTTAAGACATCAAATGTCTTCTTCTTCTAGATCTAAAGACCTCTTTAGAGAACAAGCAAGTGATACCTCCTTTGAGCCTATGCTAAAATTTCATGATGGACCTATCTTTGACCAAGATAATGATGAAGACATGGATGCATACCATTCACATGAAAAACAAAAAAAGGACTCTAGACATAATTTTGATAGAACTTTTGCTCCCTTAGAAGATTCTTATGATGACACTTTGCAAAAACTTCTTGGCAATAAGATCATCATGTTACCTAAGTCTAGCTCATATGGAAACCCATTCTTGGATATCTATTGTTCTTATCATAAACATAATGAGCATAGTACTTCAGATTGCATTGAGCTAAAACATAAAATCCAAGATCTTATTGATAATGGAATTATTGGAACCTGTAGTGACTCATGTGTTGAGGATACTTGTCTTGAGCAAGATTACATTAATGAACCTATGTCTAGTAGTGGCTCCATTACATCTTCCACTTCTTCCAACACTCAT
Organism: Cupressus sempervirens; assembly: GCA_028749045.1. NCBI lineage: Eukaryota > Viridiplantae > Streptophyta > Pinopsida > Cupressales > Cupressaceae > Cupressus > Cupressus sempervirens. The sequence goes on along the minus strand of CM053789.1, from coordinate 65,272,717 downwards.
GCATCTCCCAACACTTCAAATCTTTCCAACATGCCTCTATCAAATAAAGAACCTTATGCTTTCCACATTGACTACATGTATCCTCAAGGGCTACCTCTAAAAGAAACTCAAGCTAACCTTCACTTGGCTGCAAACCTTTTCCATGCTAATAATCCTAAACATCCTCAACCTTCATGCACTACTATGCCTAATCCAAGCACTACTCCATTCACTCTTCATTTTCCCTTGTCCTTAGAAGTGGCTCCATGTCAAGAGGGCTCTCAAAATGAAAAAGCTATAAATGTTAAGAAAGATCAAGATCAAGCACCCTTTCATCTCCTTCAAAATGTCACTCCTCCATATCCTATGTCTTATCCACCTCCTAAGTATGATGAATGCACTACTTCCACTATTTTCCTTGAGCTTACTGAAAATTATGAGAAAAGTTCTCTTCCTATGCTATCCAAAGCTACTTGTCAAGATCAAAACATCCCCTCATATTCCACTTCTCCACATCCAGTTCAAAATTGTGCTCAAGCTTCAAGTTCTTCTATTAAAAATGGTGTTCCTATCAAAGGTACTCGTGAGTCTATTGATGGCTTTGACCATGTTGCTCACTCTAAAGATATTGATATCCCTTCCCACTATCCCTTTGCATCTTCTAAATCTATCCTTGGTCCTTATCCATCTAAGCTAAAACATTCAAACCTTCCATCCATATTGGGGCCTTATGTTCCTCCATCTCCTACATTCACTCCTAGCTCATTCCCTAGCTCTACTATAATACCTCAAGATCAACAAAGACACTCATCCTTGATGACTTTTCACCCATCTATACATCTAAACTAGTCATATCATCCTTATTCATCGACAAATCCCAAGTCCTTTGGAAGTGAGAATAAACATAAGAATCCATTGAAAAAGAAAGATCACTATGTCCCATCTAATCGACATGTGAATGCTAAGAAGGAGAATGCACAAAAGAGACCACAAAGGTCCACTATTAAAAAAGCTAAATCAAAGAAAATATGGGTTCCTAAACCCATTATAGAAGAAATGTGTTTTGAAGCATCCAAAGGAAAATATAAAGCTATATGGATTCCCAAGTCTCTTTTAGAAGACTTGAATATTGGAAATACTTCAAAGTTCCACTCCACTTTTTTCCAAATCTCTTCTACCACCTCATAAATCTAAATCCCAAGCTATTTCATCCATGATTCCTCCATTGTTCCAATACCCTTCAAGGTGTGTGTCAATGTTAATCTTGTCCAATATTTTAGCTACCCACATAAAATCCTCTAAAGCTTACACCTCCTTTCTATACATGAACTCTTATCCTCCATATATTCTTCCTACTACCATTTCTCTTTCATCACCCTATCAACATCTTTGAGCATACCTTTCTATGGTCTTGGCTTATCATGAATTATCTTTTCTATCGGAGCATTATCTACATTCAAACAACTTCAGCTCTTTCTAAAAATTCAAAAAAAAAAAGAAAAACAAAAGAAGAAAAAAATGAAAAAATGAAAAAAATGAAAATGTGCCTTAGTGAAAACCACATCTTGTGGCACCTTGGTAGCAAAAGTAAAGAGAAATAAATTTATCCTATGGTGAAAAATACTTCTTGTAGCACCTTAGATAAGTACCATGATGAAAACCTGGCAAACAGGCATCATGTGTAATTCTTTCATCATCCATCTATCCCCTCTTCTCTCTTTGATCTTGACAATGTTGAGCTATCTTTGCATATTGGTTATCTTATCCATGAGAGTTTCTAATGTTGTCTCCCATTCCCTCATAGCCTCCATCTTGAGCTTTATTTTTATTGCTCTATCCCATCACTATCCTATCTAGTTGACCCCTTGGTCTTGATCATAATAAATAAAAATGGTTCTTAGGTCTCTTGACATGACTACTCTTTTGCACTACACACTTCATGCTATCTCACTTGTTGGCTTCATTGCTTATCCTACATGCTATCTTTCTCATTACTTCCATTTCTTATCCAAAGTATGCTTCATATGACTATTTCACCTCTTTCCCTAGCTTGGGTACTCTTGAGGAGTCAGTCCTTGAGGATTACTTTCACTTGCTTCATACTCTTTTTTCATCCATCTTTGCTTATCCACTGGTTCGTTGCTCCATCATATCCTACACCTTGCTAGACATTGGGAGAAAATGATGTGATATTGCTTGAGAACTAGTGATCTCTAAATTATTCTAAAAAAATCCAAAAAATCATATATGATCCTAAAAAAAATCCTAAAAATCAGAAAATGTCCTGAAAAATCTATCAAGTGGTGAAAACTTAGAAACAGACACTACTTGAAACCCTCGCACCTATGTCTATCAGTCTCAATCACCTATTTTGCTACACATTTCCTAGCTTGGAATTGTTTCTTGTCCTCGTCTTGGGGGCACAACTGCTTAGTCTATTGAGGTATTCTTGTGCATTAGGGTTTCTTTGACAACTCACAAAATAGTGTTTCTCAACACTTCCCCCACCTTGACATCAAGTGTTTTTCAACACTTTTCAGATAGTTTACCTACGGTCTTCAATGTCACAATATTTATCACTATTAGAATCAAGTCTTGAAGAAATGGCCAAGTGACTTACACACACACACTTTAACACTTAAACGATTGAGCTATGCTAACATTTATCTACTTTGTGTGTTTTCTATGATGATTTCTTTGCCACGTGTTCCCTCCCTAATAGTCTTTCAAGGATGTCATTGAATAGAAGACTGGGGGCATGGGGCATGTCTTCTTGATTTCTACTTGTGGCTATACTTTTTTTGTCTATAGTGTTGTAAGCATTCGTGCTTGTCCTATTCAACATGTTGGCTTAAAAATGTATCATCCTTGACTGTTTTGCAAGACTGCACTCAGGGTTTATCCTAGTGCTTATGCCTTGATACAGGTGTAATCTTGCTAAATTAAACTTAGGGAATCTAATCGCGTAGTTATCTTGACTTACATGTCTCTGATGCTTAGATTGGATTTCCACATACCTATCTAATATCGATCATATTCATATCCTCATAGTTATACTAGTGATGGTTGTATGATCTCATGATATCCCTAATAAATGCTCAATGATGAAATTAAGAGTCTAAATGTTATGCGCTTCTTGCTGGTAAACCACTTTGCATATTAGCTTGCATTTTAGGTTCATTTTCTAGCTTAGTCTTGCATTCATTCATATGGGGTGAGCTCTCTCTTCATCTTTTTGTGGGTATATCAGCTAACTCCTTTCATATATTTCTTTACTTTCTTCTTGTTCATGTCTTTTCACCTTCTTAATCTTTCACTACATTTCTTTGCTAAACCTATCATCACAAGTGGTTAATCCAAAAAATCATCACATACGATCTATCCAAGTGTCACATTTTCACAAAAATATTTAAATCTATACCACCCATATGAGAGATCAAAAACAATACACATAAGCATATACACATGCATGAGCTGGAAACAAAAAATTGAAACATCACATGAAAGCTGAAACATACATTTTGAGACAAGTACACAAGAATATCGATAAACCTAGTATCTCATATATATATCAAATGTGTCATGGTACATATACAAATGTGAGATCCAAAATGTGGATATATGTCTCAAAAATACATAAGGTACAAATCAAAACATAATGTCATGTCTGACTGCCACACTCTACGGCTGGTGCTGGCCCTAGTGGAGGAGCCTGTCTCCTATCTGGTGCCTGCACTGCACCCTCTGATCTGCCTGCTCACTCTGAATAATCAGGAAGACCCTGTCCTAGTGGTACCACACTCCTATAGGTGGCATAATAGTATGCAACTTGGAAACCATGATGCACTGCCTCTCGTCTCGCAACATCCCGCTCTCTGCGTAGCTCATCTGCTCGTGCTCGCTCATCCATCAGCTGTTGATCCCGTACTGTGATAGTCACCCGAAGTGCCTACATCTCTACCTCCAAGGCACGGATCCTCGCACCCTGCTCCTCTCCTCCTACTGGCTGCTCTGCAGGTGCCTCTACCCCCACCGCTCGTTGCCTCCTCAAGGGCACCTCCTCCTCTCCTCCTGCTGGCTGCTCTGCAGGTGCCTCTACCCTCACTGCTCGCTACCTCCTCAAGGGCACCTCCTCCTCCTTAGACTCCTTTGGGCATTACTCACCCTTAGATAGGGAAGAAGTGGCCATGTATGAGGGAAGGGTTTTAGTTGAACCCTGACAGTGTAGAGTCTCTTCTCATGACGAGAAGAGGGAAAGAGGGTAGGGTATTATGGGCCCCTATTGTCATCACATATCATGTTTTGAAATTGTGAAATTTGAAGAAGTGAAGGAATGAAAATCGTTGTTTTGTTGGCTTCGAAAGGGCATTGTGGAAGAATGTAAGTTCTTCAAATTTTAGCCTCAAAAGGGCTATGTTATGGTATTGTGGTTGACATCTCCTATTGAAAAAATCCATCTTCTCCTTAGTTTGGTTCAATGTTGAACCTATTGTGAAAAATCAAGAGGTGAATGTATGCTTGTTTTGTCCTTTATGTTATGTGTGTTTTTCCTCCGGGCTAGTTTCATTTTTTCCATGATCCCATGATGTATTGAAGAGATTGATAAAGATCCTTGTTAAAGACCAAGAAGAGAATTCAAATTGTAATGTAACATTATGTTAAAATGTATTTAAATGTTGATGTATTGGCAAGGATATCGGGTTTTCTTACTGGTTCTTTCTTGATGGAGCCTTGAACTAGGTTGATTAATAGAAGAGAAAAGATTGAAAAAAAAAACCTTCTTGCATGGTACCTTATGTTATTTCAATTTTTGCCCATGTGCATGGGAAAAATTAAATTAAATGGTGATGATCAATTATAAAAATTTCAAGTTTAAATATGTCATTGTATAAATTATATTATGTTGAAATTTCAATCAATTTCATATGTATAAGGGGATACAATAATTCTTACATGGTGGATAAACCAAGTTGTTCAGCTTCCCTTTTAAACTAGGCCATTTGGTAAATTCAATTTGACAAAAATAGGTATATACATTTATATTAATTTACACCCCTTGAAAAAAAATCTACACTTAGAAGAAATTGGATTTAAAAAAAAAAAACACTCCGAGGAGCTAAAAAAGCTCTCTAGATTTTGTATGGACAAAGAAATTAATTTCCATGTTGTGATACAGAATATTCTATGTGAATTCTTATTATGAATTTTAAATTTTTAAATATATATATATATATATATATATACATATATATTTATATAAAAACAAATATCCTAAAAATACCAATTACTTTACTTTACACCATAACTCCCTTTGTATCTCCCTAAATCCTTAAGCTACCCACTTACTTTAAATCATCACCACCAAGGGAATAGGTGTTAGTTGGAAACTCGGAGTAAAGTGGAGTTATGTTTTTAGCACAAGAGAAACAAAAATAATTACACACACACACACACACACACACACACACACACACACACACACACATAAGGTTAGCACATCATTACCTAGACTAACCTAGGTACTCCATGACTTGACAAGGCCTTAAAAAATCCTATCAAGCTTTCCTATTTTCTAGGTATAATTATAGCATGGTGGGCTGACTTAAGGAAATTTGCATGCCCCAAGGAAAGGGCTGTCATGTCATTGGGATTGGGGGCAGATTTTGTGAGTAGGTTTGTTTATGGGTTAACTTTATTTGTTTCCCCCTTGCTAAGTGTGCATCTTGCATGAGGCTTTTTCTTTGGGCTGAGTTCAGCCTTGTCTTGTGTGTGTAGGCATGGTACGGCCATGTCAGCCTTGACTTGGCCTAGGGATTAGGAGTTGTCATATGGCAAGTGGCCAAGGTTAGACTAGGGAAGTGTAGGGGGTAGGTAGTTAGGAGAGGTAGGGTGGAGTGTGTGTTTTAGTTAAGTTCTTTTCTTGTATAAGGATTTTTAATTTAGTTAAAGTTTTAGGATTAGTGATTCATTATTATGTCTTTTTTTTCGATATTAGATTGTTATTTGAAATTTAGTTTTAATTAAATTAGTTTTAGTTTAGTGTGGTTTTGTTTATATGTATATATAGAAATTAGTTTAATAAAATAATGTTATTAATTGGTAATTTTAGACTTTAGTTTTAATCAGTATAGTTAGTTAAGTTTATGTTTAATGTATAAGATTTTTAATTAAAAGTGTTAAATAGTAATGAAAGTTATGAATTAAATTGTATTAGAATTTCATACATTTAAAATTAGTTAGCATGATAAGAGTTATGTTAGTGGAGATAAGTTTTAAATTTAGTAAAATTAAGATTTGTTTTGATTAAATGAATTTATCGTAGTATTAGATGAAGGTAGTTAGTATGGTGTTAAATTAGATGTTGGTGTAATTGAATTTAAATATTGTTAGATATTATTAAAAAAAATTGTACTATCTATTATCTAGTTAATTTAAGTTATGATTAATGGTTTTATATCAAAGAAAAATTGGTTAGTAAGTACTTTGAATGAATTTTTTTTAGTATTACGTTTAGTTAGTTAGAAATTATGATTTAGTGGAGGATGAGTTAGTGTTGATTAAGGTGGTATTAATATATATTTTTTGGTTGCTTATTATTTAAGTTGTTATTGGCTAGTTCACTTTATTAAAAATTTCATTAATTTGTTTAAAGCATTAAGTTACATGTAGGTGGTGATGTTAAAATAGAGATTTAGTTTTAAATTAAGTATAGTTAGTAATAAAATGTTAGACTCAAATAGTATTGGTTAGCAAGCTGATGTTAGATCTAGGCTATGTTGCTTATGATAAATTTAATAAGGTTACTATGTGAATGTTAGATGATTTTATTATTTAGAAAATTTTTATGTTGTCTAAGAAAGTTAGTTAGTACGTCTTTTTATCCATCTTAAAATATGGTCTAGATTATCATGTTAAGTGATGATCTATCTTAAATCAAATTTTAGTGTTAATCTATCTTAAATTGTTTTGGATTAGTAAGGAGTGTAAAATTAAGTTAGAATATTAGATTAAATTTTAAGTGTTGAAGATGTATCTAGATAGTTGTTTAGTATTGTGAGTTTAGGATAATTGGTTTCTTTCAGTTTAATTATAATATATTTCCTTAAAATTAAAGTAATAGTGAAACATATGTCGAAATCAATGTACTAATGAATGCTCAGATTTAGCAATCTTCCTTTCTCAATGATTAAACTTTAATGGAAAAGATAGGACATCTTTAGGAGATCAAGTACCTGGTTCTCATTTTGTCTATGTATTAACATGTTCAATTAAAAATTTTGAACTTAGTAGTGTGATCAAATTTTAAAAGTGGAATCTATTATTATTGTATTATTGAAAAAAAAATTGGTGTGTTTTTGCCCCTAGATATGTGTCAATAGATCAATTTGAAGCCAAAACACAACAAAGACTCCAAATAACTAGATACAAAAGTCATTGACCATGTTTAAGGTGTTTCTCCATTGAATTCTACAACTAATAACTCAAAACACTTGATAAAACACACAGATCATGCTGAGAGACAAAATCTATTGTAGCATGTACTAGTGACATCTTGTGCAAAAACCAACTTCATAATTGGATAGATTGTTTCCTCCTAGTTCCAACAGTATATTGAAGCACCTATTTTAGACAAAAATTGCCCTTGTAGTAGCCATTTGAAGTTTAGGCTCATGTTCATGACTTTCATAGCACTTTATTATTGCAAAACTTTAACTTTTTCTATAGTTTAAAACTATAGAATAAATTCTAAATTTATTAAAAAAATTATGACTTTGAAATTTCTCTCATTTTTCTATTTGGGTCAAACTTGGTTGACCACCCTTTTGACATGTGTCATCTTATGAATGGCTCACTTTTTTCTTTTTCATTTGACCCCTCCAACTAAGTGCCACATGGCATCATTTCATTTGTCCTCTACTTTTCCAAGTCATCAGGATATGTCATTGTACCACACCATCAATCACGATGTCACTATCCTAGTCAGCATTTTACCACATAATCAGTGACATAATGATCTCATGACACTTTTCACTCTCTACCATGTCAACACCTTGGGAAGTGTGCCACATCTAAAACTTCCACTACCCATCAGTTCCTAACTCGTCCACCTCACTGCAAGCTCACTACCAATTGTCAATTTTTGATTGAGTTGCCATGTTACTATTTTAACTATTAACCAACTTTTCCTTAGTGACATAATGACTATCGTTAGATCTTGCACATGTCACCATCTTGTGCATCATTGAAATCTAGTCCACCACGTCACTGCTTGGTTCATCAATCTATCATTACATGCTGCTACTTGTTAGAATTTAATTTGTCAACTATATCTAGGTGGGACCCACATTCTCTACAACATCTCAGCCAATTTTTTATTTTTCAGCTGGTCACTTGCCAAAATTTTAACTTTCTAAGAGGTTGCCATGTCACTATCAATGAAATCATCCTATTTTCTAGTGGTGACGTGGCTACCACTGGAAACTTCAACTTTTCTAGTGCTTTTCTTCTAGTGAGTTTAACTTTTCTAACACTTTTCTTTTTTCAATGCATTTGGTCAAAATTATCTTATCCTTCATGCCAACTATCATCCTCGATGGGCCCCTCCACATGCCCATGTCTTACAAAAGACATTGTCTCAAAGACAATAGGCATACTATGGGTACAAGTATTTAAAAAGTATAAAACTTCCACACAACAAGAATGTGGGCTAAAATTTCCCTAATTGCTTTGTTGTGCTTCACACATTCCATTCTGAACACTTCTTTTGTTGCTCTTCAAACACAAATGTGATGTAATCTTAGAGGTCCCAACTATTTCAAGCATGTTGCTCAAGCTCTTGCTAGTAGATTTTCTCACTTTCCTCACATGCCTTTCACTTGCTACACCTATTCCCAACTCTTGGAAAAAAATTAATGATAATGTTCTCTTCATAACTAGAAAATGTGCCTCTTTTTAGACTTAACCTCAGGTAGTTTATCCAATGTATCCTGCAACTCTTCCCTAAATATTCTAAACACTCAACACTTTTAAAAAAGCACACACCAAACTCCCATACTAAATTAAACATAGTTTGATTATTTACTACATGCAATACATTATTAGCTATAAAAATTGCCTACAAATATTGGCACACTTAATCAATCCAATTACTATGAAATTTTTTTGATGGTCATATACTTGCTGGTTTTTTTTTAGTCACTTAACAATACACAATAAAAAAGTATAAACCTGCAAGCTTGGACACATAAATCCAGCAACCATGGCCATACTTTGTAATGTGTTGCATCAACTTAGTGGTGCATAATGAAATTGGGAGTATCATCACATATAAGTCATGTCTCTACTCATTTGTAAAGGAGACATCCCTCCCAACATCCACCTCAATTCATGAATGATGAAAGAAATATTAAGATTGGAATAATCTTCTTCCTCTTGGTGTACATATTGTTGCCCTACTACTACTTTTTTTATTTATCTTAGCATGGGCTTTGCAAATGTGTTCAACCTTGCAAGCACTCTAAATGTTGTATGGTTTTCTACATTCTCTAAATCTTCATCCCAAGGATCAGATATCATATGATCTTCTTGATCATCCAAATCATCCTCATCATGTAGATTTGGTACCATAGACCACAATGTAAAAGTTAGCCTTCCAAACCTATCAGACTGTTTTAGCAAATAGGGATCAAATGGAAAGAACATGTCAAGTCTTCTCAACTACTCCAAATGCCTTAGATTATTTTGGCTCTAGCATTTGTTTTGCACTCCTATATTATAAAAAATCAAAGAGATGAATTTCTTTTACCTACCATATATGTTGACGACTTTAAATTGTGGGTACTAGTTTCAAAATTTGACTATGATATCGTCCAATGTCATGGCCTATTCTGCTCCCTAAAACTGCTAGTAGATATTTACAAAATTGTCCTTTTCCTAGACACTCCTTACATAAATAATAGTTTTATTTTGATCTTCAAATTTTTAATTCAAAACATTTTGATACTTCATTTGTGTTGTGTCATAAGTATGTGATTCTCAAATTTAAGAGCAATATATAATTCTCATATGTAGGGGAAAAATAATTTTTTTGAACTCAGTGCCATACTTTTTCACATAGTTCTTTGGCTCTACACAAATTTGAATATCTTTTGAAATGAATCTATCTTTAAAACTAGATAGAAAAATATTGTTTCAATCATTTTTGTAGGCAAAATTCGCAAAGCTAGTACTGTCATGGCTCTCAGCGATAGATGAAATCAGTTGGGCCCTAAAGTTGGTCCAGCTTTTTTTTTTTCATTTTTGAAAAATTGACATCTCAAAGTGGCCCACTGAACATCTTGCACTGATTTGAAACAAATTTGAGCACTAGAAACAAATTTGCAACTCACTTTATACCTTTTTGCAAACTTGTCAACTTTATGCCAAAATGTCCTTTGACTGTATTTAAAAACTAACAAAAACAACTAACCAAGCTCTGAGTTTGAACATATTGATTCTCTGCTCTACACTCTTGTACCATGCTGAATGTTGTCTCATGATGAATTCTCATTCAAAATAGTTTAATCACTAAACATCCATACTTCAATTACCTTGCAATAAAACAATGTTAAAAACCATAAACTAGGCTTGGGTTCAGCATTTTAACTAGGTTATTGATCAATTGGGGTTCTAAAAAATAGGTTATAGGTTCTTTGTCATTTAAAGGATAAGAATATATAATTAGGGCTTATGAAAAATAATAGGATGAATTTGGTGAATTTTTGAAAGTAGGCACTTGGAAATTTTTAATTGGGAAATGTGTCAAAAAGTAATTTTTGGTAAATGGACAAACATAAGAAAGTATGCAGATGAATTTTTCATGACTTGAGAATTGGCATACTTCAAGGATATCGAGGACACAAAATGATGGTACAATCCATTTAGCCTTACCGGTCATGGTAACAAAGTTATAATATGTTGAACAAGGGTATGGATCAATTTGAATACCTTAGTCAAAACAAAACAATGTAAACTGGGTTTTTAATCATGTCAGAAAATTGATCAAACAAATTCATCATGTTCTCAACATTGGAACATGTGAAGTGTCTAATCGCTAGAAGACAATGCAAAAAAAAAATTCTTCATCTAGGTCAACTAGGTCAAAGATATAATTGGTTGAATAGGACTTCCTAGAATTTGAACTACACAAATGCACAAAATAGTAAATGAACAAATTTGAGGGGTGTGAAACCTAGCCAAAAAGATTTAAAAAGGGCTAAAAATTGGAACACCTATTCTTTGATATGCATAATAAACATCCCCAAAGTGGTGTGTCATGAAACATTCATAGGTAAAAGATATTCAAAGACAAACTGGGCTACTATACACATTTTGATAGCTAGGCAGAGGGCAGGCCTTTCATGCGGTAGACCATCAAAAGTGGTCAAAACAATTATTGCTGCAATGATTTTGTGGGTATCATCCCCACCCTAGTTTTACCTTCTTATTCCTGGAGGGTTTTTGGGTTACCAAAATCTAGTGTTATGTGTTGTTGATGCATGTGTTTACTTCATGTTTATTTCATATGTTTACATGAATGTAATATACTTTCAGTTAAAAGTTTTAAGGGATTAAGTGCAATACTTCTGATTCACCCCCCCCCCCCTCTCCCTTCTTAGAAGTAGTCTTCCCATTTGATAAAAGGAAAAGGATCAATTAGACTGGCATATATGATCATATGTGACAATGATTACTATTTGGAAGGACTTAACTATAAATTGTTGAGTGTGTCACAACTAAATAGTTCTAGTTGTAAGGTTGAATTTGATAATAGGAAAGAAAAGAACTATGAAAATTATTGAAAACTTATAGGAAATGGAGATCAGACTAGAGGTAATATGTTTTATCTTGACATGAATGATGCTACTTGTCATATTGTAGAATTTGATGATGTATGGTTATGAAACAAAATGTTATGTCATGTAAATTTTGATAACCTAATTAGTATCAATAAGATGAAGATAGTCATAGGTTTGAAAAATTTGAAGAAACCTGATAATATGATTTGTAAACAATGCTAGCTAGAAAAAATGACAAAATCTACTTTCGAATGTGACACTTTGGAAGGAAGGAGAATCCCCAAAGGAGATGTCCAAACCCCTAGCAAATAACCACACAATGGAAACACACAAAAAAGAAACAATAATGTGAGATATGATACCAAATCATAACTCTTTATTCATAAAATAACTGATAAAATGAAATATATTTAGCTATAAGGTCTTCTAGGTTAAGGCCAAATACAAACAAAAATTATGATATCAGTTATACAATATCCCATAAGATCCAACTTATAATATCAATCCCACCTAGTCCAAATATACAACTAGATAAGAACACCAAGAAGAATCCACACTTGTACCCTGAGGTCCACCAAGCAATCCTCTAGTTCTCAAGTTACAAATACTAGCTCTTGAAAATTTGCATCTAGCCTTCATCCTCTTTTCCAAGATGGATGATAATAATAATGCCTAAAGACTACACAAATCCCCCTACTTATACCCAACTAAGCCACAATTCAGCCTAGGTCATTACAAACTAAATTAAATCCCTTACATTAAATATGTGTTGAGCCACAAGTTGGCTACAACACAAATTAAAAAACCTATATATAAATTAAATGTCAAAGTCAACTCGTAGATGAGTCAACACCAATAGAAACCAAGACCAATCCAAGTTCCAAAGAAAACCAATTTGAGCGTTATGAAAATCATAAGAAATGCCAAGCTCCCAAAGCTTGTTGAGCTCCTAGAACATGTTGAGCTCTAAAGAGTATATCGAGTTTCTAGTGTCTACCAAGCTCCATAGACTATGATGAGCTCCTAGTGTCTGTCGAGCTCCATAGAGTATGTCAAGGTCCTAGAGTATGCTAAGCTACTAGGCCAAAACCATGCCCATTAACAACCAAGCACCAGTCCCTTGGTGACTGCGTCCACATGTTCAAACCGAATCCTTTCAACATGAAAGATTTCTAGCAAGCCTAGGATGCTCCTGCATTAAACACCCTAGGTTTGAAAAGATGTTCTCAATAGCTAGAACAACATCTTTTGGGATTCAAAACATAAATATCAAATTGGTTCTTCACATACATATCCTCTAAGCCCTCAACTTGTGCATTCTTTCCCTTGTTCTTCTTCTACTTCTTCACATCCATCCTTAGTGTGCCACAAGTCTATTTGCCATGCTAATCTCCAACCTTCTTAGAATGCCTCAACTCAACTTGGCTACCAATACTCAAGTTTCTCCTGCCAAGATCTTCATTCTAAAAAGTAGTTATGGAAAACATCCTGCCATCTTTCTCAATAGTAAACACATTCTTGACATATTCATGCACAACCCTACAATCATATTGGCAAGGTCTACCAAGAACTACATGACAATTGTTTATGTCCATAATATCTCACAACACTTGGTCCTTATACTAAAAAATCTATAAATCAACAAGGAATTTCTCCCTCACATTCAAATCATGATCATCTTCCAAATAGCCAATCTTATAATGACAAGGATGTCTCACTCTCTTCAAACCATGTTTCTAAACCATCTCTCCAGCAATAGGGTTATCAGTGCTACCACCATGCACAATCACCTTGTAGAAATTACCACCAAAGTTACAATAATTCTTGAACAAATTAGTCCTCTGAAAATAATCCATTGTCCTCTAACCAATCGATACTCATTGAGCTAGGAAACTCTCTCCTTGCTTAAGTTGACTGTCTTGGACTACAACCTCATTCACAATAATAGCTTTCCAACCATGAGGACATTCAAAATATATATGTCCTTCTTTACCATATATGAAGCAATTACCTTTGAACTCACCTCCACTAGTCCTCCTTTACTAATCACTAGGTTTTGGTTCACCTTCAACACTTATTTTAGCCTTTGTTGAGTAGTCTTGCTTCTTTGTACCTCAGGAACTACCTTGATTCTTCCTCTTCAACTTATCTTCTACTTTTAGATCATGTTTATAAGAATCCTCAATTGAATAAATATTCAACATAACAACCTCATCCTAGATATTGAATTTCAAACCATTAATGTACTAAGCTACCTTTTCCTTTGATAATTCTATATGCCTAGATCGAATAGTCAACTTGTAGAACTCCTCAATATAATCTTTCATGTTTAGATGCTTCCATTTTAGATTATGCAACCTCTTAAACACCTCATGTTCATAATCAATAGGAATGAACTTATCCTTTAACTTAGTAACCATCAACCTCCATCTAGTGATCTTCATTTCACCTCCATCTTCTCTATCTCTTTATAGTTCTTTCCACCAAAAATTAGCATGTCCTTTCAACTTAGTTTGTGCCAACCACACTCTAAGTGGATCTTCAATATCCTCAAGATCAATGTAGTCTTCCAATTCATCAATCCAATCAATTAAGTCTTCAAAAGTCAAAGTGGTCTTCTAATTTACCAATCTATTCAATTAAGTCTTTAGAAGTCAAAGTACCTAAGAAATTAGAAACCTCCATCTTATGCTTTAGCATCACTAAAGTCCAAGTCTAGCAAACTAACCATCCTTAATTCTAATAGGTCTCTCCACATGATCAGTTCTGACCTCACTGGTAGATCCAAAAACTTTAAAGTCTTTAGGAACTTCCTCATAGACATCATCAGTACCCACATGTCTAGGTACACCACCTAAAGCACTCATAATTTCAGTAATCATGTCACTCTTTATCAATGCAATCTCGAATATGAATCTAGGTTTAACCTCTTCTATTTTAAATTTAAAATATGGTTTGACCTTCTTTGTGATCCTTTCTTCCACAACATCACTAATATCATCAATTTTCTTAGTGTTCAATATTCTTGGAGGAATCTTCCAAAATTCACAAACCCTAAGCAATAGATCCACCAATCTAAAAGATCAACTAGCTCTATAAGATCAACCTTCTCCAATCCAAGATTTTGGTACAAATTACTTGAACTTTCATGATTTATCTACATACTCAGGAACAACCTTCACTCTAATACAACCTAATGTAGTACAAGGAAAGAGGATCACCAAAGGAGATGTCTAAACCCCTAGCAAATTACCACATAGTGGAAACACAAAAAAAGGATACAATAATACAAGATTTGATACTAAATTACAACTCTTTATTCATAAAATAACTGATAACATGCAATATGCCTAGCTATAAGGCCTTCTAGGTTAAGGTCAAATACAAACAACAATTATAATATTACCTCTACAAGATCCCACAAGATCCAACTTATAATCTAAATCCCAAGTAGTCTGGATACACAATCAGATAAGAACACCATGAAGAATCCACACTTGTACCCTTAGGTCCACCAAGCATTCCTCTGGTTGTCAAGTTACAACTACTAGTTCTTCCTGTATACTCAAAAAGGTGCACTTCTCTAAATCATTCTATCCGAGGTTCTCCATAGATTGGAAAGCTCGAATGCTGACTTAGAGCTCCCTAGTCATGGAGTGTAAAGGGCATACAAATAATCATATAGGAGTTCTCAGCCGAGCCTTAGAAATATAGCCCTTTCTAGTAAACCACAAAATGGGAGATTCTTTAGACAAGAGCAAGAGTGCTAGTGTCAAAGAACTCTTGGATCATGCAATGCAAAAATGAAACTAAATTAGGATGAGATGCACAATGCAAGCTATGCTAAAAATGAGATGGGAGTGTTACAAATCCAACTATTAAGCTATGTGATCTAATTATTTGCAAAGGAAACTACACTATCATGCAATATGATCTTAAGACTAATATGAAGGAAATGAGAGAATGAGACAAGGAAGAGAAGTTCCCCACAAAGCTCCAAGGAAACCTGTTAGAAAACCTGCAGCATGACAATATTCAAAAAAAGGATTCATTGAGGGGGAAAGCTCTCTCCCTTTTAAAGATGTATGGATGGTAGAGATCAAGATGAAGATGGTGGATGATCAATGGTGGAATTCAAAAAGAGGAGTGATCCATGTGCACACACAAGTCAACCAATAGAATATAAGTTGACTTGTCATTTAAGACAAAAGTCACAAAGCCTTTTCTTTTAATTGCAAAATAGAAAAAGGACTTTATGTGTGCACTTTAAGTGGGTTAGAAGAATGGGGTCTTTTATTTAATTAAAAGGGGACATGTTCTTTTAATCAAATGATGAACTTAGGATAGCATAGTCAAACTATAGGTTATAATCAAATAAATTGATTATTAGCAATTTGGCTTAGGTAAGTGATTAAATTAATTAAGCCAAAATGTTGAAAAGGGGGGGCTAATAGTCTAGATGACCATTTTTAGGTGATTACATTTGCCCCTCTTTTACTAATGCGTGATCGATCTGGGAACACATTATGTCAAAGAAAATTGAAGCCAAGTAGGCGATGATAGATATAGATGTCTAATTCCGAAGAGTGAAATGCAAAAATAGATAGCAAGTCCTGAATGCACAGCCTAATAGTAGTGTAGAACTAGAATCAGTGTGCAAAGAACATTAACAAATAAAGTAAACATTCACAAATAAAAAACTAAATTCACATATATGCTTAGACAAAGAAAGCAAACAAGAAGTGCAAACCTCACAAGAGAAAACAATCCATGCTTTCTTGATTCTATAGATGTGTCCTTTTGCTGTGGATGTATGCTCAAGATGCTCAAAAGTTGCTTCAATGGAGATGGGTAATGGCAAATTGGTAGCTTTGTGAGCTCTCAATTTGGCATTATAAGGGTAATATTGATGGCTTTGGTTCTCAAAATAGCATGGTAAACTTAGCTCAAAGATTGTTGATGAAATGGCTTGGGATGGGATTCAATTTATAGGCTAAGGGGTAGAGAGATGGAGGGCTTAGATGCAAGGATGGATGAAGGCTTAAGGAGGGCTAAGATGCGCTCAAAGGGGAGCACATGGATTGTGCTTGTTTAGCACCAATGGGAAGGTGACACTTGTCACAAGGAGGATGAGTGTGAGAGGGTAGGGTAAAGGGTTGGTTAAAGTCATGATGAGTGGGGTTGAGTATGTAAGAGGGATGTAAGAGGAATGAGTGTGGAAGATGGTTGTAAGAGTCATGAGTGGGCTTGTAAGAGTCTTTATGTTTTGTAAGAGCACTCATGACTTAGTGGTTGGGTTTTTTTGAGGGGAGACTTTGGTTTGGATTAGGAAAGTCTTAAACTTGTTTAAGGAATGTGACAACATTAGGGGGTGGATTAGGCTTGGGTTTAGGATTAGATTAGGGATGTTAGAGATGTGCAAGTGGATGGCATTAATGAGGGTGGGTGAGTTAGTGGCTAAGCTTGGTTAGTATGGGTGGATGGGGTGGATTAGGCTAAATGGAGGATTAGAGATAGGTTAGGGGTTTTTGAATTTGAGGATTTCATTTATCAAATAGATTTATTTAATAAATGGGGATTTTTGGAATTAGATAGAAGAATAGGATTTAATTGATAAATAATAGATTATTTGATTTATCAATTAGGACTATAGATGATTAATTAAATTAATCAACTAGGGGATGACAAAGGATTAATTAAATAGAAATTTAATTAATAATGCCCTTTTTAGATAACTAAATAGGATTACTAAAATAGTGTAATCAAATTTAAAAAGTTAAATTTTTTTCCCCCATAGTTAAGCTCTCATTTTTGAAGATTTTTGCTAACTAACTAAATTGCTCTTTTTTTGTCTCATTGCAGGTTGGAGCACATATGGAACCACTAACCATGTTTCTTGCAGGTTTTCATGTTGCTAAAAAATGAACTTGAATGTTTAACCATTTGTCTTTGAATGCATGTTGCTAAAAAAAAAAATGAACTTGAATGGTTAAACACATTTTTCATTGAATGAATGTTGCTCAAAAACACACTCTTGAATGTCATGGAATAAAATCAACTTTCTTTGGAATGCATGCTTAAAACAAAAAATCCAATCTTGAATGCCAAGGATCAATTAACCATTACAAATCTCTTTTTCACATGCAATCTAGGTAAAGTTTGATTTTTGGACATTTAAGAAACTTTGTTAAGTTAAAATACAAATTTACAAAAATCAATTTGAGTAGTTCCTTGGACTCACCTCTTTTCTAATCACCCATCAAATATTAACCATTGGTTGCAATCTCAGCGCCATTTATGGGGATGGGTCTACTTGAAAAAGGTGTTAAATGTTCCACAATCTAACTCACTCACTTGGTCTTTGAAGATTTGCTTTAACTTTATCAAAATTCTTAAATGGCCAAAACTCTAGATTAAATCGATCACACTTCAAGTTTGGGCACTAAAATTGAACAACAAATGACGTGGAGAGCCTCCGGGCATGCGCTTGAAATCGAATCTCACACACTTTTGTTTTGGGCTTAAAACAAACTCACACTCAATCTTGAATTCCTTAAAGAAAATTAATCGATACTTGACGTGGAGGGCCTCCGGGCGTGCGAGTTTTCTTTTGTTGACCCTAACTCTTCTTATTGTTTGCATTCTTCGATCGATTTACTTTTATTGGCGCTTCAAGTTGGAATTGAACATTGTCTCTTAAACATGAGTGCTTGCAAAGTCTAGATTAGCACACATAAGAGTCAGTTGGTAAAAGAACAAGCATGTTTTTTAGCCCAAGGTCATCCGAGTCTTCTCTCCCCTTGTCGTCTTTCGAGGCCATCTTGGGTGCATAAGATTAGGATCCAAAACCTTGTTTCTTTTTAGGAGGCCTGCTTGGGGATTTCATCACCCCTTGGACGACCTCAACTCCAGTGCTCCGGCGGAGTATAAGAATCGGGAGGTGAATCGAAAGATACCTCTCTTGGGATCAAGATTTTGTCATTCAGGCTAAGCCTCAAGGAACTTTATACCCTTGAGAAGTGAAAGAGGAGAAGTGGGTTACCACTCCTCTTGGCTGTGTGACATCCTTTTGGTCTCATCTATGGATTTGGGCCTCACGTACCTTGCGTATATCGAGGACTCCCTAGCTAAACCAATTGTCAGCCTTGCAAAAAACCATCTAGGATGTTAATGTGTTTGGAGTGACTGATCAAAACATTTGTAGAACATAGACACTCCTTGGTGCAAGTATCACATTCTGAGAACCACAAACTTCTATCTGGGTGTTCCTATCTATTGCTTGTTTTTATTTTACTTGTTGAATGAATGTTTGCCAAACTTGGTCAATCCTAGCTTAGGGCACACTTAGCGTAGTCACTGCCTATTTTGGAAGTTGAACAAGTTGAAGCAAAACAACTGAGTTTTTTCCCAAAGCCAAGCAAATTCAGGAATTTATGTCGAAACAACCCAAACCCAAACAGAAGTTTCACAAGGTCAAACTCAAGCCATCTCTAGCATACCAAGAACTTTCAGCCAAGAGAAAAGAAATAACACCAAGCCCACGAATTTCCAAACTCCACAAAGTAGAGGACAAAGCTATCGACGAAGCACTTCAAGAGGCCTGGTTAGAGCGCACCATCAAATTTAGCCAACATCCAGGAGTTAATCTTGCTTATGCCTTACCAACTAGGCATGATTTCTATGATTAGACACCCTTGTTTCTCCACATCTTCTTGGATAAGCTTCACTCTAGAGTCATCTTTGTAGAAAGGCCAGCCATCTTAGCTTATCCCCTTAAGCATTATTAGCTCATCCATCTCATTTAGAATCATACCATCTAGCTAGTAATCAAAAATCTACACATCTAAGCTTTCAAAATTGTTGTCACCTTGGTAAAATTTTGCCATTCCTAAAATCTTCCAAATACACCAATCTCACCAAGGTTATCCCTTTGATAGAGCTTTGTCTAAGGTAATCTAGATTTGTCACTTGTTATCCCTCATCACCTTGAGCTAAAGGTTGGGATTTGCAAGTGGTCAATCTCATGTTCTTCCTAAAGGATCATCAGTCTATCCTTAAGTTGACACAATCACCACCAAGCTTGCACATAGGAAAGCAGACCTTTTGTGCTTTGACAACATATCTTTGAAGTTAGAATCCCCAACCCGATCCTCCTTAGGTTTTGTCATATAGCTTTGCCTCAACCTAGGAAATCATTTGCATAGAAAAGCCTTCCTCCTTTTGCATCCATCAGCATTATTGCATCTCATCCCTAGGAGCATTTTTCATGTCACCCGTCACTCGCTTAGCCAAGAAGAAAGAAACAATGGAGCCCTATCATTTGGATCGAACAGCCTCACCCCCCTTGAGAACTCAGCCATCCTTCAGCCCAGAGCAAGCTATGCCATCACCTACTGACATTGAAGCTTTAATGAACCAACCAGGAAATGCAGTATTGGTAAACGCCATTATAGACAAAAACAAAGAGACAATCATGGCTAATTTTCGAAGGGACAATGTAGGAACCTTTGACTTTGGAAGACCCCCTCCATTATCAGATCCATCTCACCCATTGTTTGGGCAGCTACCACCACCCATAGGCTCTTATGATCCAAATTATCCTCAATATATTCCAAAATAAGAGCCTCCAACCAATCCATATGACCCAACAGACCCAAACATACCATCATCCACCCAAGTTGAAATCTCCATGCCGCAAGCCAACCTAGCCACCACCACTCCATCCTTGGTTCATACCTCTCCACTCCAAACCCCTTTTACCCAAAACATCTCACCGTTCACCCCCTTCACTATTGCTGCTGCTCCCACACCTAGCCTTCCAAATCCACCCATCTCCCAAATTAGTGCTAGCATCTTTGGCCAACCTCAGCAATATACAATAGGGATGCCACCCATGGGGCCAAGTAATCAACCTTTCATCACCCCCAGCTTGTTCACCATAGCCCAAAGCACAATCCCATCATTTCCATTAGGTCTCAGGAGCTCAATACCACCAGCCACAAATCCACAAGCTACTACCTTCACTCCACAAAGCTATCAAAACCCACAAGCTACTGCCAATCTTCTACCAAGCTCCCAAGTGACCCCAGCTTCCACCACCACTCTACCAAGCTTCCAAATCCAGCCACAAAGCTATCAAACCCCATCAGTTCCATTCCCAAGCTTTCAATTCCCACCACCAACTAATCCATTACCTCCAATTACCAACTACTTTTCAATGCCATTTCTAGGAGGTAATCCACCACCCCAGCCAACCACCAATTATTTGCAGATACCATCCCAAATGGGGGCACAACCCACATATATTGGTCAAACCCCACAAGCCCCCCGATCCTTTCCCCAAGCCTCTCAACCATCTTATACCTTACCTCCACAAAGCAATCCATTTATCCCATAGCCAGCTTATGTTCCTCAATCCCAACCTCAAATCCCATATCAACAGCAAGCCTCGCAGCACATGCAGCAATATGCGCCACCTCCCCCTCAGCAACTTGTCATCCACCATGCAGCTGCCCAAACAATGTACAATCCCTATCAACAAATCCCTCATAGCCATCCATATTCAGTGGCCCCATCCAGCACATACCTACCTCAAGGCACTCCTACATTGGGGGCACCACAACCATCACCTATCAATTCAGAGTGGGAGCAAATGAAGACAGCTCTGAAAGCCATCCAAGAAGGGAATGATCCAAAGACATTCAAGTTTGAGAATGTGTGTCCTTACCCATTTGATAGAGCCATTACCATGACACCATTTCCCGAACACTTTGAGGTACCTAAATTTGACAAATTCAGAGGAAAAGGAGACCCTATCACACATATCAAAGAATTTTACATGCATTGCCAGGACGTGGCATACAATGATGTCTTCCTCTTGTGCCTTTTTCCCAAAAGCTTGGCTGGACCAGCTCTTGAATTGTTTTATAGAATCCCCTATGGCACAATTAAAAAAATTTCTGAATTATTTGAGGCATTTGTAGCCCAATATGCCCATCTTGTTGAAACAGAGCTATCAATAGTTGATCTTGTCCACACCAAGCAAAAAGGTGGAGAAAGCCTTGCCGAATACCTACAAAGATGGCAAACCCTTAACACCCGCATATCCTGCACCTTGCCAGAACGCCATGTGGTGAAAATGTTTATTGATAATGCACATCCCAGCTTGGCTCACCACATGACCATGAACTATTTGCAGACCTATAAGGATATCAAAGAGAAAGGAATGATCCTTGAGCAAGGACTCATCAAAGATGGTGTGGTAAAGATTTAAAAAGAGGCCAACCAAAATCAATCACATTCCAATGACAAGTCTAGGTATTGGAACAAAAACAAGCATGTTGCAACAGATGGCGTTACTGACACCAGACATGTGAATATCGTTGGTCCTTCTCAAAACCAGTCTAACCCACCATATGAAACAAACAACCAACAAGCTATCAATTACCAACAACGAAATAACCAAAGCTATCAAAACCACAATACAAGACCCAACTTTCAAGGGTCTAACAATCAAGCTAATGCCATCAATGTAGCTGCAGGGCAAAAGCCCAGATTCCAACCTGCACCTAGAAACTATACACCCCTTGGTGAGCCATTGGATGTTATTTTTGAGAAATTGGCTAAGGAAAACCTCATCAAATTTCCTCCTACCTAGCAAATTGATCCAAGCCAATCCAAAGCTACATGGTACAAGGACAATGAGTATTGCAATTTCCATAGGGTAAACGGTCACACCACCCTTAGATGCATGAAACTCAAAGACTATGTGCAAGACCTCATTGATCGGAAGGAAATCACTGTTGGTGCCCAAACCTCTCCCAATGCAGGCTTACAGATTTATCAAAATGCTTTTCCTCCACACAATAACCAAAATCCTGGAAAAGCACCTATCCAAAACAACACCAACAACTGCCAACCAAACCAACAGCATGGGAAGAACAATGACCACACTTCATCCTATATAGACTATGGTAGCCTTATAGGTTGTATATCTGAGAAAGAGCCTTCTGTCAATGTTATCAATATCCGAGGACCAAAAAATGAGTGTGCGGTCACCACTCGAAGAGCGCGATTTAACATCGCAGGCCCACCAGTTTCATCAACACCATCAGCTCCATCAAAAAGCCGGTACAGTATCTTGGAACACCTTGGGAACATGCCAGCCCAAATATCCATTTTAGACCTTCTCCGCACTAATCCTCTGTACAAAGACATCCTTGACAGTGCTCTCATAGAATCCCGTGTCCCTTCTAATATCAATGCTACTAATTTTTGTAATCTTGTTGGACACCTGTCATCCTCATGTGCCGTATCTTTCAAACCCATCGACATACCCGCGGTTGAGCCAGATCACACCCTTTCGCTTCGCATAGCCATCATGGTATCCAATTTTTCCGTGAAAAGAGTAATGATAGATAATGGATCAGCCTTGAACATTTTCACCCTAAAATTAATAAAACAAGCTGGGTATACTGAGGCAGATATGATCAGTGAGGTTATCACCATCAAAGCTTATGACAACTTGGAAAGGACCACAGAAGGGACTATTTTGCTACCAATCAAGGTTGGGCCAGTCATTCAAGAGACAGTTTTCCATGTTGTTGATCTAAACCTACCATTTAACATCCTCCTCGGTCGCCCATGGATTCATGCTATGAAGGCCGTTCCATCCACCTACCATCAGTGCATCAAATTTCTGCATCAGGGCACTGAGGTAACCATCCATGCCGATCTAGAACCCTTTGCTTACTGCAATGCGGTTGAAGCTTCATATACAAACCATTTCCCTAGAATAGACATCGGTACAGCCATCGCCAGCTCATCCCACACTTGTAATGATGTAGAAACCATCCTTGCCTCCACCCTATCTACTGTAAAGATCAACAACAAAGGTTGTGGAGAATATAGTCTATCAGATGCATTTGCTGTTGGAGCAATCCCACTTGATCCACATACCCATGGATGGCCAACATATCACAAAGCTAAGGAGATTTCACCTCCTCGATACAAACAGTTTGGCCCAACCACCTTTGTGTCCTCAAAAACCCCTCTTCATCAGGAGCTCACTCCAGATATCAACAATTGGCTACATAAGGATGCACCTCCAAGAAATCAAGCACGCCTTGATCACTTTAGCCAGAAGTATCCCCAACAACATAAGCTCATCACTAAAAAATGGAACTATCAAGGAGGTGGACTAGGACCAGAAGAAAGGGGCATGCAATGTCCCATCGAAGCACATAATTGGGAAATAAAGTCAGGTCTTGGCTTTGGCATACCCACAACTGGGGGCACCAACGAGAACGGTCATGCTTTTTCGAACATCCATCGCGACCTTGTCAAAATCGAAGACATTCCTGAGGAAGTTGAAAAGAGAGCCTACGACGATATCCCAGACCAAATCTTCCTAGGAGACTCTGTTCTCCGAGAACTATCCATCCATCTCATTGACCTACCACTTGCTCATCCACAACTCATAGATTGGGACCAACCAAGTGTCATACATATTGATGAGTTCACATCAGAGGAAGTCCTTCTAAGATTCATGGGAGCCGAAACTCCTCATAAGAAGACAAAGCCAGATTCTGCCTACATCTACAAGCTAGATCCCAAGGGGTATTTTGGAGAAAATCCCCAACCTAGTTTCGATACACCCAAAACTAGAACTAAGGTAAAACCGGGACTAGCTAAGGCAGAAAAGAGAACCCCTTAGCAAGAAAATCCAGAGCCACAAGCAGAACATGAGGATTTAGTATTGCCTCCTCAAGATAATCAACCAGAGGTGTCTTCTATTCTAATAGAGGATACTAGAGAAGTCAACATTGGTTCTTCAGAGATCCCTAGAATTGTTCACATTGTTGCATCCCTATCACAAGACCAAGCTGACCTCCTCTTTGAGGTTTTACAAGAGAACATTGGCCAATTTGCATGGTCATATCAGGACATGCCAAGACTCGATCCAAAGTTTGTAGTTCATCATCTTGCAGTCGATCCAAAGATCAAGCCCGTCAAACAAAAGCTTAGGAAAATGCACCCCAAGGTGGCATTACTAGTCAAAGCTGAACTAGAAAGAATGTTAGCTGCTAAGGTTATCCAACCTATCGACTACTTAGAATGGATCTCCAACATGGTCCCTGTCACTAAGCCTTCCGGTGACATTAGAATCTGCACTGATTTTAAAGATCTTAACAAAGCTTGTCCAAAGGATGATTTTCCCTTGCCCAACATAGATATGATTGTAGATCTTACAGCTGGACATGAAATTTTGTCCCTTATGGATGGATTTTTTGGGTATAATCAGATCAACATTGCAGAAGAGGACCAGCATATGACAACATTCACTACCCCTTGGGGAACCTTTTGCTACACCATGATGCCTTTTGGCCTACAGAATGCTGGGGCTACCTATCAAAGAGCTATGACAGCCATTTTCCATGATCTTATCCATAGCATTTTGGAAGATTATGTGGATGATATCCTAGTCAAATCTCACACCTTCATGGATCATCTTGCTGACTTGGAAAAAGTCTTTGATAGGTTGGCCCAATATCATCTCATGCTAAATCCCAAGAAGTGTGTCTTTGGGGTCACATCTGGCAAGCTTCTAGGCTTCATAGTTTCTAAACAAGGTATAGAGATCGACCCCAAAAAGGTCAAGGCTATCTTAGACATGCCTCCTCCCCAGACACTGCGAAAACTTCACTCTCTTCAGGGGAAACTTCAATCTGTTCGGCGCTTCATCTCCCAACTTGCAGATAAGTGTACACCATTTTCACACTTGCTAAAGAAGAATGAGAACTTCAAGTGGGATCTTTTATGTCAGCGCAGCTTCGATCAGCTCAAGCAGTATCTCACCAATCCCCCTATCTTGGTTCCACCAGTTCCTGGTCGTCCCTTGATCTTGTATATATCAGCAACACCTACTGCTCTAGGGGCACTTCTAGCACAACATGATGATTATAGCAGAGAGAGAGCCATCTACTACATCAGTAGAACCCTAGTTGGTTATGAAATCAATTACACTCCTATGGAAAAATCTTGTTTGGCAGTTGTTTTCTCAACTCAAAAGCTTCGCCACTACATGCTAAGTCATACCATCCAACTAGTCTCCAAGATTGACCCTCTCAAGTATATGCTCTCCAGAACAACACTTACAAGCCGTTTGGCCAAATGGGTTATGCTACTAAGTGAGTTTGACATCCAGTATGTGGACAGAAAGGCAATCAAAGGGCAAGCTATAGCAGATCACCTAGCTGATGCACCTCTAGTAGATGCATATCCTTTGCTCACAGAATTTCTAGATGAGCATATCTGCCTAATTGAGGAACAGCCCCCATGGAAGCTTTATTTTGATGGCTCATACACCTCTCATGGATCAGGCGCAGGAATATTATTAGTTACACCTCAAGCAGATTACATTCCAAAAGCCTTCAAGCTACAATTCCCTAGCACCAACAATATAGCAGAATATGAAGCTCTTGTAGCAGGATTAAAGATAGCTGCAGAATGGAATATCACTGAGTTAGAAATCTTTGGCGATTCCCAGCTCATCATCAAACAAGTCTTAAATGAATATCAAACCAAAGATGAAAAGCTATTACCCTACAAAGAGCTAGTTGATCAGCTGACCCAGCATTTTACAAAGCTTCAGTTTACACAAGTACCTCGAATGCAGAATAAGGCAGCAAATGCCATGGCCACTATCGGCTCGCTCTTGGAAATTCCCCAAGATGCTACGCAGTATGAATTTTTAGTTGAGCAGCTCCTCACACCCGCTTATGCGAATGAGGATTCAAACCGTGTTTGTATCTTGGTTGGTCCCCAATCCCCTTGGTACCATGAAATTCACGCTTACCTTAACGATGGTATCATATCCCCTCACCTCACATGCACCCAACGCCAGAACCTCATTCGAAAATCATCCCGCTATGTTATCATAGCCAATACCGTATATCGTCGGGGTTATCACAATACTCTCTCTCGATGTTTAGATGAAAATGAGGCCGCGATGGCATTAAAAGAAGTACATTCTGGACTTTGCGGTGCCCACATGAGTGGTATTGTCCTAGCACGACAAATTCTTAGAGTAGGCTACTATTGGCCTACCATTGAAGAAGACTCTTGTGACTTTGTCAGAAAGTGTCTCCCATGTCAGCAGCATACAAATCTTGTGCACGCTCCAGCACAGGATCTATAGCCTATTGCACCACCTTGGCCTTTTGCTTGTTGGGGCCTTGATCTAGTTGGAACTATCACACCTCTCTCATCTGATGGATATAAATGGATAATAACAGCTACAAACTATTTCACTAAGTGGGTGGAAGCAGTCCCCCTAGTCTCAACTACAGGAGTTCAAGTCTCCAAGTTCATCTTGTACCACATTGTTTGCCGCTTCGGCATCCCATCTACCATCTTCACTAACCATGAAGGTAATTTTGAAAATCTCAACATGGAAGAATTATGCACTTCCCTCCACATCCATCACCACTTTTCTAGCCCATATTTCCCACAAGGTAATGGCCAGGCAGAGGCAACTAATAAAACCCTCCTCAAAATCCTAAAGAAAGTTGTCAATGATTCCGGCCGTGATTGGCACCTTCAAATAAATTTGGCTCTATGGGCCTATTGAAATTCCTTCCATACATCCACAGGCACAACTCCATACTTCCTAGTCTATGGTGCCGAAGCGGTATTACCTATAGAAGTTGAACATCCCTCACTACGCATATCTTTGCGAGGGAAAATCTCAGATGAAGAATACAGAGTAGCTCGACTCACCCAGCTAGATCTCTTAGATGAGAAGAGACAACAAGCCTATGACCATCTCACAGTCTATCAAACTCATCTCAGAAGGAATTTCAACAAGAAGGTGCTCCCTTGACACTTTCAGCCAGGTGACATGGTCCTCAAAGAAAATATGAAAGTCCAAGCAGATTGAGAAAAGAAAGGCAAGTTTGAACCTACATGGCTTGGTCCCTATGTGGTTACTGCCTCCTTTGGCTCCAGAGCCTATCAATTATATACACCAGAAGGAGAACTCTTGAATGATCCCACTAACATCATTCATCTCAAGAAGTTCTATGCTTGAAGATCCTTGGTATACCCAGCTTTTGAAAAATACAAGAAAAAAATACTAAAGAGAAATAAGCATCCAATGGTGAAAACTTGGCAATTCAAGCACCTTGGATAGGTACCTTGGTAAAAACCTGGTAATTCAGGCGCCTTGTGTGCTAAAGACTAATCCATTATCTATCACTATCATATCCCTCATCCATCCACCCACCATCCCATAAAACACCTGCTTGTTCCCTTGGTGTTCCAATCAAATATCTAAAATCTGATGGAGCTTGTCAATACCTCCTGTACAACTTGTAAATCTTGTACCAAAGCTTGTATTATACCTTGTAAATCTTGTACCATACCTTGTATATATCCAAATCTTGTCCAAATCTTCTACCATATTCCAGCTTGTAAATAATCTTGTACCCTAGCCCGTATCCTATCACATGCACACACATAATCCCATTTTCCTTAAGCTTTTCACAAACCATCTACCTATCCACCTATCAACTATTATAGACATCCCATCCTTCGCAAACATTTCCATCTCACAAAAAAAAAAACAAAACATGAACAAACTGGTACATTTGTAACATATCTTGGTCTATCAGCTTGTATATCCTCTTTAGCTTAGTATCATTGTATCTATCCAGTGTTCGTGTCAGTGTTTCCTTGATCAACATCTTGCACACATCGCACACCTTGGTTAGCTATTCCAATGCATCCTTTAGCTAGATCTCATGTCACCAAAGTGTTATCCTTCTTATTTCAGCTTGCCAGATGCATTACTCATCTCGATCCATCAGCTTAGGTGCTCTCCGATAGGTCCTTGTAGGATATAGCTTTCCTCATGTCTAATCTTGGTCCGTTAGTACCTCGTCCTACCCATCTCGTTGGAAAATAGTTCTCTTTTGGATTTTCGCTTTCTTTTGGTTTGGGATCTTCCCTTTTGGGTCTTGAAATATCTTTTCCAAGCAATCTCCTTGTTCCCTCCTCAAGATTGCCACGATCTTCCATATCATGGTATGCTACGAATGGGGCAATGAGAGCGTAAGGTCTTGATCAGGTCTTTTCCTTGTTTTCTTTTTTCTGCTTGTGGGTTACCTAGTGTCATTTCCACGCTGCTTCCTTTGGGATTCATGTGTGATACTGGGGAAATCCTTACGTGTTTGTTTCGAGTCAGTTCATCAGTCCTCTGGATAGTTGGTGAAAAGGCCTTGATGTTCTTGGTAACCTTGGCAATTAACCAACAGTCCTATAGCAAATCTAGTGCTCAACTACATGGTGGTACTTCTCTTTGAAGTATCCCCCCGCTCCAAAATCTTCAATGGTTTTCCTTCATCTCCATTATCCCCCATCCATATCCAGCATCCATCTCTCATACCCCAGCTTATACATCAGTATCTCTTTGAATCACTCCTCACGCTTAGCTTTAGGGATCCACAATCCTAGTCTTAGGGATCCACCAATCAAATCAATCCACCAAGCCTCATCTTTCGAGATCCACAATCCTAGTCCTAGGGATTCCCGAAACCCATCTTTCGCCAATCTGACTCTTTGAAATCCTATTGCATCAGCTTTATCATTCTATCTCCCTACCACATATTCCTTTTATAGTGCTCCGCTCCTCCATCTCCCCCCCCCCCAATCCTGGAAAGTCTTAAGCTTGCTTTACTATTGTGCCTCTGATTTCCCTTTATCATTCTCCCGTAGTGAGAGTTTGAGCTAGTTCAGCCCCTTCTCTTCGCCAACCTGTGTCTCAGCTCGTCTCAATTTCTTGTACTTTTCAAGAAGTTGTCGAGCCTCATTTCTCTCCCCGTTGCCTTCTTGAGGGGGCATCATCTAAGTCTAGTCTCTCCTCTTCTTATCTGACACTGGGGCAACCTTGTTGCTAAAACATCTTCCTCGTGTCGTTTTCATTCAAACTTCTTTGAAATAGTATTGTCTTAACACTATTTCAAAGAGGGGAAAAATGTAGACACCTAAATTTTATTACACTATTTTAGTAATCCTATTTAGTTATCTAAAAAGGGCATTATTAATTAAATTTCTATTTAATTAATCCTTTGTCATCCCCTAGTTGATTAATTTAATTAATCATCTATAGTCCTAATTGATAAATCAAATAATCTATTATTCATCAATTAAATCCTATTCTTCTATCTAATTCCAAAAATCCTCATTTATTAAATAAATCTATTTGATAAATGAAATCCTCAAATTCAAAAACCCCTAACCTATCTCTAATCCTCCATTTAGCCTAATCCACCCCATCCACCCATACTAACCAAGCTTAGCCACTAACTCACCCACCCTCATTAATGCCATCCACTTGCACATCTCTAACATCCCTAATCTAATCCTAAACCCAAGCCTAATCCACCCCCTAATGTTGTCACATTCCTTAAACAAGTTTAAGACTTTCCTAGTCCAAACCAAAGTCTCCCCTCAAAAAAACCCAACCACTAAGTCATGAGTGCTCTTACAAAATATAAAGACTCTTACAAGCCCACTCATGACTCTTACACCCATCTTCCACACTCTTACATCATCCACACTCATTCCTCTTACATCCCTCTTACATACTCAACCCCACTCATCATGACTTTAACCAACCCTTTACCCTACCCTCTCACACTCATCCTCCTTGTGACAAGTGTCACCTTCCCATTGGTGCTAAACAAGCACAATCCATGTGCTCCCCTTTGAGTGCATCTTAGCCCTCCTTAAGCCTTCATCCATCCTTGCATCTAAGCCCTCCATCTCTCTACCCCTTAGCCTATAAATTGAATCACATCCCAAGCGATTTCATCAACAATCTTTGAGCTAAAGTTACCATGCTATTTTGAGAACCAAAGCCATCAATATTACCCTTATAATGCCAAATTGAGAGCTCACAAAGCTACCAATTTTCCATTATCCATCTCCATTGAAGAAAATTTTGAGCATCTTGAGCATACATCCACAGCAAAAGGACACATCTATAGAATCAAGAAAGCATGGATTGTTTTCTCTTGTGAGGTTTGCACTTCTTGTTTTCTTTCTTTGTCTAAGCATATATGTGAATTTAGTTTTTTATTTGTGAATGTTTACTTTATTTGTTAATGTTCTTTGCACACTGATTCTAGTTCTACACTACTATTAGGCTGTGCATTCAGGACTTGCTATCTATTTTTGCATTTCACTCTTCGGAATTAGACATCTATATCTATCATCACCTACTTGGCTTCAATTTTCTTTGACATAATGTGTTCCCAGATCGATCATGCATTAGTAAAAGAGGGTCAAATGTAATCACCTAAAAATGGTCATCTAGACTATTAGCCCCCTTTTCAACATTTTGGCTTAATTAATTTAATCACTTACCTAAGCCAAATTGCTAATAATCAATTTATTTGATTATAACCTATAGTTTGACTATGCTATCCTAAGTTCATTATTTGATTAAAAGAACATGTCCCCTTTTAATTAAATAAAAGACCCCATTCTTCTAACCCACTTAAAGTGCACACATAAAGTCCTTTTTCTATTTTGCAATTAAAAGAAAAGGCTTTGTGACTTTTGTCTTAAATGACAAGTCAACTTATATTCTATTGGTTGACTTGTGTGTGCACATGGATCACTCCTCTTTTTGAATTCCACCATTGATCATCCACCATCTTCATCTTGATCTCTACCATCCATACATCTTTAAAAGGGAGAGAGCTTTCCCCCTCAATGAATCCTTTTTTTGAATATTGTCATGCTGCAGGTTTTCTAACAGGTTTCCTTGAAGCTTTGTGGAGAACTTCTCTTCCTTGTCTCATTCTCTCATTTCCTTCATATTAGTCTTAAGATCATATTGCATGATAGTGTAGTTTCCTTTGCAAATAATTAGATCACATAGCTTAATAGTTGGATTTGTAACACTCCCATCTCATTTTTAGCATAGCTTGCATTGTGCATCTCATCCTAATTTAGTTTCATTTTTGCATTGCATGATCCAAGAGTTCTTTGACACTAGCACTCTTGCTCTTGTCTAAAGAATCTCCCATTTTTTGGTTTACTAGCAAGGGCTATATTTCTAAGGCTCGGCTGAGAACTCCTATATGCTTATTTGTATGCCCCTTACACTCCATGACTAGGGAGCTCTAAGTCAGCATTCGAGCTTTCCAATCTATGGATAGAATGATTTAGAGAAGTGCACCGTTTTGAGTATACAGGAAGAACTAGTAGTTGTAACTTGACAACCAAAGGAATGCTTGGTGGACCTAAGGGTACAAGTGTGGATTCTTCTTGGTGTTCTTATCTAATTGTGTATCCAGACTACTTGGGATTTAGATTATAAGTTGGATCTTGTGGGATCTTGTAGAGGTAATATTATAATTGTTGTTTGTATTTGACCTTAACCTAGAAGGCCTTATAGCTAGGCATATTGCATGTTATCAGTTATTTTATGAATAAAGAGTTGTAATTTAGTATCAAATCTTGTATTATTGTTTCCTTTTGTTGTGTTTCCACTATGTGGTAATTTGCTAGGGGTTTAGACATTTCCTTTGGTGATCCTCTTTCCTTGTACTACATTAGGTTGTATTAGAGTGAAGGTTGTTCCTGAGTATGTAGATAAATCACGAAAGTTCAAGTAATTTGTACCAAAATCTTGGGTTGGAGAAGGTTGATCTTATAGAGCTAGTTGATCTTTTAGATTGGTGGATCTATTGCTTAGGGTTTGTGAATTTTGGAAGATTCCTCCAAGAATATTGAACACTAAGAAAATTGATGATATTAGTGATGTTGTGGAAGAAAGGATCACAAAGAAGGTCAAACCATATTTTAAATTTAAAATAGAAGAGGTTAAACCTAGATTCATATTCGAGATTGCATTGATAAAGAGTGACATGATTACTGAAATTATGAGTGCTTTAGGTGGTGTACCTAGACATGTGGGTACTGATGATGTCTATGAGGAAGTTCCTAAAGACTTTAAAGTTTTTGGATCTACCAGTGAGGTCAGAACTGATCATGTGGAGAGACCTATTAGAATTAAGGATGGTTAGTTTGCTAGACTTGGACTTTAGTGATGCTAAAGCATAAGATGGAGGTTTCTAATTTCATAGGTACTTTGACTTCTAAAGACTTAATTGAATAGATTGGTAAATTAGAAGACCACTTTGACTTTTGAAGACTTAATTGATTGGATTGATGAATTGGAAGACTACATTGATCTTGAGGATATTGAAGATCCACTTAGAGTGTGGTTGGCACAAACTAAGTTGAAAGGACATGCTAATTTTTGGTGGAAAGAACTGTAAAGAGATAGAGAAGATGGAGGTGAAATGAAGATCACTAGATGGAGGTTGATGGTTACTAAGTTAAAGGATAAGTTCATTCCTATTGATTATGAACATGAGGTGTTTAAGAGGTTGCATAATCTAAAATGGAAGCATCTAAACATGAAAGATTATATTGAGGAGTTCTACAAGTTGACTATTCGATCTAGGCATATAGAATTATCAAAGGAAAATGTAGCTTAGTACATTAATGGTTTGAAATTCAATATCTAGGATGAGGTTGTTATGTTGAATATTTATTCAATTGAGGATTCTTATAAAAATGATCTAAAAGTAGAAGATAAGTTGAAGAGGAAGAATCAAGGTAGTTCCTGAGGTACAACGAAGCAAGACTACTCAACAAAGGCTAAAATAAGTGTTGAAGGTGAACCAAAACCTAGTGATTAGTAAAGGAGGACTAGTGGAGGTGAGTTCAAAGGTAATTGCTTCAAATATGGTAAAGAAGGACATATATATTTTGAATGTCCTCATGGTTGGAAAGCTATTATTGTGAATGAGGTTGTAGTCCAAGACAGTCAACTTAAGAAAGGAGAGAGTTTCCTAGCTCAATGAGTATCAATTGGTTAGAGGAAAATGGATTATTTTCAGAGGACTAATTTGTTCAAGAATTATTGTAACTTTGGTGGTAATTTCTACAAGGTGATTGTGGATAGTGGTAGAACTGATAACCCTATTGCTGGAGAGATGGTTTAGAAACATGGTTTGAAGAGAGTGAGACATCCTTGTCATTATAAGATTGGCTAGTTGGAAGGTGATCATGATTTGAATGTGAGGGAGAAATTACTTGTTGATTTATAGATTGGTTAGTATAAGGACCAAGTGTTGTGAGATATTATGGACATAAACAATTGTCATGTAGTTCTTGGTAGACCTTGCCAATATGATTGTAGGGTTGTGCATGAATATGTCAAGAATGTGTTTACTATTGAGAAAGATGGCAGGATGTTTTCCATAACTACTTTTTAGAATGAAGATCTTGGCAGGAGAAACTTGAGTATTGGTAGCCAAGTTGAGTTGAGGCATTCTAAGAAGGTTGGAGATTAGCATGGCAAATAGACTTGTGGCACACTAAGGATGGATGTGAAGAAGTAGAAGAAGAACAAGGGAAAGAATGCACAAGTTGAGGGCTTAGAGGATATGTATGTGAAGAACCAATTTGATATTTATGTTTTGAATCCCAAAAGATGTTGTTCTAGCTATTGAGAACATCTTTTCAAACCTAGGGTGTTTAATGTAGGAGCATCCTAGGCTTGCTAGAAATCTTTCATGTTGAAAGGATTCGGCTTGAACATGTGGACGCAGTCACCAAGGGAGTGTTGCATGGTTGTTAATGGGCATGGTTTTGGCCTAGTAGCTTAGCATACTCTAGGACCTTGACATACTCTATGGAGCTCGACAGACACTAGGAGCTCATCATAGTCTATGGAGCTTGGTAGACACTAGCAACTCGATATACTCTTTAGAGCTCAACATGTTCTAGGAGCTCAACAAACTTTGGGAGCTTGGCATTTCTTATGATTTTCATAACGCTCAAATTGGTTTTCTTTGGAACTTGGATTGGTCTTGGTTTCTATTGGTGTTGACTCATCTACGAGTTGACTTTGACATTTAATTTATATATAGGTTTTTAAATTTGTGTTGTATCCAACTTGTGGCTCAACACATATTTAATGTAAGGGATTTAATTTAGTTTGTAATGACCTAGGCTGAATTGTGGCTTAGTTGGGTATAAGTAGGGGGATTTGTGTAGTCTTTAGGCATTATTATTATCATCCATCTTGGAAAAGAGGATGAAGGCTAGATGCAAATTTTCAAGAGCTAGTATTTGTAACTTGAGAACTAGAGGATTGCTTGGTGGACCTCAGGGTACAAGTGTGGATTCTTCTTGGTGTTTTTATCTAGTTGTATATTTGGACTAGGTGGGATTGATATTATAATTTGGATCTTATGGGATATTGTATAACTGATATCATAATTTTTGTTTGTATTTGGCCTTAACCTAGAAGACCTTATAGCCCAGTTTGTCTTTGAATATCTTTTACCTAGGAATGTTTCATGACACACCACTTTGGGGATATTTATTATGCATATCAAAGAATAGGTGTTCCAATTTTTAGCCCTTTTTAAATCTTTTTGGCTAGGTTTCACACCCCTCAAATTTGTTCATTTACTATTTTGTGCATTTGTGTAGTTCAAATTCTAGGAAGTCCTATTCAACCAATTATATCTTTGACCTAGTTGACCTAGA
Organism: Cupressus sempervirens; assembly: GCA_028749045.1. Lineage (NCBI taxonomy): Eukaryota > Viridiplantae > Streptophyta > Pinopsida > Cupressales > Cupressaceae > Cupressus > Cupressus sempervirens. The sequence continues at coordinate 65,237,261 of CM053789.1, read as the reverse complement.
TGAAGAATTTTTTTTTTGCATTGTCTTCTAGCGATTAGACACTTCACATGTTCCAATGTTGAGAACATGACGAATTTGTTTGATCAATTTTCTGACATGATTAAAAACCCAGTTTACATTGTTTTGTTTTGACTAAGGTATTCAAATTGATCCATACCCTTGTTCAACATATTATAACTTTGTTACCATGACTGGTAAGGCTAAATGGATTGTACCATCATTTTGTGTCCTCGATATCCTTGAAGTATGCCAATTCTCAAGTCATGAAAAATTCATCTGCATACTTTCTTATGTTTGTCCATTTACCAAAAATTACTTTTTGACACATTTCCCAATTAAAAATTTCCAAGTGCCTACTTTCAAAAATTCACCAAATTCATCCTATTATTTTTCATAAGCCCTAATTATATATTCTTATCCTTTAAATGACAAAGAACCTATAACCTATTTTTTAGAACCCCAATTGATCAATAACCTAGTTAAAATGCTGAACCCAAGCCTAGTTTATGGTTTTTAACATTGTTTTATTGCAAGGTAATTGAAGTATGGATGTTTAGTGATTAAACTATTTTGAATGAGAATTCATCATGAGACAACATTCAGCATGGTACAAGAGTGTAGAGCAGAGAATCAATATGTTCAAACTCAGAGCTTGGTTAGTTGTTTTTGTTAGTTTTTAAATACAGTCAAAGGACATTTTGGCATAAAGTTGACAAGTTTGCAAAAAGGTATAAAGTGAGTTGAAAATTTGTTTCTAGTGCTCAAATTTGTTTCAAATCAATGCAAGATGTTCAGTGTGCCACTTTGAGATGTCAATTTTTCAAAAATGAAAAAAAAAAGCTGGACCAACTTTAGGGCCCAACTGATTTCATCTATCGCTGAGAGCCATGACAGTACTAGCTTTGCGAATTTTGCCTACAAAAATGATTGAAACAATATTTTTCTATCTAGTTTTAAAGATAGATTCAATTCAAAAGATATTCAAATTTGTGTAGAGCCAAAGAACTATGTGAAAAAGTATGGCACTGAGTTCAAAAAAATTATTTTTCCCCTACATATGAGAATTATATATTGCTCTTAAATTTGAGAATCACATATTTATGACACAACACAAATGAAGTCTCAAAATTTTTTGAATTAAAAATTTGAAGATCAAAATAAAACTATTATTTATGTAAGGAGTGTCTAGGAAAAGGACAATTTTGTAAATATCTACTAGCGGTTTTGGGGAGCAGAATAGGCCATGACATTGGAGGATATCATAGTCAAATTTTGAAACTAGTACCCACAATTTAAAGTCGTCAACATATATGGTAGGTAAAAGAAATTCATCTCTTTGATGTTTTATAATATAGGAGTGCAAAACAAATGCTAGAGCCAAAATAATCATATGATATCTGATCCTTGGGATGAAGATTTAGAGAATGTAGAAAACCATACAACATTTAGAGTGCTTGCAAGGTTGAACACATTTGCAAAGCCCATGCTAAGATAAATAAAAAAAGTAGTAGTAGGGCAACAATATGTACACCAAGAGGAAGAAGATTATTCCAATCTTAATATTTCTTTCATCATTCATGAATTGAGGTGGATGTTGGGAGGGATGTCTCCTTTACAAATGAGTAGAGACATGACTTATATGTGATGATACTCCCAATTTCATTATGCACCACTAAGTTGATGCAACACATTACAAAGTATGGCCATGGTTGCTGGATTTATGTGTCCAAGCTTGCAAGTTTATACTTTTTTATTGTGTATTGTTAAGTGACTAAAAAAAAACCAGCAAGTATATGACCATCAAAAAAATTTCATAGTAATTGGATTGATTAAGTGTGCCAATATTTGTAGGCAATTTTTATAGCTAATAATGTATTGCATGTAGTAAATAATCAAACTATGTTTAATTTAGTATGGGAGTTTGGTGTGTGCTTTTTTAAAAGTGTTGAGTGTTTAGAATATTTAGGGAAGAGTTGCAGGATACATTGGATAAACTACCTGAGGTTTAGTCTAAAAAGAGGCACATTTTCTAGTTATGAAGAGAACATTATCATTAATTTTTTTCCAAGAGTTGGGAATAGGTGTAGCAAGTGAAAGGCATGTGAGGAAAGTGAGAAAATCTACTAGCAAGAGCTTGAGCAACATGCTTGAAATAGTTGGGAACTCTAAGATTACATCACATTTGTGTTTGAAGAGCAACAAAAGAAGTGTTCAGAATGGAATGTGTGAAGCACAACAAAACAATTAGGGAAATTTTATCCCACATTCTTGTTGTGTGGAAGTTTTATACTTTTTAAATACTTGTACCCATAGTATGCCTATTGTCTTTGAGAAAATGTCTTTTGTAAGACATGGGCATGTGGAGGGGCCCATCGAGGATGATAGTTGGCATGAAGGATAAGATAATTTTGACCAAATGCATTGAATAAAGAAAAGTGTTAGAAAAGTTAAAGTCACTAGAAAAAGCACTAGAAAAGTTGAAGTTTCCAGTGGTAGCCACGTCACCACTAGAAAATAGGATGATTTCATTGATAGTGACATGGCAACCTCTTAGAAAGTTAAAATTTTGGCAAGTGACCAGCTGAAAAATAAAAAATTGGCTGAGATGTTGTAGAGAATGTGGGTCCCACCTAGATATAGTTGGCAAATTAAATTCTAACAAGTAGCAGCATGTAATGATAGATTGATGAACCAAGCAGTGACGTGGTGGACTAGATTTCAATGATGCACAAGATGGTGACATGTGCAAGATCTAACGACAGTCATTATGTCACTAAGGAAAAGTTGGTTAATAGTTAAAATAGTAACATGGCAACTCAATCAAAAATTGACAATTGGTAGTGAGCTTGCAGTGAGGTGTACGAGTTAGGAACTGACAGGTAGTGGAAGTTTTAGATGTGGCACACTTCCCAAGGTGTTGACATGGTAGAGAGTGAAAAGTGTCATGAGATCATTATGTCACTGATGATGTGGTAAAATGCTGACTAGGATAGTGAGATCGTGATTGATGGTGTGGTACAATGACATATCCTGATGACTTGGAAAAGTAGAGGACAAATGAAATGATGCCATGTGGCACCTAGTTTGAGGGGTCAAATGAAAAAGAAAAAAGTGAGCCATTCATAAGATGACATGTGTCAAAAGGGTGGTCAACCAAGTTTGACCCAAATAGGAAAAATGAGAGAAATTTCAAAGTCATAATTTTTTTAATAAATTTAGAATTTATTCTATAGTTTTAAACTATAGAAAAAGTTAAAGTTTTGCAATAATAAAGTGCTATGAAAGTCATGAACATGAGCCTAAACTTCAAATGGCTACTACAAGGGCAATTTTTGTCTAAAATAGGTGCTTCAATATACTGTTGGAACTAGGAGGAAACAATCTATCCAATTATGAAGTTGGTTTTTGCACAAGATGTCACTAGTACATGCTACAATAGATTTTGTCTCTCAGCATGATCTGTGTGTTTTATCAAGTGTTTTGAGTTATTAGTTGTAGAATTCAATGGAGAAACACCTTAAACATGGTCAATGGCTTTTGTATCTAGTTATTTGGAGTCTTTTTTGTGTTTTGGCTTCAAATTGATCTATTGACACATATCTAGGGGCAAAAACACACCAATTTTTGTTTCAATAATACAATAATAATAGATTCCACTTTTAAAATTTGATCACACTACTAAGTTCAAAATTTTTAATTGAACATGTTAATACATAGACAAAATGAGAACCAGGTACTTGATCTCCTAAAGATGTCCTATCTTTTCCATTAAAGTTTAATCATTGAGAAAGGAAGATTGCTAAATCTGAGCATTCATTAGTACATTGATTTCGACATATGTTTCACTATTACTTTAATTTTAAGGAAATATATTATAATTAAACTGAAAGAAACCAATTATCCTAAACTCACAATACTAAACAACTATCTAGATACATCTTCAACACTTAAAATTTAATCTAATATTCTAACTTAATTTTACACTCCTTACTAATCCAAAACAATTTAAGATAGATTAACACTAAAATTTGATTTAAGATAGATCATCACTTAACATGATAATCTAGACCATATTTTAAGATGGATAAAAAGACGTACTAACTAACTTTCTTAGACAACATAAAAATTTTCTAAATAATAAAATCATCTAACATTCACATAGTAACCTTATTAAATTTATCATAAGCAACATAGCCTAGATCTAACATCAGCTTGCTAACCAATACTATTTGAGTCTAACATTTTATTACTAACTATACTTAATTTAAAACTAAATCTCTATTTTAACATCACCACCTACATGTAACTTAATGCTTTAAACAAATTAATGAAATTTTTAATAAAGTGAACTAGCCAATAACAACTTAAATAATAAGCAACCAAAAAATATATATTAATACCACCTTAATCAACACTAACTCATCCTCCACTAAATCATAATTTCTAACTAACTAAACGTAATACTAAAAAAAATTCATTCAAAGTACTTACTAACCAATTTTTCTTTGATATAAAACCATTAATCATAACTTAAATTAACTAGATAATAGATAGTACAATTTTTTTTAATAATATCTAACAATATTTAAATTCAATTACACCAACATCTAATTTAACACCATACTAACTACCTTCATCTAATACTACGATAAATTCATTTAATCAAAACAAATCTTAATTTTACTAAATTTAAAACTTATCTCCACTAACATAACTCTTATCATGCTAACTAATTTTAAATGTATGAAATTCTAATACAATTTAATTCATAACTTTCATTACTATTTAACACTTTTAATTAAAAATCTTATACATTAAACATAAACTTAACTAACTATACTGATTAAAACTAAAGTCTAAAATTACCAATTAATAACATTATTTTATTAAACTAATTTCTATATATACATATAAACAAAACCACACTAAACTAAAACTAATTTAATTAAAACTAAATTTCAAATAACAATCTAATATCGAAAAAAAAACATAATAATGAATCACTAATCCTAAAACTTTAACTAAATTAAAAATCCTTATACAAGAAAAGAACTTAACTAAAACACATACTCCACCCTACCTCTCCTAACTACCTACCCCCTACACTTCCCTAGTCTAACCTTGGCCACTTGCCATATGACAACTCCTAATCCCTAGGCCAAGTCAAGGCTGACATGGCCGTACCATGCCTACACACACAAGACAAGGCTGAACTCAGCCCAAAGAAAAAGCCTCATGCAAGATGCACACTTAGCAAGGGGAAAAAAAATAAAGTTAACCCATAAACAAACCTACTCACAAAATCTGCCCCCAATCCCAATGACATGACAGCCCTTTCCTTGGGGCATGCAAATTTCCTTAAGTCAGCCCACCATGCTATAATTTTGCCTAGAAAATAGGAAAGCTTGATAGGATTTTTTAAGGCCTTATCAAGTCATGGAGTACCTAGGTTAGTCTAGGTAATGATGTGCTAACCTTATGTGTGTTTGTGTGTGTGTGTAATTATTTTTGTTTCTCTTGTGCTAAAAACATAACTCCACTTTACTCCGAGTTTCCAACTAACACCTATTCCCTTGGTGGTGATGATTTAAAGTAAGTGGGTAGCTTAAGGATTTAGGGAGATACAAAGGGAGTTATGGTGTAAAGTAAAGTAATTGGTATTTTTAGGATATCTATTTTTATATAAATATATATGTATATATATATATTTTTAAAAATTTAAAATTCATAATAAGAATTCACATAGAATATTCTCTATCACAACATGGAAATTAATTTCTTTGTCCATACAAAATCTAGAGAGTTTTTTTAGCTCCTCGGAGTGTTTTTTTTTTTTAAATCCAATTTCTTCTAAGTGTAGATTTTTTTTCAAGGGGTGTAAATTAATATAAATGTATATACCTATTTTTGTCAAATTGAATTTACCAAATGGCCTAGTTTAAAAGGGAAGCTGAACAACTTGGTTTATCCACCATGTAAGAATTATTGTATCCCCTTATACATATGAAATTGATTGAAATTTCAACATAATATAATTTATACAATGACATATTTAAACTTGAAATTTTTATAATTGATCATCACCATTTAATTTAATTTTTCCCATGCACATGCGCACAAATTGAAATAACATAAGGTACCATGCAAGAAGGTTTTTTTTTTTCAATCTTTTCTCTTTTATTAATCAACCTAGTTCAAAGCTCCATCGAGAAAGAACCAGTAAGAAAACCCGACATCCTTGCCAATACATCAACATTTAAATACATTTTTACATAATGTTACATTACAATTTGAATTCTCTTCTTGGTCTTTAACAAGGATCTTTATCAATCTCTTCAATACATCATGAGATCATGGAAAAAATGAAACTGGCCCGGAGAAAAAACACAGATAACATAAAGGACAAAACAAGCATACATTCACCTCTTGATTTTTCACAATAGGTTCAACATTGAACCAAACTAAGGAGAAGGTGGATTTTTTCAATAGGAGATGTCAACCACAATACCATAACATAGCCCTTTTGAGGCTAAAATTTGAAGAACTTACATTCTTCCACAATGCCCTTTCGAGGCCAACAAAACAATGATTTTCATTCCTTTACTTCTTCAAATTTCACAATTTCAAAACATGGTATGTGATGACAATAAGGGCCCATAATACCCTACCCTCTTTCCCTCTTCTCGTCATGAGAAGAGACTCTACACTATCAGGGTTCAACTAAAACCCTTCCCTCATACATGGCCACTTCTTCCCTATCTAAGGGTGAGTAATGCCAAAACAATGAACAAAAATCTCTTCGAAAATCAAGTAAAATATGAAGGAAAACCATTCACAAAAAACATGATTCAAACCCTCCCAAGCATACCCAACATACATACAAGAATTCCAATGGAAACCACAATAACATAAGCATGAACCAAGCATGAAACAACATGAAACACATGAACAACATGAGCAAGGGAGTTGAAGAACTCCTATCTTTACAATATGGTTATGGTAAAATGAACAAGTTTGGGATGACCTTTCCTTCCTTTTCTTCAAGTTTGAAAACTTCTCTCTAAAACTAGAGATTGGGCAACAACCAAAATTTCCTAAAGATGCCTATAAATATGATCCTAACTCAACTAGAGATTAGGTAACCTAAAGGTGGAGTTTAAGTCACCAACTCATGAAGGAGACAATCAATTTTTGCACTCAAGCAAAAATGGACTTTTTGAGTGATCATAAAAGTCAACAAAAGGGCTAAGAGTGTGGAAAATACTCCCAACCCATACCCTTACCCCTAGGGTACTTTGATTTAATGTTTTTAGGCTTTTAGAATTATTTAGAGACCTAACAGAAGCTAGGAATATTTTAGGACTTTTAACAACTCTAAAAATAAAATTTAAACACTAATCTAGATTAGGGGTAATTAATCTCAATTACTCACTGATTAGCAAAGAGGTCACTAACCTAGTCTGACCCAGATCTTTATTTTACTCGGTTAACCCTAACTATCAGGTTGGAATGCATAAACAATTCACAAGTGTAAAGAAACACTATAAAAACACTATTATGAACATTATCATGTAAGGATTAAAAATGATACATTCATTCAATCTATGACACAATTAACTATGAACAACAGGGTTTGCATCTTGTATCAGATTCAACCCTAGTTTCCACAATTCGCACATAGGGTTTAGTTTCATTTTTCCATTAGATTTTCTGACTAAAATATCCTGCACACTAATTGCACACATCAATAGCTTAAGAAAACCATGTGCATATATTCAAAACCTATCTAGATAGTCACATAAATCAACACATAAATCTTTCAAGAAAAATCAACTATTTAATTCATTTCTACCCACATTTAATCATCTGAATCACATAATCCATATTGCATAACTTATTCATTAATTCATATTAAAGTATCAAAATAATCATCATTAGGCATGCATACACCTAATCATCATAACAACACTGATTAAAGAATACTAAACTATCTAAAGAATAAAACTTAATCATCAAGATACTGAAATCAACACCCTTAACAATAGGTGAGAGTGCCTCATAGCATCACTAGTGAAATTTCAATGTTTAAATTGTTGAGTAAATGTAGAAGTTCTCGAATCCCTGAGTATTTAAAACATGGATGTATCAACTCTCTTAATTTTATTAGGACCTTCACAACATAAAACATCACTACTAGTCCATTCAAATCTCCTAGAATAGATTTAACAAGAAACTTCATATTTAAAAATTACATACGAGGAGGGTCCTTATAGTTTTTCTCTGAGATAAATGGAAATTGATACTAGATCATGTGAAGTATCTTAATTTACATTTAGTTTTACCAGTTGATGTATTCAGTCTTTCCAAGGATGAATACAAAGGTGATTTACAATGAATTATCTGTGTTCTTGTATTCTGTCTCCTAGTTCTTCATATTCTATTAACTTTGAGATTGAATGAATAAGGTTTATTCAATTTAAGACAACTTGGATGAGTTGTATGTCAGATCTATTGTTGATTTTGATTTAATGAGTTAAGTAAATGCTTCAATGTCCTAATAGGGTTTTTGGGTTTATGGAGGGGATGTTTCACAAGAATGGAATTTGGGGATTTCAATTGACAAACTTAATTGTAAGGAAATCAAGTTAGGTCATCCTAATGGTAGTGACTCTATGTTTTGATAAGGCAATGGATAAGGCACTAATCACTAAATCAAATGCACACTGATCAGAAGGTGTAGATGCTCAAAAATGGTTCACATCTATGAATTCATCACTTCTTCATACTAATTTGTCCCATTTTCTCATTCTACTAACTTTGATCTTTTGGCCAAATTGACCATATTTTGTCATTTGTATCCCCTTTCACATCAATTCCATATCAACTCAGAATCATATCAAATCAACTTGAAATCGGTCCTAATCAACCCAAAATGTATCAAACATCCCAAATCAATCATCATTTATCTGCTCCTAGGCATTGTTGTGGCTTTCAGTGCCTTGGAAACCTATCAACTTATCAATCTTATCAATCTGACCTTAGTACTATCATGGCTCTTAGTACTAGGTCAAAATATCATTCATGTCATTCAATCTTTGATGTTATTGAGGCTTTCAATTTTAGATCATGGCATCATCAACCATTTTAATAATATTGACAGTGTCTGTCAGTGTTATTATGATCAAAACTTATCAATCAATTTCAATCCTATAGCATTTACAATGTCAGTTAAATGTTAAATATCAATTAATTCATGTCATGTTTCCTTGGCATGTTATCAATTTCAATCTATCAATTAATTTGACCATGGATTTGGTCTACCTTTTCATCATCTTATTCGATATTCATCATCGTCACATTTTCATCAAAGGATACGGTCGCATTCATTTAATCAATTTGGCCAATCATCTTTTAATTTTCTCTATAGGATTAAATAACCCATAATTTAATTCTATTATTCTCACTAATTATTCTTCCTGATTATCATCCTCAATTAATTAATTTTATTAATTAATTGATTCATTATCTGCAAACCATAGAAATTTACAATTTCTTAAGTTTCATTTTCCATCATTAATTCCATTTTCTACTAATTCTTATTTTTTGGAATAAAAGGATTTTTAATTAAAATATTCCATAAAATATTTCATCATCATGACACTTGGATGTGACAGCTCACGGATTCTCCTTTGACACTTGGCTGAGATTTGTCATAATCAAATATTCTTATCTCTTACGCATGTTCCTATTTGGCTTATTCATCATAGATTCTTGGCTTTAAGTGGGCTGAGGAATCTTATGATGCATCATAGATTCTCTTCCACATTTAGCCAAATTTGACTCTCATGTGTCATAGAATCTTACTTTTGGCTTATTCTATCATATGCATCATAGGAATTATTATTACCTCTTACGCATGTCCCTATTTGGCTTATTCGTCATAGATTCTTGGCTTTAAGTGGGTTGAGGAATCTTATGATGCTTCATAGATTCTCTTCCACATTTAGCCAAGTTTGACTTGCATGTGTCATAGAATCTCAAAATTGGCATATTTTGTCATATGTGTCATAGATTCTCAAAGGAATCTCTTGCCACATCGCATATCTATGGGTGACAAATCCAATGCTCTCATCCTCCATGTCAATTATAAATTGGACACTCTTCCTCTCATTTTTGGTCCTTGACTCTCTTGAATCTAGAATGCTTATGTCTTGAATCCTTGAATCTTTGAGTTTTTGAGTCTTTACTAATTTGTATTTTGCATTCTCTCTCTCACATAAAATCACACTTCAAGTATTCTCATGGCATTATCACTATGATAGGCTTTTGCTTCAATTTTGTGTGCACTATAGGCAACTTTGGAGCTACAATCATTTGGAGAAGAAAGAAGGACATGGGAGCTACAAACAGAAAAGGGAGTTTTAAATTATGTTTTCTTTCTTTTTATTAGTTTGTCTTTCATGGTAGACTAGTGGGTGCTAATACATGTTGATTGAGTTTGTGATTTGCTCATAGTGTGTTATGCATTATTACCCATTTTTTGGTCCTACATTTGGTGAAACCGACGTGAACATGCATATCTAACTTGGGTTTTCTTGTTTTGTGCTTGTAGGTGCAAGGAAGGAGCTCACTTGGAAGGGTATAATGACTATCTACTCTTCCTTTTCACACCTAGATCTATACCGTCAGAGCACACCTAGGTTCATAGTAAGCACATGCACCAATCAAAATCTGAATTTCAAGCTCCTATCACTCTCTAGGACATAGATTAGGTGATTTTGTTTTACTGATGGTCTATTTGCAGCATGTGGCAATCATGGGATGAAGACATGATCATAAACTACTAATGCTTTGTTTGCAGGACATTGTCGAAGACTTTGTGTGTCTTTCAAAACTATGTGTGTGGATTTCCTAGATTAGATAACATTTTGTTTGGTGCTTAAAAAGAACCTTTTTCTTTTCTTCCTGGCGTGTCTACGGTGTTAGATCCCTAGGAATTGCATTGGACGTATCCTCTCCCCTCGCCATTCGTGGATCTTGGGTGTAAGAGAAATTCGTGTAACTTCTATAGGAGGCCTGCCTTGGACTAAGATACTCGATATTGGGTATGCCAAGGGAGGACCTCAAAGCAGTAATGGGCCAAAGCCAGGTCAACGTTCTAGCCGCTATATAAAACTCAATTATAGTGAAAGCTGTGTCGGCGATATTGCTGCATGATATCTCTCCTCTAGTAACCTTGTGGTGCATCAAACCCCAGTTCTTGGGGCTGGGAGACCTTCTGCAAAAGTTTATCATTAACTTGCCAAATGGAATGCCCTTACTAAAAACCATGTTTTAGTGGCCAAAATCCTTTCTATCCACTAGCTCAAGGGGTCACCCATGCCCGTGAAGACATCATACATTCTCGTGGTCCTTAGTAGAGGAAATAGTCTCTTGGGAAGTCATGTCCCTTGGGAAGTGGTTCTTGGTAGCCCCGAGAAGTGAGTACACTGCGAGGGGGAGCCTGTGGTGCCAAGATCCTAGGTTGTCCACTCTGGATAAGTAGGACTGAACTTTAGTTCAAGTAAAAATTTAGTGGATACAGTCCTAGAAGCCTAGGTTGTGCTGTGTTTGTTAACTTTTGCAATGGCTATTCTTGTCTTAATGTGTCTTGCGTGTGTGTAAAACATAATCAAGATAAAAGCCAAACTTTTAAATTTAAAGCTTGGATATCATTTGAACTTGTCAAAACATCACACATTTCCAAAACATTTCAACCTTATCAAACTTTGCAAACATTGATTCAACACATTCAAACCTTGGAAAACATGGAGACTTGTGCTCTTCAATGTGCTTGGCAAAATTTAGATCTCATATTTGCATAGATTTCACTTCCATTCACCCTAGTCCGGGCTTCACTCTTACATCATATAGACTTCATATTGCACCTTTTAGTCCTCATTACTTTTCATATTGCATCCATTTAGGTTCAGTTTTACTTTCCTTAGTTTTTGCATTCCCATCTTAGAATCAGCACTTTGCATTCACCACCTTGCATCTTTACATACCTATTCATCATCTTCACCACTTTATCCATCATTCTGGGTGTCCTAATCATCATTTTGAGCATCCAAACTAGCCCTAATGCTATCCTCTATCATTTACCTCTCTATGACATCTCTCTTAGCATCACCATCATTTTGAGTCCTCAAAACGTCATTTTGAATCCCCAAAACCTTTGAATTTAGTCAAAAATCTAGACAAAGTATAAGTCTTAGAGTATCTCCTAGTGTTGACGGATAATGGATCTTGACTAGTCTTTTTATCCTTTCTTATCATTTTCTTTGGTCAAAATCTACTATGTCTTGATATCTTTGACCTTTTCATCTTTTATCAGTTTTTGGTCAAGAGCCAAAGTCCTTTATCACAAGGTTAAACTCCTAGACAAAATACTTTCTAAAAGGTTTTACCTAAGTTCAAAACTTTCCATATACCCTTGTCATAGCATAATCATGTCGCTAGCATCCTTAGATGTCATTTTGACCTACCTTAGTGGTATATCCCCTTCATATTGCATTGATCCAAATCCTTAGTATCATTTTCACTACCAAACCCTATCAAATTGTCCATCAACCAAATTACCTTCTTGAGCATTTACCCTCATTTTGCATGTCCCAAACATCATTACAAACCCTATAACATCATCCTTTGCATGATATAACTTGCATACATCAACCTTTAGCATCCTTAGGAACTCCAAAACATAACCCTAATTATCATTTTACATACCTTAGAGTCATTTTCATCTCCTCTAGTCAAACTTCAAAACATCACCTTGCATTTTCCATTTGCATAATATCCCTAGGAAATTTTCACTTTACACATCAAAACCATAATTCATTTAGAATTTCCTCACATTGAATAACATTCTTAAACAATTAAAAATCCCAAAAACACTCATATCTTGCATACCCACCACTTTAAAATCACCCAAAACACTCAAAAATTCCATTGCATTTGCACTCTTAGGTATCATGCCAGCACTTACTAGGAGACAAGGAGCTCAAAGACCAGAGCAATTCTATCAACCTTTGTTTTTTGAGGCACAAGAACAATTAAAACCTTATCCAAGTAAAATAAAGAGCAATAAAATCCAACAAACGTTTGACGAAGACCAAATCGAGACATTGCAACCATTACTACCAGACCCTTTGAATATGTATCCGTAAGATCCTCATAATCATGCTATGGCACAAAAAACCTTGAAAAATGCACCTATCATGAAATTTCCTCCAAACACTTCCCCCACACATGGGATGGTTCAATGGAGTCTTGACTTTGAACCTATATTCGTGCCAATGCCACTAGGAGAAGGAAGTGTACCAACCTCACCTGAAGATGAACAATCACATTCATTTGAATTCAGCCAACCTACCACATCAAACATACAACAAGGTATTGTACACCTAATTGATGACTCTGACACTGATTATGGCATCACTAATGAAGAAATGGCTAGGGCATGTCAAGAAATTTTGTTTTGCAAGAACTTCAAACGTTTGGCAGCACAAGAAATTGTCAAATTTAACCCAAACTTGGAAGGTCTTAGGTCCAAAAATCAAACCAACACAATAAATGAAAACATCCAACCCATGATAAATTTGGACTTAGAAAAGGGAAAACAACCTTTGGAATTTTCAAACACAATAATGGCACCTATAAGATCCCATCAAGAACCAACAATTGAAAACCTCCAAAGTACATTTGAACACATCAATGTCAACCCCTTGTTTGATGAAATACCACCAATCCCTAAACACCCCAAAATGACATTAAGACTTGATTTTAGTCACATGATGCAACAACAAGATGCACCTAAAGGGACCCATGCTCTAGGGATGCCAAACATACCTTCTTTGGCAGCAAATCAACAAAGTACACCTTTGCTTCTAACCTTACCCTGTGCTGCAACATCAAACACTATGGAGCCTCTCATACATACAAAATTTTAAACATCAAGTGCAACCATCCCTATGGACACACAAAGGAAAAGTCTTATTGACATTACACCCATTCCCAATAAAAATTTATCTCATATTCAAGTCAATATGATGTCGCTAGCAAGAACATCTAAAACACAAAGGTACCAAAACAACAATACAAACATGACGTTCAATTCTCAAGGACTTAGTCAACCCCCATGACAACAACAACCTACAATGGTACAAGGACTCAACACTTCAAAGGTGCAACCAAGTATACATCCACTTAACACATATCCCACATATCAACAACAACATCAAACACAATGACAACAACCACATGTGGGGAAAACATCCAACATTCCTAACACACAATCCCATGTAAACCCACTTGAACTACACACAATTTATCAACAACAATTTCAGCAGCAATTCCAACAACAACAAATGATGTTTGCTAAACAACAAGAGCAACTCAAGCAACAACTGGAATACCAAAGATGCCTTGAGCAAAAAATCGCGTACCAGCAACATTTGTTACAGTGAAAACATGTGCCACAACAAACTCAACAAATACCTTTGGAACAACAAGCACGCACATGGTCTCACATACAACCAATAGTGGTATAGCAACAACAACTACAACACATGGTACAACAATCGTAGTCAATCCCACAACAAGTGTCACATCAAATACCACAACAAGTTCCCCAACAATAGGGACCTTTCTATCTTCGAGGTTCCAACATACCTCCACCACCTAGCGACACTTCATCAGACTCATCAGACACAGAAATGTCAGGACCAAGTAGACATAGTTCTCACCACAACAAATGGTCTACTCATAGACATAAAATACTTGAAGGAAAGACCATCATGCAAAACCCCAATGAAGAACTATTACAACAATTCAAACAACTTTCCAAACAAGTCGAGGCATTGGGAGTCCAAAAGAAATAGGCTTTATATACAGAAAGGGACCTACGTCCTAGCCCATTCAATAAAAGTCTATATATGCCTCCATTCCCAAAACACTTTGAGGCTCCATGGTTTAAAAAATACCGAGGAAAAGGAAACCCTATTGACCACATTAGAGAATTTTGTGTTTCATGCATTGAACTCAGTGATGAGCCCATGTACCTTATGAGATTATTCCCTCATTCTCTCAGTGGGCCTACACTTGAATGGTACTCCAAACTTCCTGGTAATATCAAATCTAGGTCAGAACTAGCAGACAAGTTTATCTCCCACTTTTCCTTTAACATCACAAATGAGGTTACACTTTCTGATTTGTGCTCAACTAAATAGAAGGCAAGAGAATCATTCATCACATTCTTACTGCGTTGGAGAAGCCTAGTTAGTCAATGCTCACTAGACATTCCTGAAGAACAACAAGTAAACTTGTGCATTGAAAACTTAGTCCTGGACTTAATGTATGAACTCAAAGTCATGAGTCCAAGCACCATTTCTAAACTAATGAAAAAAGGGGCTAGTATTGAAGATGCTCTTATCTATAAGGGAATCCTCAAGATAAACAAAGAAAACACAAACACCAACTCATCTAATGACAAGGCAAAAATTTTCTCCAAAAACAAGAATGTGACTAATGATGGCATTGTGGATTCTCACACGATTAGCATAGCACAACCTCAATTGACTTCAAAAGTTGTAAACCCCACAAATTCACAAACTCCTAATCAAACAACACCTCAACAATAGAAAACTGAGACTTCCACACAAGACAAAAGATATCCTAGAACCAAGGATAGAAAATTCACACCACTGGGAATACCACTTGAGACTGCATTACAATAGCTAATGAGTAATAACTTCCTGCAATTACCCCCAATCAAAGATGAACCATTAACTAAAGCAGATTGGTGGGATGACAAAAAGTATTGTGATTACCATCGCACCAAAGGACACAAGACTTCATCGTGCTTCCAACTGAAACATGCAATACAAGACCTTATTGATGATGGTGTCATCATAGTTGATCCCTCACTGTTAGCATCCAACTCTAATCATATTATTTTTAAAGATCCTTTATGTAATCATGACAAAGAGAAACCCTCAAGTTCAAATTCGAACTCACAAGGTAATGTGGATTACACACACACTAGCTATGATTACACCATAAATTGCTTTAATGAGTCTGACTTCCACATATCCACATTCACATTGAAGGTTGAAGATCCTCGTTGTGCTATCACTACACATCATCGCAAGATCACCCTACCTGGAGCCCCATCTAGACCTACTGCTTCTACTAGACCTACACCCCCAAGTAGACCTACTGCTCCTACTTCATCTGATTATAGCCTTGTTGAACAACTCGCAAAAACTCCTGCACAAATATCCATTTTGGACCTACTGTGTGCATCTCCCCAACACCTTAAGATCTTGGAGCAAGCCCTTAAAGAGTCAGTAGTCCCAAATAACATTGATGTTTCCCAGTTCCAAGCCATGGGTGGGAACCTATCTGCGTCACAACATATCATATTTTCACTGCAAGATATTCCTAAGGAAAAATCTAACCACAATGATCCCCTTTATCTCGAAGTCTTCATCCATAATGCAAAAGTTAGACATGCCTTAATAGATGGAGGAGCAGGACTAAACATCTGTACTCTTAAGGTTGTCAACAATTTGGGTTATTCTGAAGATGATGTGGATCCCTCTCAAAGAATCACAATAAAAGCTTATGATGATGGTGAATGCTTCTCTAGGGGCATCATCACATTACCTGTCAAAGTTGGTCCAGCTACTAAAGACACATTGTTCCATGTCCTAGACATTGAAATGAATTGCAACATGATACTAAGATGCCCTTGGCTTCATGCTATGAAAGAAGTCCCTTCTACATATCATCAATGTTTGAAGTTTTCCTATAATAACATGGAGGTTACCATCCCTGGTGATCGAGATCCTTTCTAGTTTTGTGCTAATCTAAGAGATGCTACTACATACCAAATCCCAACAAACAATGAAGCACAACCCACAAATTCCTCTAAGTATGTGGATGCTGATATACTACTTAGTAAAGCCAAGGAAAAGATGAAGATTGAAGACAATGGGTGTGGAGAGTACTTTATGTCTCAAGTCTCTCACATTAAGGAGTCACCACTTTCTCCCATCAGTACAAAGAATTATACTTCTATCAATGAGAATACATCTGTATGTATTGAGAAAGCAAAAGTAGAATGAGAACCCACTTTGATATCTCCTAGCAAGTATGGACTTGGGTTTACCATCATGCAGAAACAAGGCTATGATGGCCATAGTGGTCTTGGATCTTAGAAACAAGGAATTTTTGAACCTATCACTACAGAAGGACAACCTCCTAGTTTGGGGCTTGGATTTAAACCATTACGAATAGGTCCTCCTAGTACTATGGTACCTACGTGTAAGACTATGGATGTTTTGAATGATGAAAAGGCATCTGAGGATATCCCACTTGAAACCAACAATCTCCTAGCCTATAAGCATAACCCCAATGGCCCAGTTGAATCAGTTATCCATATATTTACCTTCAACCAAAGCCCATTCAACATTGATGATGACATCTCCTCAAGTTATCCTAAACCTTTGGATTGGGACCAACGTGGACCACCAATTTTTGATCAACTCGATGATGATGACACTCTTATAATAGAATTTGATGGCATTAGGATTGAAGATTATAAAGAAGCAGTTTCTCCTAAAGCAAACACATTGGAATACTTTGGGTAGCCTACTCCACCTTCTACTTACAAAGAAAAAAGAGAAAGAAATAGCAAGCATAGGTCTCTTGGTGAAAATTGAAAGGCACCATTAGACTATAAAAAATCAAAAGCTAAGCAGCTCCCAAGGATACAAGATGAAAAAGATGATGCCATGAATATCAGTGTTCCAGTGTTCAACATGTCACAAAGTCTTTTGGAGCCCTCTCAATCAGCGTTCATGTGGAAGGTCATTGGTCTCAACCCTCCCTACCCTCCCTTATATCGCTTTGTTTATCCACAAATACAGCTACTTAATTTGTCCAATAACCTAAATCAGTCCTCTATCCAACAAGCCTTTGCCTATGTCATCATCAGTGACATCCCACATGACATTTCTATTGAGCCAATTATCCTTAGATGCCTTGATTGGCAAGAGATAGACATTGTCTTACATACAGTACATGATGGTATCTCTTGAGGCCTTTCTAGTGGTTTGATTTTAGCTACAGACTCAGAAAAAATCATATGTAGTTATGGTTAGTCATGGATTCAGAGCTCATCAGCTAGTAGCATCAACAACAGATATCTTCTCAGCATTTGTCAGTGACGATCTTGATTCCATCTAAAAGTCATGAAAAAATATCAAAAAATTTGCAAAAAGTCCTGAAAAAATACCAAAAAATAAGCAAAAAGTCATGAAAAAAGAAAAGAAATGGATGCCTTGATGAAAACTTAGCAAACAGGCATCTTGGCATGAAAATTTGAGTCAAGATGAAAATTTTGTCCAAAAGTGAAAACCTGGCAAACAGGCACTTTGGGCAAGTACCATGGTGAAAACCTGGCAAACAGGCACCATGTGTAATCAGTTATTGCTCCTCCATCTATCAGGATTCCATCTAGTCTTTTCCCCTCTATCATTCCTTGATCATACCCTTCATATTGCAAGACATCCTTGGTTCCTTTTCATGGCTCACGAACTAGTTAATGTCATTCGTTACCTTGCTTATGTATCACCTATCTACACACACACTCTATCATTGGCCTCTATACATAATTTGCATCTTGTCTGGGAGCATATTACCTACATGGTGTGTAAGTTTGAATTTGAACTAGGGGCATACCTCTAAGTTCTTTTTTATCCATTAGACCTATCACATAAAAGATTCGAGCTAACACTTTTTTATGCTTATACGATCCTGAAAAAATCCCTAAACTCATAAAATGTCCTGAAAAAAAATCCTTAAAAATTCAAATATGATCTTGAAAAAATCACTAAAAATCATAAAATGTCCTAAAAAAATCCTAAACATTCAAATACGATCCTGAAAAAAAATCACTAAAAATCATAACATGTCTTGAAAAAATCACTAAAAATCACATAATGTCCTAAAAAAATCCTAAAAATTCAAATATGCTCCTGAAAAAATCACTAAAAATTACATAATACGATCCTAAAAAAATCCCTAAAAATCATAAAATGTCCTGAAAAAAACCTAAAAATTGTAAAATGACCTAAAGAAATCAGTTACACAAAAAAATCAAATATTCCCAAAAACCCTAAAAATCAAAACTCATCAAAAATTTGCAATAAACCTTGTACATTTTCACTATGGATAACCACCCCTTTTGCATAAACACTTGCGCTTTGTAGACTAAAAATCAAAGCGCTATGCTTCAATTCCAATAACAATATTTGTGCAACATGAACCAATAATCAATCCAACATGTCACTATGAACTTATCAACTGAATCCACAACCAGAACTATCACATTATGAACATGTTGAACACTATATACACACCTAAAAAATTAACAAGAACATAATAATGAACAAGAATAGCTATTGGCTCACGCTATTTAGTGAGTGATTTATTTTTGCTTTGTTTTTTCTTTCATCATGTCCCTATGCTACTCGATGATATAAATTGATCTATGAGAGTGGCCAGGATGGTTCATGATCATCTTTTTTCCATTTCTGTCTGTTACAATGTACCTTTTGAGAGTCTGGGGCATGTACATATGCCTCAGGAAGGACAAGGTCATTCTCTGTCTACATCGTGCTTGTTTACGCAAAAGGCTTGCATTTGCACTCTGGCCCTTTATGCCATGATGCGTTGCATTTCGTTTGCCATATCAAAATAAGGCTCCATTTGACATATAGTGCACATTCTAGAAGCAAAAGTCTTTCCATCATATCTCCTCATCTCATCTTTCTTCTTCATCTCATTCTCCATCACCATGGTCATGTCTTCTAATTCACCAAATCATCTTCATCTTGCATTCATGCATTCTTGCATCATCCTACATTGTCAATCAACTTTCTATGGCTTTCCAACTAGTTCAACCTCAATCTAACATTTGTCTCGTCATCTTTGACCAAATATGACTATTTTTGATTATTTCCCTCAGGTTATGACATCTTTCCATCATCTTGGGCATGCACGTACAGTTTTGGGTCATTTCGTCAATTGCTATGGTTTTGTCTTGTTGTTGTTGATAAATTGACTTATCATATGCTTATCTTAGTCAATTTCTCGAGGGGGCACCCATATATATCATCCCTACTAGGGCATGTTGTAGCTTTCTCATCAGTTTTTCTTTGATACAACACTCTAAATCACATTGTATCAAAGAGGGGCAAAATGTAGATGCTCAAAAATGGTTTGCATCTATGAATTCATCACTTCTTCATACTAATTGTCCCATTTTCTCATTCTACTAACTTTGATCTTTTGGCCAGATTGACCATATTTTGTCATTTGTATCCCATTTCACATCAATTCCATATCAACTCAGAATCATATCAAATCAACTTGAAATCGTTCCTAATCAACCCAAAATGTATCAAACATCCCAAATCAATCATCATTTATCCGCTCCTAGGCATTGTTGTGGCTTTCAATGCCTTGAAAACCTATCAACTTATCAATCTTATCAATCTGACCTTAGTACTATCATGGCTCTCAGTACTAGGTCAAAATATCATTCATGTCATTCAATATTTGATGTTATTGAGGCTTTCAATGTCAGATCATGGCATCATCAACCATTTTAATAATATTGACAGTGTTTGTCAGTGTTATTATGATCAAAACTTATCAATCAATTTCAATCCTGTAGCATTTACAATGTCGGTTAAATGTTACATATCAATTAATTCATGTCATGTTTCCTTGGCATGTTATCAATTTTGATCTATCAATTAATTTGACCATGGCTTTGGTCTACCTTTTCATCATCTTATTCGATATCCATCATCGTTACATTTTCATCAAAGGATATGGTCGCATTCATTTAATCAATTTGGCCAATCATCTACTAATTTTCTCTATAGGATTAAATAACCCATAATTTAATTCTATTATTCTCACTAATTATTCTTCCTGATTATCATCCTCAATTAATTAATTTTATTAATTAATTGATACATTATTTGCAAACCATGGAAATTTACAATTTCTTAAGTTCCATTTTCCATCATTAATTCCATTTTCTACTAATTCTTATTTTTTGGAACTAAATGGTTTTTAATTAAAATATTCCATTAAATATTTCATCATCATGACACTTGGATGTAACACCTCATGGATTCTCCTTTGACACTTGGCTGAGATTTGTTATAATCAAATATTCTTATCTCTTACGCATGTCCCTATTTGGCTTATTCGTTATAGATTCTTGGCTTTAAGTGGGTTGAGGAATCTTTTGACGCGTCATAGATTCTCTTTCACATTTAGCCAAATTTGACTCTCATGTGTCATAGAATCTTACTTTTGGCATATTCTATCAAATGCATCATAGAAATTATTATTACCTCTTACACATGTCCCTATTTGGCTTATTCATCATAGATTCTTAGCTTTAGGTGGGTTGAGGAATCTTATGATGCGTCATAGATTCTCTTCCACATTTAGCCAAGTTTGAC
This sequence comes from Cupressus sempervirens, assembly GCA_028749045.1. Taxonomy (NCBI): domain Eukaryota; kingdom Viridiplantae; phylum Streptophyta; class Pinopsida; order Cupressales; family Cupressaceae; genus Cupressus; species Cupressus sempervirens. The sequence continues at coordinate 65,215,671 of CM053789.1, read as the reverse complement.
TTCCATGTGTCATAGAATCTCAAAATTGGCATATTTTGTCATATGTGTCATAGATTCTCAAAGGAATCTCTTGCCACATCGCATATCTATGGGTGACAAATCCAATGCTCTCATCCTCCATGTCAATTATAAATTGGACACTCTTCCTCTCATTTTTGGTCCTTGACTCTCTTGAATCTAGAATGCTTAAGTCTTGAATCCTTGAATCTTTGAGTTTTTGAGTCTTTACTAATTTGGATTTTGCATTCTCTCTCTCACATAAAATCACCCTTCAAGTATTCTCATGGCATTATCACTATCATAGGCTTTGCTTCAATTTTGTGTGCACTATAGGCAACTTTGGAGCTACAATCATTTGGAGAAGAAAAAAGGACATGGGAGCTACAAAGGGAAAAGGGAGTTTTTAATTATGTTTTCTTTCTTTTGATTAGTTTGGATTTCATGGTAGATTAGTGGGTGCTAATACATGTTGATTGAGTTTGTGATTTGCTCATAGTGTGTTATGCATTATTACCCATTTTCTGGTCCTACAGAAGGTCATTTGCACATATCTCTTTTATCAAAATCAATTCAATTCTTCATGTTTTTTAGTGGGTTGAAAAGAATTAACTCTCACTTAGCTTATGAGTTCATAGGTTATGATTTGTAGCTATTTTTTTCCTTTGTTATTGCATAAGTATCAAAAGAAAAAAGGGTTTCATATATTGTTATTAGGTTCATATTATATGCTTAATTGCACTAGTATCATATGTTAGAACCTCAAGGTTGACCCACCTAGGTCTTGTAGAGCCTGAAGTGAAGAGGGAGTTATGCCTTATAGTTTTCCCAAAATTATAGTCAAGTGTATTCATCATAGGAATTTTCTAGCCTTAGATGCATTGGTCTAGTTTCTTGGTTGTTTTCAAAACTATTAAATTAGGAGCCAACAATATGGTGACTCTGCTAGGGAGGTAAGATGGAAATATGTTGTGTTACAAGGACAAGAATCTCTAGTGTTAATTGAATATTTTAGTCCTTGGAGACAATAAATAGCATTTTTTGAATCTGTGTGATAGAAAAACCTTGAGAAATTGAAAACAACTGAATATGGCAGGAAGAATTTTCTATAGCAGTGAGGAATTATGATATTCTTTTTGTATCCTTGCTGAAATTTTATGTTCCCCAATAAGCTTTATTTTCTTACAACACTAGTTCTTAAATTGGATGCAAATTGTGTTAAGAAATGAGAATGCTTTCAATAATCAGTTCAATTTGGTTTGAGTTTCTATGGTAATTTTAGAGTTAGGAAAGTTATGTTTTAGCTTTGTGTAAAGGTTTCAAATTCAAGATAAATCTGAAGAGTGTCTTCTATCTCTTGTTGTTTCAAATTAGTTTGTGGTATCTTCAAGACTAATGCAATTCATGTCTCACTTAATGTGAGTGGTGACTCAAAGTTAATCTCTATACCAATGTAGTTCAATACATGAATTATGATTAGTTTATATAAAAGAAGAGAGAATTTGAAGAGGTTGAAACATTCAAATGGTTAGAGAGATTGTGTTGGTTCAAACAGTTCAGTAAAGAATTGATGAGATTTTGAGTCTGCTATTGTAAATAGTGGATAGAGAACTTTTAACCATCCAAATCTTGAGGTATGTTTATATTCATTTATTATCTTTTCATGAAAATTGATTGATAAAAGGTAGTGTTATCTATCAAGTGAGTTTCAACACTAAGAGGAGGAGAATAGTTTGACAAGTTTCATACATTTCTTTAGATTGAGTTTCAGATTGTTGTATAAAGTTCGTGAAGTGTATTTGAAGAGATTTGTTTGTTAGGAGGTTGTATAGATATACTTCAAGTTGTGAATCTAAGATTTATTATTGGTGAATGAGTTTCAAATCTTTGAAGAATGTCAAGTTTCCTTTCATCTAGTATGTATCCTATTAGTGAAATTTCTCAATCTATTTCTACCAAGTGGTATATGCCATTATGTTTTGATGGTATTCATGGTTTCCCAAATGTTAGTCGTAATGGAATTAGAAAAAATTTCCTAAGTTTAGTGGGAACCATGTTGTTTTAGCTATTCATCATGTCGAGTTGTTCAGTAATTTGATGGGTGACTATGAGATTTCTCATGAGGATTCACACATGAAGTTATTTGTTGAAACTTTGGAAGGTGATGCTAGAGACTAGTTTTCTTTTCTACCAGCATGTTCTATTTCATCTTGGGGTGAGTTGCATTCTACCTTCATGGAGAAATTTAGAGAAAGAGCAAGCATATCTGATTCTTATGATAAGTTCTTGAAGATTCATGTTAAGTTTCATGAACTTGTGCCTCAATTGAATATTGGATTTGCAAAATTTTTGATGATATCCTTGAGAATCATAAATTGGATGATCAAATGTGTTTAGTTATCTATTTTGATGCATTTGATAAGAAAATGAGTTATTTATTAAGGGATAAAGAACCTAGGACATTATATCAGGCTTGCATGACTACTATAGAGATTGAAAACAATCTAAAATATAGATTGACTAGAAGTCATTTTGCTAGAAATATGTGTTGGTATAATGTGTTCGAAAGAAAGGATGAATGTGGTGTTAATGCTTCAATTTCAAATAAGTATATCAATACCCTTGCTATAAGTTCTAATAAAGTGGAAAATTTAGATCAAATTGTGTGTATAAGGAAGGTTAGTTTGGTTACAAATGATGACACATATGTTCATGATGTTATAGCAGTAAGATGTATTTCAGACTTTGATAGAAATGAGCAATGTGCTGATATTATAGATCAAGGATTAGCTATAGTAGTGAGTTCTTGTAATGTTGATTATGTACATGATGATGTTGCTAATGGTTCTTGTAAGAATTTGGCTTAGGCTATAATTCACCCAAGAACTATAGAACTCAACACAAGCACACAGTAGACCAAAATAGACAAAGTATGATCAGAATGATGATATTCATTCAATAACTTGATTCCAGAGTACACTAGGACTGCCTAAATATAAAGGCCTCAGGAGAGCTTCTAGAATGCATAGAATTTAGCATCATGGTATGTCATACAACCACACACATGTTCACCAAATATGGATCATCCTCCATTAAGCATGGAATTAAGTGCGATGATGTGGGGATAAGCCTACAATGGTGTAGCACGCAAATCAGTCAAGTAGACAACATGTGCTAAATGAGGAGTGCTAATAACTGTGTTGTCAACATAACAACTTAGTGAATGATTCATACTCCTGTATTGTAGACACCATGTGCATAATTAGAGTTTCATAACTCAATGAGAGTTCACAAACTCCTAAGTGTCTCACCTAAAATAATTATAAAATAATGCAAAATAATTAAATAATGCATTAACCTAAGTAAAATTTAAGTAAGTGTAATAAGTAAATACTTACTTACACCAACACCCCCCCTTGAGTGGAAGTTAGGGGAATGCCCTTAAGCTTATGAAATCTAGGATGAAATGCAATATGGGTCCCGGCTACTAGGCCATGTTAGGTACCCATGTACATAATGATATGTAATCTCCCATAAAGTGGGGAAAGAGAGAAAACCTCATGGGAAAAACCCTCCCCCAAAAAGAGAGATAAATATGGATGCATCAATGGATGGTGTAATCAAGACCCCCCCATTATGACATACATCCAATATATACATGATGAGAAGAGGAAGAGAGATAGGATGAGCTACCTCGCCCCAAACAAGAATGTCGAACAATGACTACTCTAATGAAGAAGTTGATCCAAGATTGTAGAATGGTGTTCCTCCCCTTAGGAAGAAACAATGCCAAGGGTACAAATGAGATGCTTCCATTGTGTGTGGAAAGAATCCCATGGATGAGTGATGTCTCTAAAACCTGCTCAACTAGTTGAAGAACCTGTCCCAAAGAACTGTATGTCTCTGCAACTGATGAAGAACCCTGCTGCAACTACTGATCACAGGTATCCACAATCAGTTCAAATTGTGAGGATTGATCATGTAGAGAATGAACAAGAGAGTTTGGAACCCTTGTGACAACTGAAGAAGGTAATTCTGCATCAAGAAGAAGAGGCAAATCATGAATACTATCCCCCAAATCTGTCACTGAACCTGTATCTAGAAGACTAAATGTACCCTGCTATTTTGGACCTATCACTGTGGTGATGTATGCATGAGGACTGAACTGATGAAGTGACCTCTCACTATATCTGTCGATAGAACCCCATGTGTATGAGGCTATTGAAGCACTATCGCTGGTGTCACTATCAGTATCTACACTGTATGATCTGTGAAGAGGAGTAGAGGACAAGCTGGGAGAACTTTCCTCAAAGTATACATCCTTCTCCACAAAAGGCTAATGTGTCTGAAGATCTAGAAGTCTATATCCCTTCACACCATCTTCACAACCAATGAAGGTACAAGACTGAGATGATTATGCCTTGTGACCCCTGGAAGATTTTTTTGCCCATGCAGGACAATTGAAGACTCTAAAGTGTATCACAATAGGTTTTCTACTGCACCATACCTCAAAAGGAGTTTTTGCATCTAAGCCTGGATGAGGAGAACGACAAAGAATGTGAGTGGCACAAGAGATTGCTTTGACTTCTAATGATGGATCGAGAGAATTGGCATGAATCATGCAACTTGCCATAGACTTAAGAGTGTGAATCCTTAATGCTACAACATTTGTCTTATGCAGACTGAATGCTGAAGGAGTCTAGAGATCAATGCCCTCATGTATGCAAAAGTCCTTAAGTCTTCTATTCACATCCATGTTTCCATTGTCCATGCAGAGTACTTTAATGGCTTTCTTGGATTTCCATTCTATGTGAGCCTTGAAGTCTAGAAATGTGTCCAACACTTCATTCTTACTATGCAGAAAGTAGACCCAAGTGAACCTTGAAAAGTCATCAACAAAGGTAAGTATGTAGCGACCTTGGCTGAATGCAAAAGGACCTGCTAATACCATGTGAACCATTTGAAGAACACTTGTTGCTCTAGAAGTCTTCCCTCTTTGTAACTTCCCTTCTGGATGCATATCCATTGAATCTATTGAACAATTACCCTTAGAAAAATTGATTTGAGGTAGACCTTTCACCATGTGGTATGTGCAAAGTTGTCGAAGAGAGTGGTAGTCAAGGTGACCATACCGCTCATGCCATAATTACATGTTTGAATTGGATTGTGATAACAAGGCCTTTGAAGGAGAATTGGGTACAAAATGAGAGAAATAGTACAACCTCTTATGATCATTCACTTTCCCCACTGCAACCAAGGAATTGTCTTTAAGACTCTACACTTGAATTGAGTCTAGAAGGAACTCAGCTCTATGTCCATCTCCTAGGTGAGTGATTTGGTAGATTGAAAGGAGATTTGAACTTAGGTTTGGAACATAGAGAACCTCTTGAAACTCTCCATTTTCCATCTCCATGTTTCCCTTTCCTTCAACATCCATTTTGCTATCATTCCCCATGAAGATGTGCGGTACCTTTGAGTGATTCAGTGAAGAAAAATCCACCTTTGAAGAACCCATGTGATATGAGGTACCTGAGTTAAATATCTATTCCTTTGAAGAGTTTGAATTAGCCATGAGTGCTTTCCCTTTGACCTTTGAATCTAAAGCATTAGGCAATGGAACATTATGTTTCTTCATGATGTTGGTCAATTCATCAATCTTCTTGAGATAACACTCATGCTCTTCATGACCCATTTTCTTGCAATAAGCATACTTCTTCTTCTCATTATTGTTGTTGTCCCCTTTCTTGTTGGAATTCGAGGACTTTCCTTGTTGATTAGATTGTGGTGTTGTCTTTTCTGCATCCTCATATTTACTCTTCCATTTCTTCTTACCCTTTCCTTTATTTGAAGATTGTCTAGCTGAACATTGAGAACCCTCATTGTTGGCCACCAATGCTTTGGACTGAGGTTATTTGAGAATCCCCATTGATTTCAACTTCTTTTCTTCATCATCCAATAGTTTTTCATATTCATCAAAAGTGACTTTCTTATAAGTAGAGCCTAAGGTAGTCTTTGACGTGTTAAAAGAAGATACAAATGTGGAATATTCAAATGGCAGCTTGTTATGTATGAGATAGATCGGTCTATCATCTTTTATAGAACTCCCACAATTAGTAAGCTTTGTGCTTAATTCATTCACCTTAATGATGAAGTCCTATATTGAGTCATATGACTTAGGATCTAAGGAAACAAGCTCATCTTCAATTTTGAACACATCTTCTTTAGACACTTTACCATAAAGGTTTTCGAGGGTATCTCAAGCTTCTTTGGATGTAGTACATTTCTTAATTTGATACATAATCTTATCACCTACCCCCAAACATATATCACCTAGGGCTTTCCAATCCATTACTACCCAATTTGAAATTTTACTTATTGATACATTATCACCTGCTGATTTAGGAAGAGTACCTTCTACATATTGTGAAACTCCATTATGCATTAAGTGATACAACATTTTGATTGACCACGAAGCATAATTATGAGGAGTTAATTTAGGAAACTTAAAGTTACCCATAATACAAAAAATGAAAGAAAATTGCAAAAAAGAGAGAACACAACACCAAGAACACCCCCCCCCCACTTTCACTAAATCAAGAAACCCCCCCAAAATAGATTCTTTGGGCACTTTATTAGTAGTGTGATTACAATGGGATACTTGCCAATTTTGGCCTTTGTGGACTTAAGATTTTTCTTGTTACAACCTCTTAATGGAGTACAAATCTGAAACTTTACAATGTGCTACAATTCTAAAGCATTTCAAAGCAAAGAAAGGCCCTATTGCTAAAAGTGAAAATTTTGTCCGCACAACCCTACAATTTGATGCTAGATCTGGAAAGTAGATGAAAAATAATGCACTTCAAAAAAAATGGAACCTATTCACAACTCCAGATGTGCCCATACCGAGCATTTGAAGTTGCAAAATGCAAGATTATCCAGGTACAATCACCAAAAAAATGAATTTTGAACAATTCGTGCACCAAAACTAGAAAATAGCTATACCACTAAAAAATTTAGAAAATTTTACCTAATTATTTTTTTAAAATGCACCTAATTTGGAGTTAGGATGTGTGAGTTATGGCCTCTTGAAGTCAGACTGCAAAAACCAAAATCAATTTGGTGAGGGGTTGTACTAGCAAAAGATAGGGTTAAATTTGATGATCATACAACCATCACAATAGTTATAATTTGGCATGTTTTGACATCCCAATGTACGCCAATTTTAAGGTCATAAAATTGAGGACATCAACAAATTTTGTGCCCTACGATGATGTCAACTATTTGCATGGAAAATTTTGTACCGTACATATTGTACAAAAAAATACATGGCTTCTAGGTAGGCATATGGTCTGCTAACTCACTGATGACTGGACAGTCTAGTCACTGCTAACTAAGATAGTGCAGGGGTTGCCACATGTCTGTAGGAGATTGGGTGTTGCAGACGTGGTTGTTGACTTGGCAGGATGATATAGCGACAGGTCACTACTTACTAGACACTTAGTTGTAGCTACTAATTTTGCGAGGTGGACGACGTGGTGGTGACGTGGCTTCTGTAGATTGGTTGTAGCAGTGCTGAACTATTTCATGCTGTGTGGTAGGGCAGATCTTGTGAGCAACGATCGGGAGGTACCAAAATTTTGCTGCTTGCCAGAGTTTTGATGGTGCTGAAACCTTAGACTACATGGCTGGAGGTTTGCTTAGAGTGGGAGCCAGACAAAATGTTCATCGGGTCACAATTTAAAGTCCCACATTCATGGGTGTAATACTTCTGTGAGTGTTTAAAATAGTTAGGCTGGGAATTTAAACAAACAAGTGGCAGTTAATTGGATGGGCTTCCCACAGGTTGTTCCCCGTCGGATGTTGTGGCTCGCTGTGATGGGGCCTATGCTAGAATTTGTGAGGTAACGGCCCTTATGATTAATGTGGCCAAAAATTGAATTAAAAAACCTTGTGAAATAAATAACAAACTAATCTACAGGCTGGGGTGTGATGACCCAGTACTGCAAATTTTTTTCTCTAACCAGGCAACTAAAATCGAAAATACAAAATTGAAAAATACCCATAAATACAGAGTATAAAATAAATTTAGATCAGAAAATACAATAATCAGATCAAATTAAAATGATCATACACAATTGCAAATCGGTGCCTTTGGGTGGCGATTTGCAAAACAAATTTGCCTCAAGATCAACTTTCACCTAATATAAGAAAATTTATAGTCGATCTTCACTGAATCGACACTCCATATGCAACAGTGAGGTTAGATCTAGCTTTAGATGCTCCCAATTTTTTTGGATCCTCCAGATGTGTGTCAAGGTGCTGAAGCATGAACGGTCTCGAATGGTTATGTGATGAGAATTTTCCTTGGCTCTGATACCATGTAAGAATTTGGTTTAGGCCAAAATTTACCCAAGAACTAAAGAAATCAACACAAGCACACACTAGACCAAAATAGATAGAGTATGATTAGAATGATGATATTTATTCAATAACTTGATTCAAGAGTACACTAGGAGTGCCTAAATATAAAGTCCTCAGGAGAGCTTCTAGAATGCATAGAAGTTAGCATCATGATATATCATACAACTAGGCACATGTCCACCAGATATGGATTATCCTCTATTAAGCATGGGATTAAGTGTGATGATGTGGGGATAAGCCTCCAATGGTGTAGCACGCAAATTAGTGGAGTACACAACATGTGCTAAATGAGGAGTGCTGATAACTGTGTTGTCAAGATGACAACTTAGTGAATGATGCATACTTCTATGTTGTAGACACCATGTGCATAATTAGAGTTGAGTAACTCAATGAGAGTTCACAAACTCCTAAGTGTCTCACCTAAGATAATAATTAAATAATGCAAAATAATTAAATAATGCATTAACCTAAGTAAAACTTAAGTAAGTGTAATAAGTAAATACTTATTTACACCAAGAATTCTAGACATGAAGTTGCTACACCTAGATCTTAGTCTTGTGCCAATGATAAGGCTGAAAGGTATGTCTCTAATCATGAATTTGATGTTGTTGATCTAACATGCCATGGAGAGATAACACAAGATGAAGAATATGAATCACATGTATCTCAGTCATAGTCAAAAGAATAGAGCATGCATGTTTGTAATGTTTTAGTAGTGGATGATAAGGTGGATTTACTTGATCAGTCAGTTATGCAATAAATGATTTCTCTTATTTATAGATTGCATCATCTTGAGAATGCTATAAAATATAAAGTTGAAAGATATTCATCTCAATATGAAAATGAAGAAGCTAAAAGTCATGTTTCAAGTGATGATAATAAAGTTGTTGATTTGACATATTATGAAGAAGCATCATGTGAAGACAATGATAAAAAATTTTGCTCAAGTCAAGAAGAGGATAGTGGCAGTAATATTCATCTTCATATGAATCTGATGCAAATAGGAAAGAAGAAAGCAATGATGGAAATGAACATTCATAAAAAGGTAAAGATATGAATTTCTTTTTTGAATTTGAAAGAGAAAATGCATCTAAGTGTTTTCATTATACAAATCAATTAGCTAATGAAGAATTTGAAAGTGATTTATCCTCAAGGTATGAAGATAAAGAAATGTTGAATCCAGTTGATGCTAATGAATTTGAATATGAAGATTTTAGTGAAGTGTTGTGGAGTGTTATTACATTAGACAATAAAGATCAAGCATGTAGTGAGGGGTTTAGGAATGAATCATGGTCTATCCAAAATGGTTATCCTAGACAAGATAATAAAGATAATGATTTTATGGATACTATGTGTTTGGTAGAAGAAATGGAAAGTAAATCTTCATCTAGTTTTGATTTTTCTTCATACACTAAGAGTCTCCATGAAAATGAAATGGATGGTGAGTTTAAAGTGTATATTAATGCTTTATGTGATGAATATCTTGATGATGATCAACCTATATTTTGTCAAGATGTTCAAAAAGGATCATTACATGGAGTTATCAATCCATTGTTTGAAGAAGACATGGAATGTTCATATTTAGTTGAGGATGATTTTAATGATGATACATTATCCTACTATTGTAAGAAGTCAGATTTTTCTTCTTCTAGATGTGATAGTGATTGTGATAATGATGTTGCATGTCATGATGTGGATAACAATGTGATTGACAAAGTTACTATTGAATATCAACATGCACCTTGCATTGGGTTTTATGATGAATGCTCTATTATGATGGCTAATACATTTTTTGTTTTCAAAGGACCATTTGAAAATGCTAGATTAGTTTTAGATTCTAACACTGATAACATGTGTGAGTACAGATCTAATTGGTCATATGAATACTCTCTGATTATGCATAAGGATACACATTTTCAAGGTATGTGTGACCTTTTTCCCCAAGTTGAGTATGAAACTTTCATATCCAAATTGATAGCATGCATGATTCATTCATTCAAGAAGATTTTTATTTGAGTCTAATATTTTTTAGCATGCTAATCAGAACTTTCATAATGATAAAGTGGTTGAGAATGAATCTAGTTTTTATATGTATTTTGAAAGTCAATGTGTAGATTTAGTTCTGCCAGGTGAGTTGATTCATGATGCTAATTTGATTGGTGAGACTGAAATGAATAATGTTTCTAGTTGCCTCATGAAATCTTAGATGAGAATTTAATCTATGATAGAGGGAAAAAATAAATTTAAAGTTTGGTGACCCAAGGTCATCGTTCGTGTATAGTAGGAGTAGTTTTCTTACTTTCAATAAAGCTATTTGAGAGGAAATTTTTGTGTATGGTCTATTTCTTCTAGAGATCTAAATCCCTGCCATGCCTACAAGGGACATGCATCCCTAGATAGAGCCACTATTGGGAATAAAAATTGCACGGTTAATTTTTAGTCATATATTAAATTTTTTTTGAAGAATCAATGCCCTATGGAGGCTTTTTATGCATATGTAGCATGTTGTTAGTTTGAGGCCTATATGGTGTCTGAGTGGATTTATAGCTTTCATTTGACATAGACATGTGATCCACAATGTTATTTTGCCATCCTAAATCATTTGGTCAAGTCCCATTTTTACCTAGTGCCAAAATTTGCAATTTTACCTAGTACCAAAATTTGCAATTTTTCCTAGGTGTCAAAATGCATACAATATCCCAATTTTTCTTTGAATATCTTTTGCCCAGGAATGTTTCATGATCGATCACATTAAGGATTTTTAGTATGCATATCAAAGAGCATGTGTTCAAATTTTCAGCCCTTTTTGAATCCATTGACTTGGTTTTGAACCCTCATAGTTGGTCATTTACTATTTTGTGCATTTGTGTAGTTGTTCACAATTTTAGGAAGCCCTGTTTGACCAATTATATCTTGTACCAAAATGAAGAAATTATTTTTGAATTGTGTTCAAGGGGTCAAATACTTCATATATTCCAATTTTGAGGTCATGACAAATCCATTTGATCAGTTTGCTAACATGATTAAAAACCTAGTTTACATTGTTTTGTTATGACTAAGGTATCCAGATTGATCTGTACCCCTATTTGGGATGTTATAACTTTTATCCCTTTATTGGTAAGCCTAAAATGATTGTACCATCATGTTGTGTCCTATAAATCCTTGAAGTATTCCAATTCCCAAGTCATGAGGAAGCCATCTGCATACTTTCTTATGTTCATTTTTTTACCAAAAATTACTTTTTGAGATATTTCCCAAAAAAAAATTCTAAGTGTCTATTTTTAGAAATTCACCAAATTTTTCCTGTTATTTTTCATAAGCCCTAATTATGGATTCTTATCCTTTTAATGACAAAGAACCTATACCCTAGTTTTTAGAACCCCAATTGATCAATAACACGGTTTATAATGTCAAACTTGAGCCTAGTTTATGTTATTTTAACAATATTTTCCTAGAGGATAATTGATGGATGTTTGGTGATTAAAATATTTTGACTAATAATTCACCATGACAAAAGATGTGGAAAGGTGCAAGAGTGTAGACCAGAGAATTATTATGTTCAAACTCAGAGCTCGGTTAGATGTTTTTGTCAGTTTTTAGAGCCAGTCAATGGAATTCCTCACACAAAGTTGACAACTAGTTTACAAAAAGGTATAAAGTGAGTTACAAATTTTTTTCTAGTGCTTGATTTTGTGTCAAATCAATAAAAGATGTTTAGTAGGCCACTATTAGATGTCAATTATTCAAAAACAAAATTTGTTATAGTCAGACCCACTTCAGGGCAGGCCTAATTTATTATGTTGCTCAGAGCCATGATAGTACTAGCTTTAATTAAGTACTAGCTTTGCCAATGTTTCCTACAAAAATGATTGAGTCAATATTTTGTTATCTAGTTTTAAAAATAGACTCATTTTAAAATATATTGGCATTTTTGTAGGGCTAGAGACTTATGTAATGAACTATGGCCCTACATATAAGAAATATATATTTCTCTTAAATTTTAGAATCATATATTTATGACACAAAAAAAATGGAGTCTCAAACATTTTGAATTGAAAATTTGATGATCAAAATAAATTAGAATTTATTTAAGTAGTGTCCAGGAGAAGGACAAAAAAATTTAGATATTTACCCATGGTTTTGGGGAGCATAATAGGCCATGACTTTGGAGGATATCATAGTCAACTTTTAAAACTAGCACCCACAATTTAAAGTCATCCTCATCTATGGTAGGTAAAAGTAGTTCATCTCTTCGATGTTTCATAGTATACAAGTGCAAAAAAAATGCTGGAGCTAGAAGAATCAAAGGAATTTGGAGGAGTTAAGAAGACTTGACATGTTCTTTCCATTTGATCCATATTTGTTGAAATAGTTTGATAGGTTTGGAAGGCCAAATTTTACATTCTAGTCTATGGTCCCAACTCTACATGATGAGGATGATTTGGATGATTAGGAAGATCATATGATATCTAATCCTTGGGATGAAGATTTAGAGAATGTAGAAAAATATACAACATTTAGAGTGCCTTCAAGGTTGACAACATCTACAGAGCCCATGCTGAGGCTAATACAACAAGTAGGAGTAGGGTAACAACATTTACACTAAGAGAAAGGAGAGTCTTCCAATCTTAATACTACTTTCATCATTCATGAATTGAGGTGGGTGTTGGGAGCAATGTCTCCTTCACAAGTGAGCAAAGAAATGTATTATATGTGATGATGCTCCCAATTTCATTGTGCACCGCTAAGTTGATGCAACACATTACAAAGTATGGCAATGGTCACTAGATTTATGTGCCCAAGCTAGAAAGTTTATATTGTTTTATCATTTATTGTTAAGTGACTAAAAAAATCAGCAATTGTATGACCATCAATAAATTTTCATGGTACTTGGATCATTTAAGTGTGCCAATATTTGTAGGTAGTTTTTATAGATAATAATATATCACATGTAGTAAATAGTCAAACTGTATTTAATTTAATATAGGATTTTGGTGTGTGCTATTTTAAAAGCATCAAGTGTTTAGAATGTTGTGGGAAGAGTTGTAGGCTATGTTGGATAAACTACTTGATGTTAAGTCTGAAAAGAGGCACTTTTTCTAGCTATGAAGAGAACCTTATCATTAAGTTTTGTATGAGAGTTGGGAATAGGTGTAACAAGTGAAAGACATGTGAGGAAAGTGAGAAGATCCACCAACAAGAGCTTGAGCAACAAAAGGACTTTTTCGAATAGAATGTGTAAAGCATAGCAAAATATCGAGGGAACTTTTATCCCACATTTAGGCCATGGAGAATTTTTATACTTTTTAAATATTCCCACCCATAGTATGCTTGTTGTCTTTGAGACAATGGATTTTGTAAGCAATAGACATGTAGACGGGCCCATCATGGATGATAATTGGCATGAAGGATAAGACAATTTTGACCAAATGCATTGATGAAAGAAAAGCATCAAAAAAGTTGAGATCATCAGAAGAAAAGCTTCAAAAAAATTGAATTTTTTGGTGGTCACCATATTACCACAAAAAAATGGGCTGTTTTTTCCCATAGCAACATGGTGACCTCCCAAAAAGTTGAAATTCTAGCAAGCAACTTGCCAGAAAATCAAAAATTTGACAAGATGTTGTAGAGAATGTATGTCCCACCTAGATATAGTTGGCAAATTAAAATTTGATAAGTGGCAGCATTTGCTAATAGATTGATGAACCAAGTAGTGATGTGGTAGTTCAGATTTCAATGATGCACAAGATGGTGACATGTGGCAGATCTGACGAGGTTCATTATCTCACTAAGGCAAAGTTGCTCGACAATTAACATAGTGACATGGTGACTCAATCAAAAATTAACACATGGCAATGAGTTGGTGATGAGTTGGATGAGTCCAAAACTAACACATGGTAGAGGTTTAGATTTGGCATGCTTCCTAAGGTGCTGATGTGGTAGAGAGTGACACATGTTGCGAGGTTGTTATGTCACTAATGACATGGAATAATGCTAACCAAGATAGAAAAATAGTGATCGATGACATGGCTTGATAATGTAGGAAAGTAGAGGATGAATGAAATGATTCCACATGGCACCTAATTAGAGGGGTTAGATGATAAAGAAAAAAGTGAGCCAATCACAAGATGACATGTGTCGAATGGGTGGTCAACCAAGCTTCACCAGGATAGAAAAATGAGCGAAATAGTAAAGTGATAAAATTATTATTTTATGTTTTTTCCTAGAAAATCATGTGCAGGGTCAGAATATTTTAAATAAATTTGGAATTTATTCTATAGTTTTAAACTATAGAAAAATTATATTTTGGCAACAATAAAGTGCTATGAAAGTCATGACCAGGAACCTGAACTTCAAATGACTACTACAAGAGCAATTTTTGTCCAAAATAGGTACTTCAATATACCGTTGAAACTGGGAGGAAAAAATCTATCCAATTATGAAGTTAGTTTTTGACCAGGGTGTCACTAGTACATACTATAGGAGGTTTTGTCTCTTAGAGTGATTTCTATATTTTATTAAGTGTTTTGAGTTGTCAATTGTAGAATTTAGTGGAGAAACACCTTAAACATGTTTAGTAACTCTTGTATCTAGTTATTTTGAGTCTTTTTATACTTTGGCTTCAAATTGATCAATTGGCACATATCCAGGTTCAATTATATTTTTTTTGTCTTTTACAAAGACATTTTGCATTTGGAAAGACAAAATAGAAGGGATATGTTTAGTAGTTGATAAGAGAAGGTAGAGAGAGGTTTCAGCTTCTTGGGAAAGAATTTTGAGAGGACACTTGTCATCATTTGATCAAATCTTGGAATTGCTTCCTTGCTATATTTTCTTTCTTCTTCTTCCTTATAAAAGTTGTTGGCAATTTTCTCTATGATGCCAACAAGGTTCCAATTTTTACTATGAGACTAGGTTGTTGTTGGTTTTGCTTCCTATCTAATTGAGGAAAGCTCTAGTAGTAAAGACCACACATCTACTCTTGTACAAATTTCATTCTCATTTTATGTCTTGTTTTTCTTTGAGATAAATGGAAATTAATGTTGTATCATGTGAAGTATCTAAAGTTACACTTATTTTACCAATTGATGTATTAAGTCTTTCCAAGGATGAATAAAAAGGGAATTTACAATGAATTATCTATATTCTTTGATTTTGTCTCCTAATTCTTCATATGCTATTAACTTTGAGATTGAATGAGTAAGGTTTATTCAATTTAAGACAACTTGGATGAGTTGTATGTCATATATGTTGTTGATTTTGATTCAAGTAGTTAAGTATATGTTTCAATGTTTTGATAAGGTTTCTGGGTGCATAGAAGGGATATTTCATAAGAATGAAATTTGGGGATTTTAGTTGACAAACTTAATTGTAAGGAAATCAAGTTAGGTCATCTTGATGGTAGTGACTCTATGTTGCAATAGATAAGGCATTGATCACTAAATCAAATGCACGCTGATATAAAGGTCATTTGCACAAATCTCTTAAATCTAAATCAATTCAGTTCTTCATGTTTTGTAGTGGGCTAGAAAGAATTAACCCTCACTTAGCTTATGAGTTCATAGGTTATGATTTGTAGATATTTTTTTCCTATGCTATTGCATAGTATCAGAATACAAAAGGGTTTCATTTGTTGTTATTAGGTTGAGATTATATGTTTAATTGCACTGGTGCCATCTATTAGAACCTCAAGGTTGATCTGCCTAGGTCTTGTAGAGCCTGAACTGAAGAAGGAGTTATGCCTTATAGTTGGCCCAAGATTGTAGTCAAGTGTATCCATCATAGGAATTTTCTAGCATTAGATGCATTGGTTTGGTTTCTTGGTTATTTTCAAAACTATTAAATCAGGAGCCAATAGGTCTTAGGATATCTTCGGGGTCCATCCTATGTAGAAGTCTCTATTTTCTATTATGGAGGTTGTGTTTGATAGGAAAGTTGTGAATTTATAGGGCCCACACTTTTAAAAGTTAGTCAAGGTTGTGATGTGCTAATTGTTCGTGTATCCACAGTATAATCATTATTCACATTCTTATTTTTGGAGAAATTTTTTTCCTTATCATTAGATGAGTTGGTGTTTGTGTTTTCCTTGTTCATCTTGAGGATTCCCTTATGGATAAGAGAATCTTCAATACTAGCCCCTTTTTGCATCAATTTGGAGATGGTTCTTAGACTTTTGATTTTAACTTCATACATCAAGTCGAGTACTAGGTTTTTAATGCACATGTTGAGTTGTTTTTCTTTAGGAATGTTTAATGAGCATCGACTAACTAAGCTTCTCTAGCATAGTAAGAATATGATAAATGGTTCTCCCATATTTTTTTTGGTTGAGCATAAACCAAAGAGTGTC
Organism: Cupressus sempervirens; assembly: GCA_028749045.1. NCBI lineage: Eukaryota > Viridiplantae > Streptophyta > Pinopsida > Cupressales > Cupressaceae > Cupressus > Cupressus sempervirens. Next base: position 65,198,906 of record CM053789.1, on the reverse strand, counting down.
AACTCATTTTTAATTTTGAAGGCAAAGTGGGAGATGAATTTTGTTGCTAGCTCTAACCAAGATTTGATAGTATTGAGAATTTTAGAATACCATTCAAGTGTGGGCCCAACTAGAGAATGAGGAAACAATCTCATAAGGTAGGTGGGCTCATTAATGAGTTTGGTACAAGAGGCACAAAATTCTCTAATGTAATCAATGGAATTGCTTGTCCCTCAGTATTTTTTTGAATCTTGGAGTCTCAAATTGTTTTGGAAATGGAGGCATATATAGCCTTTTATCAATTGGATAGGACATAAGTCCCTTTTTGTATATAGAGCTTATTTCTTCTACACTCCCAAAGCCTTGACTTATTTGGAAAGTTGTTTGAATTTTTGTTGCAACTCTTCATTAGGGTTTTGCATTGATAGTTTTTTCATCAAGCCTTTTGTGTCAATGTGTAGATTGTTTGCTATGGTGAGAACTATCTCTACTCAATTCTAACATTTATTTGTCTAATGATTCAGGTGATGTTTCACTAGATCATGGAGGTATTTTAGTACCTTGAAGACAAAAGGGTCCTTGTTGTGGTACATGTTGGGGTACTTTTTGTGGTATTTACTATGGTACTTATTGCAGTATTGAGTACAATTATTGTACCATGTGTTATTGTTGTGACATTTGTTGTGGTTGTTGTTGAGATTTCTCTATTGGTTACATGTGAGACCATGTATGTGATTGTTGTTGTAGAGGTATCTATTGAGGTTGTTGTGGCACATGTTGTTGTTGTAACAAATGTTGTTGATATGTAATTTTTTGCTCAAGGCATCTTTGCTATTCCAACTATTATTTTAATTTCTCTTGTGATTTAGTAGAAAGGGTTTGGTGTTTTTGGAATTTTTTTTCATATATTGTGTGTAATTCAAGTGGATTTATATTAGATTGCATGTCAGGGATATTTGATGCTTGCACCACTTGAGGTTATTGTTGTGGTTGATGTTGTCATTGATATGTCTAATGTGTATTAAGTGGATTTAAACTTGGTTTAGAATTTGAAATATTAAGTCCTTGTACCACTATAGGTTGATGTTGTTGGGGGAATTTCTTATGTCCTTGAGAATTGAACATCATGTTTGGGTTTTTTTTTGGTAGCTTTGTGCATTAGATGTTTTTGCTTGGGACATCATATTGATTTGACAATGAGACGTGTTCTTTTTGGGAATGGGTGAGATGTCAATAAGAATTTTCCTTTGTATGTCAATAGGGATTGTTGCAATTAATGTTTCACATGGTGTACTCATGGGAGGCTCCATAAATTTTGACATCATAACATTTGGTAGAGTTAGGAGCAAAGGTGCACTTTGTTGATTTTCTTCCAAAAGAGGTATGTTTGGCATCCCTAGAGTACAAGTCCCTTTAGGCATGTCTTGTTATTTCATTATGTGATTAAGATTGAGTCTTAATGTCCTTTTAGGATATTTAGGAAGAGTCATGTTTCCCTTTATTAGTGGTGGTTTCGTCAAACAAGGGATTGATGTTGATCTATTAAAATTTACTTTAAAGGATTTTGATGGTTGATTCTTGATGGGACCTTATAGGTGCCATCATTGTGTTTGAAAATTCTAAAAGCTATTTTCCCTTATCTATGTATAAATTCATCATAGGTTGTATGGTTTTGAGTGTTGAATTGGTTTGATGTTTGGGCTTAGGCCCCTCCAAATTTGGGTTGAATTTGACAATTTCTTGGGCTGCCAAAAGTTTAAAGTTCTTTTGAAAGGTTTTGTATTGACATGCCTAGCCATTTATTTAACAATGATGCCATAATACATGTCAAAGTCATAACTTAGGTTTTTTGTACCTTGTTGTGTGTTTGATGTGTTAGGGTTAAAGGTACTTGTGTTGGGTTTTCTAAATTCAAAGGAGTGGGTTTGTTCATCCTCAAGTGTGGTTGGTATAGTTCCACCTCTAGGTGGTATTGGCATGAATATAGGCTCAAAGTTAGGACTAAATTAAAGCATTAAATGTGTAAAGAAGTGTTGAAAGGAAACCTCATGGTAGGTGTGTTTCTTAGGGTTTGTTGTGTCATCCCTTTATTATTGTGATCTTGCGCATACATGTTTAAGTGGTCTACAAGTAAACGTTGTGATGCCCCATTTGGTCTTCATCAAATTTTTGTTGGGTTTTCTTGCTCTTCTTTGGTTTTGGATGAGGTTTTGGTTGTATTTGTACTTAGAACAATGGTTGGTACAATTCTTTAGGTCTTTGAGTTGACCATGTCCTTGTAAGTGCAGACATGATACCTAAGGATGCAAATGTAATGGAGGAAAACCTAAATGAAATCCCTACCTCCCAAATGCACACATAAACTACCAGTTATGATTAGAAAGTACCAAGTGCACTCTTGGTGCACTTGAGGTCCTAAAGGTAACTAGTTGGTAAGTAAAAGCTATGCAATTGGTAAACAAAGGTGTTGGGGTGACTAAAATGCATAATGTGAATGATTTGAGTGTTTTTTAGTGTTTTCCAAGGTTTAGGGATGCAATGCAAGCTATGGAAGTGTAGATTAGGGATATAGAACATAATATGAAATCCTTAATTATCAAATGTACTCTAAAACCACCAACTACACACTAAAACTACCAACTACACACCTAAAGTGTGTAGTTGGTAAACTAGGGCAAAACTTGGAAATTTGGAAGTGGGTATGCAATATATGAATGCTTTTTGGATTTTCAAGTGCTTAGGGGTGTTATGAAACCTAAGGAGGTTCCAAATGAAATAGGGTTTTGATATGAAAGATGAAAATGTACTAGGAAAGGTGTGTAAATACAAATGTAAATGACACTATGGAGTTTGACTAGAGGAGATGAAAATGACTCTACAGTATGCAAAATGATGGTTAGGGTTAGACTTTTGGACTAGGAAATGATGTTGGAAGTTAATGTATGAAAGGTAGAATGTGAAAGGGATGGTGTGCTAAGGTTGATAATGATGTTTGGACTATGCAAAATGAGGATAAGTGATCAAGAAGACAATTTTCTTAATAGACAAGTTGATAGGGTTTGATAGTGGAAATGATTCTAGGGTTTTAAAAAATGCAAGATGAGGGGGCTATACCACTAGGGTAAGTCAAAATAACATTTAGGGAAGCTAGGAATATGAAAATTCTATGGTAATAAGAAAAGTTTTGAACTTAGGTGAAATCTTTGAAAGGTATTAACCTAAGAGTTTAATGTTATGATAATAAACTTTGAATCTTGACTAAAAAAAGATAAAAGTGAAAAGATCAAAATGAAAAAGTCAAATCCATATTGAAAAAGATATATTTTGACCAAAATTAAAATGATAAAATAAAATGACAAAATGACCACAGTCAAGATCCATTATCCATTGACACAATGAAATATTCTAGGGTTCATACATTTGTTTAGATTTTTCACTAAATTCAAAGGGTTTCGGTTCAAAATGATGTTTAGGTGGCTCAAAATGATAGCTATGCTGATTAGATATCCAATATAGAAATTTACTAAGATGTAAAATGAGATTTTTTGTGGAAGAAGTTATTTTGGGTCATATGTAGAATGAGGACCTACATAGGCTTCTAAATGTAGTTTCAGGGTCCCAAAATGGTCATGTAGGTACTCAACTATGCTCTGATAGCACCAAGTGCACTCTAGTAGTACCAACTATGCCTATGGTACACTTGGGGCTAGTTTGGGTTTAGCTGGTAGTTTCATGGTGCAGTTGGGAGGCTAGGTTGAATTTTTGCTAATTCTGAGTTGGGTGATTGCCGAATTTCTATACCAGAGAGCTAGGATACTGGGGATGATGTTATGAACTAAAGAATGAGGTTCTAAGTGAAAAAAATGATGGCTATGGCATGAAAAATGTAGACAAGTACATACTAAGATAGGGGGCCTATCTAGATACCTAAGGACACTTCTAAGGCTTCAAAATTCTATCTGGAAGTCCAAAATACGTTCTCGGCCTACCAAGTGTTCTCATATAGTACCCACTACACATATAGTGCAATTGGGTCTAGTCAAAGCATAGTTGATAGTTTTAGAGCATAGTTGGTAAATTGGGTTGAAACTAAGGTGATTTTAGGTGCTATGATTTCTAGATTGATGTGATAGTGAGCTAAATAGAAGAGGACAATGATAAGACTAGAATGAAGGCTTATAATGATGTTTAGGACACCCAAAATGATGGTTAAAGTGTACAATATGTAGGTTCAGTAATGCAAAAATGCAAATGAGAGATACAAAATGCAGATTTTAAGGTTGAAATACAAAGACTAACAAATGCAAACTAAACCCTAATGAAAGCAATATCAAAGCTAAGGGATGCACAATGAGGACAAGAAGATGCAAGATGAATCCTAGATGATGCAATTATGAGGATCAAAATAGGGTGAAAGCAAGTGGATGTTATGTGAAGATGAAATCTAAGTTATGCCAAGCATGTCTAAGATCACAAGTTACCATGTTTTCCAAGTATTGAATGTTTTGGACCAATGTTTGAATTTTTTTTACAAATATTGTAATTTTTTGACAATGTGTAATATTTTGAAAAGTTTCAAATAGTATCCAAGGTGTAAATTTGAAATTTTTCTTTTATCTTGATTAATGTTTTGCACACATGCAAGACGCAATAAGACAAGAATAGTTGTTGTTAATGTGAAAAGACACACCACAACCTAGGCTTTAGGACTATATCCATTGAATTCTCACTTGAACCAAAGTTCAACCATGCTTATCTAGAGAGAAAAACTTAGAATCTTGGCACCATAGGCTCCCCCTTACAGTGAAATCACTTCTCAGGGCTACCAAGATCTAATTCCCAATGGGCATGAATTCCCAAGAGATTGTTTCCTCTATTAAGAACCGTGAGAATGTGGGATTTCTTCACGGGCATGGGTGACCCCTTGAGCTAGTGGATAGAAAGGTTTTTTGCCACAAAAACAACATTTTTTGTAAGGGCATTCTGTTCAGCAATTGAGTGATAAAATTCCTCAAAAGGTCTTGCAGCCCCAAGAACTAGGGTTTGACACACCACAAGGATAGTGGAGGAGAGCTATCACATAGAAATACCATCGACATAGCATTAACCATATTAAGTTTTATATAGCAGCTAGAACATTGACCTGGCTTTATCCCATTACTTCTCTAAAGTTGTCCCTTAGCATATCCAAAATCAAATATCTTGGTCCAAGGTAGGCTTCTCTATAGAAGTCACACATATTTCTCTTATACCCAAGATCCATAAATGGAAAGGGGAGAGGATATGTCCATCCAACTCCTAGTTTTTTAAACACCATAGAAACACCAAGAAAAATAGAAAATTTTCATTTTAAAGCACTAAACAAAGTATTATTTAATTTAGGAAATCCACACACATAGTTTAGACAAGCACATAGGGTCTTCAACAAGATCCTACAAACAAGCATTAGCAGTTTTTAATTATTATATCTTTATCCAATGATTTCCACATGCTATAACCAAACCATCAATAACATAAAAACATCTAATCTAGGTCCTAGAAAGAAATACAAACCCTAGATGTAGATTCTAAGTGAAGTATGTGCTTTCTATGAACCAAATATGCCTTGATAGAGTACACTACACCCTAGAAGGCTAGAATGACCCAAGATGCCCCCAAGTATTCTCAAATAGTACTAACTACACCCATGGTGTAGTTGGGACCCAGAAAGGCATAGTTGGGAGAGCAGTTGTAGATTGTGGGGATATAGGCCCTTGTTAACACCTTGAAATTAAAATTTGGAGATCTATCCTAACAAGTGTGCTTAAATAGTGCAGATTGTGCCCATGGTGTAGTTAGGGCCTAGAAGGGTGCATTTGGTTGTTTCTAAGTGTAGTTGGTGAATTGGAAATAGCAGATGAGGGTTATGGTGTCTCCTAGGCCCCTAAAACTGCCTCCTATGGGTCCCAAGTGTACCCTAGTAGGGAAGTGTACAACCTTGGATAGAAAGCTAATAAAATGCATAAAATAAGAGCATATAACCATGTTATGAGACACCCTAATTAGTCTATATGTGATAAGGAAGTGCAAATAATCATTATACCATTCCAAGTTAGCTCCTTCCTTGCATCTACAAGCATAAAAACAAGAAACCCAAGTTAGTTAAGCATGTTCATGTCAGGTTCACCAATTGTAGGACCAGAAAATGGGCTGATGTCTAACATACTATGAGAAAATCACAAACTCAATAAACATACATTAACAACCTCTAGTCTATCATGAATGAGAAATAAATGAAAGGAAGCAACACAAAGTTAGGAACCCCTTCTTTCATTTGTAGCTCCCATGTCCTTCTTTACTCTCCATATGGTGTAGCACTAATTGCCTATAATGCACACAATTAGGAAGAAAAAGACTATGATAATGACATGAGAGTACTAGAAGAAGTGATTTAATATTGAGAGAGTAAAATACCAAAGACCTAGGGACTAAAAATGAGAGGAAGAATGCTTAGTTTATAATCAACACACAAGTTGAGAGCATTGGATTTCTCACCTTGGATATGCAACTCGGTAAGAGATTCCTTTGAGAATCCATGATGCATATGACACAAGATACCAAATGTAGGATTGTGTGAAGCTTGGAATTCAAACATGGCTATAAATGTAAGAGGATCTATGATGCATCATGTGACACCTCAAACCCACTTAAAGTCAAGAATCTAGGACAACAAAGTGAAATATGGAAATGCATAAGGAATAAGAATATATGGATTATGACATATCTTAGCCAAGTGTAAATGGAGAATCCATCATGTGGCATTCCCATATGTCATCATGATGTCAATGTAATGCAAAATATTTGAATTAAAAATCTATTATTCCACACATAGAAATTAGAAAAAAATGGAATTAATGGTGGAAAATATGACGCATGAAATTGTGAATTTATATGTTTTGTGAATGTTGAATCAATTAATTAATAAGATTAATCAATTTCGGATGATAATTAGGAAGAATAGCTAGCAATGTGAGATGAAATTAATTGGGATGACATAGGATTAAATTTTGGGTCATTTAATCCTACAAAGAAAATCAATAGATGATTGACCAATTTGATTATGTGATGGTATCCTTTCATGAAAATGCAATGATTATGTAGATTGACTAGTATGATGATGGGTAGACCAAAGTCATGGTCAAATTGATTTATTGATTAAAATTGATAATATGTAAAGGGCACATGTCATGAATTAAGGATATGCAACACTTAACCAATATCCTAAAATGCTATAGGATCAAGATTGATGATAATAAAATCAACGGACACTTTTAGTGTTATTTAGATGGTTTTCCAATGTCATAATTTGAAACTAAGGGACTCAACAATGTCCATGATCAAATGACAAGAATGACAGTTTGAGCATTGACAGACATGATAGTACTAAGGTCAAATTGATAGGTTTGATAAATTGATAGATTTTTGAGGCATTAAAAGCCACAAAACTGCTTAGAAGTGGACAAATTGTAATATGTCTAGGATTTTTGACACATTCTAGGTTGATTAAGAGTTATTTTGTGTGACTCTGGGTAGATTTTTCGTGATTCCAAGTTGATCTAATGTTAAAATGGTTCCAAAATGATTTTCAATTGATGTGAAATTGGATACAAATGATGATAGAAACTATTGAGATATGATCAAGTTGGACAAGAGATTAGAGTTAGTGGAATGAGAGAATGGGATGAATTAGTATGAAAATGGTGATGAAATTGTAGATGAAACCATTTTTTAGTGTGTACAAATGGAAGTGAGTACTCTTATGCAATTAAAGGTATGAATTCTTTTCTAAATCTAAAAGTGAAGTTCCATTTCTAAATCATAAAAATCAACTTGAGGTTAAAAGTTGTGAAAAGAGTTCTCTGTGTAATATTAGGTTGAAGAGATCATATATAAGAATGAATTACTTAGTTGTGTAGATGAATTTTGTAAAGATGCATGTAGTAGTAATCATAAATATATAAGTGAATCTAAAGTACACCTACCTAGGTTTTGTAGAGCCTAAAGTAGAAGAAGGGTCTAGCCTTATATTTGATGTTTTGTTTAAAAGGATATGTTAAAAATGTGAAGTATCTACCCCTATATGTATCTTTTTCTCATCGGGGTAATTTGAAACTATGACATTTCAACACACCAACATGACCAAAACCATAACAATTTTAATAGTAATAGTTTGTAATAGGTTTGAATGACTTACCTATGAACTCTCTCTTTATATGACCAAATTCATTACATATAAGGAATCTACTTGTAGATTTATGCCTTACCTCTTTAGGTCAATCAACTTGCTCTTTCTGCTTAGGTTCATCAATATTCTTAGGTTGACTTGATTTCTCAACTTCTTTTGGTGCATCCTTAGATTGAAAGGATTCAATCTTATCTTTATCACTCTTCTTTCATTTTAGATGTTCAATAACTAGACCTTGTTATTTTCTTTCTTTGGATATCTTTATTGACTCTTCTCCAATAAAATCCAAGACTACTCTTATCATAGGAAGGTCTAATGTAGTGCAAGGCCTTAGCTAGTTTGATTCTCTACCACATCCTCTTCTCCAAGATAGATGAATAATTACTAAATACTCCACAATAGCCCCTACTAATACCCAACTAAGCCACAAGTCAGCCTAGTAAACTACAAAATAAATAACCCTTACATTAATTACATGTTCAGCCAGAAGTTGGCCTCCAATAGAAATTAAATAGAAAATGCCTCAAAAGTCTTGCAACATTTATTAAACACATCAAAAACAATTAACTAGGACAAAAAATAGGTCCACAAAACTCCACCAAAATCCCTCCAACATGTAATATTTAAAGCAAGCCCATGATGCTCTTGTATCAAGGTCTATGAAAATATAAGTGCTCATCAATTTTCTCACTACTAGAATATAACTTTTATAATTGTTGGAAATATAAGGTAGGCTTGGTTACTGAGAGGAGAATGGTGAATCAAGAACTAATAAAACTTTTAACTTACTTCACTAATTAATCCTTCATATATTATTCTAAACTAATTGCATGAAAGAATAAAAGTGATAAAATATTCATAATAGTTTGACACAAGATATGGTGACCTAGAAACCTTCCAACTAAAAAGTAAAATTTGGTGGGGATGATACCCACAAGCTTTAGTGCTATAGTATAAAGTTGTCTTAAAATTGACCACTTGTAGTGATCTATCATGTTAGGAGCAATAAGGAATATTAAGTCCACCTTGTTAAATGATTTACAAAAATACAATGAAGTATGTACTTTGCTAGGAAATTTAGAAAAGGATTGTTAAGTCCACCCAATCAAAGGATTTGACTAATAAACTTGTTAGGATGAATTAGTGGCTAATATTTGGTCTACAACCTTGATTTTTTGAATGAGATTCCTTGAATTTCAATAATCACATTACTATGATGGATAAGTCTATGTTGTACTTTATACTACTTATATCCTTCACTAATTCACACTCATCTACTTCATACTTCTTCTTGATTGATACTCCTCTTGGATATGATACAATGTGTTACATATATACCAATCCAAATAATTACCTTCTAGAGTTAGCTATAATACCAAATTCATCATAATTCAAAAATTTGACCCAATTGTTGTGAATCAGTATTCTACAAACTTTTTCCCATAGCTGAATATTGTTAATTACTTTGTAACTTGCATATCAAAGTAAAATGACAATGTTGAATAGTAAATATAAATTTTCATATAGAGATCTCATAATACCATTATTTTTTAACTAAGGAAACCCTAGCCAAGGGAAAACCTTGGTGGCAATGCTACCCACTAGATGATTCACTAAACAATCAGATCCGATTAAGGATATTGACAATGTTAGGAGTCTATGACATATATCTTGTGTCTTAAGTCCTTGTTAGAGGAATAGGATTTTTTAGAAGCCTCAACCCTCTTAGGAGTTGCTACAACCCCATTAAGAGTTGTTGGACTAGATACAATGTATGCAAGAAGAGCGGACTACCCTAGCATTCAATTATATAGTTTAGTTCTTCACAAGAATAGATATACACTCAATACTTTTTGTTTGCTATAATTAGAACTTTCTTTGCTCATACATCGGATGTAGTTTTCATATCATCAACTTCACATTAATCATAGATTATACATATGTCACATAGTTCATCATATATCACACATTGCTTTCATACTTATCTTTGCAAGATAAGATCTTTACTTATATCTTGCATCTCCATAATCATTTTCTTAGTTGGCCCTTATGTCTTTACATGCTTGACATAATATAATATAACTTAGGGAATAATATATTCAAAGTTGGCTCATCATGACTTAGTAATTATTTTTCCACCAAAATAATTCCTCAAGTCATATAGTTTAATTCTCTGGTATGCTCTATTTCTCTCTATTAGATACTTGTACGCGTGTTTCAACCATATGTCATGTTGTATTATCTATACACATCTGTGCGCTAGTATATTCCATCAGGACATTTTCATAAATCTTTCCTCAACTATGCATGATCTAACTCTCAATGATTTTCCTGTACACACCTCATTTTCTCTCTATGCTACTGCAAATTGTCTAACACTTAGACAATTTTCTATCTCTAAATGCATAAATAAAATGTTGAATACATGTTGCCATAAATAACAACCATCAGTACATATAAATAACCATATTTCCAAAAATATCCCCCTTTGGAATTGATTGAAACATTTGGGAAAATTGACTAAGTTTGTAAATAATGTCATGTATAATAAAAAACAAACAAAAGTAACTACATGGTCGATCATGGTCATCTTTGAGTCAAAAGTAACTAAAATGTATTAAAGGAAACTTTGAGTTATCATGGTCAATCCCTAATCTTATTGATGAGACTCTTGAGACTCTAGCCAAATTTAATAAAGTCCACATCACTCACATTTTCTAGGATGTAAACCCAGTAGCTAACTGGTTTGCAAATAAAGCAGTTGGTGCTGACCAAAAAATGACATGACAACCTAGAAAAAGTTTGCAAGTGGATGTTAAGAGCTTGATCGATCTAGACAAGATCCAAGGAAGTAAAAAGAAGATCAATGGGTAATTATAATAATGAATGTGTTAAGGGGAATGGGTACTTCTCAAAAAGTTTGCATGAGAAATAGTAATTGTGGCAGTTTATTACAAGATTTTCAACCTACTTGGTGGGTCATTTTTTGCATTTTCTAGTGGTGCAATAGTAAGGTTAATGCTTTCTACATTCTGCTCATGCATAGAAGTCCCCATTAGTTACAGTGTGTGGTGTATATGAGAATTGAGAGTGTGCAAAGTGTTGAAATGGTGGGTGAAAGATGTAGAAAAGAGTCAGTGGGAGAGATAGAAAAATGGAGAAGCAGGGAAAAGGTATGGGAGACGTTGGAATAGGGTGAGATAATCAGATACATCATGAAATTGCATGGCTTTTACCAGGAGGTGACCAACAATATGGTTGTTCTTGGAAGGAAGGAAGTGTAAAGGTGAACGAGGTTTCTTTTCAGATAATCCAAGAGTTGATTGTGACTATTACTAAAATCATGATTGAGGGTTTTAAGTTCTTTAGGGACAAAAAGCTCTCGGCCAACACTGTGAAGGATTTTGTGAAGGATGCCAAGGAGCTGAAGGCCCTAAAAAATATTGACACATTCCAAATTCCTAAAACCATAAAGAAACTATGGAGGTATGTTTTGAGAGCTGTCATTGAGTACATCACTCTAGACCCTAGGTTTGAGTGGATTTGAACCCACCATTTTGTTCTTTTGAATCACTATCAGCATAGTAGCAAAATTTCATTTCCTTATTACTATTTAAGTTCCATGAGCAAGTGTGGACAGCTTCAAAAAGAAGCCCACTATTAACCCCACTCTACATGAGGTGCTTTTGTTGCTCATTTATGAGCACTTTAAGGCTCATACAATTATTAATGCCCCCCTAAGTTGAGAAAGTGGATTCTGGAAGTTCAAGTTTTACTTTTGATTCAGATGGTATTCAAAGATTAAGCTTGGAGGATGGGGGGATTTCCTCCTTTGGTAAAAAAGCTACCCATGATGTCAAGAAATCACCTTCTCCCATAACCCCTAGTAGAAAAAGCCCTGGGCATCATGGCTAGAAGTTACCTATGAATGATGAGGAGGATGTTAGAAATGATGAGGAGGAAATGGAGATGGAAGAGGAGGAAAAGAAGATGCAGGAGGAAGATAAGGAAGATTGGGGAAGGAAAAAATTAAAGAGGGTGGGTTTGGAGGATGAGAGCACTCAACAAGATTAGGATATGTCTTCACTACCTCTTTTCCCAATCAATCTTCAAGCCCAACCTAAGGAATAAAAAATGGATAAGATTGGTGCTGAGGAAGGGGGGGTGTAGGTCAAAGAAAAAAGGAAATCTTGGAAAAACATTAATGTTAGGACCTCAAAAATGGACATTTTTAGAGAGGCAATGAATCCCCATGTCCTTGTGGAGAACCAAGAAGAGTTGAGGCTTGAAGAGCTCATAGATCTGGTGATAGTGGCAGTATCAGATAAAGCAAAGGAAATGGGGATGAGCCTTTTGAACAATTCTTGCAATAGTATGATTGATAATTATAGGTCAATCAAGTGAATTTTCCATGAGTTGGAGGAGGTCAAAGAGAAGGTGGGTCAAATGGAGAAACCCAAGAATGGGATAGGCTTTGAGATCAGAAAAGACTAGGTTGATAGACTCAATCTAGCAGAAAGAAGGATTTACAATATGGAGAACTACAACCACAATCTTTTTGAACTAGATGATCTCACTGCTTAACTCTATTAACAACAACATCTTGTTTTTAGCTAGTTAGCTTAAAGACAAAGTACTGCAAGAGGATGAGGAAGGAAAAAATAGGGATCAAGCCAGTCTTGAGGATGAGTCTGCAAAGGACAACATCTACATTGGTCAAGACTAGCAGGATCAAAGAGCACTTCAATAGGAGGCTAAGGAGAACTAGATGGCCTATGAGGTAGCTCAGGTCATGCAAAAGCTAGAAAGAAAGAACAAGGACTAATCGATTGCTTGTTCTTTTGTTTCTTACTGTGTCTTTTTTGGCTTTGTCCTAGCTTTTGCCTTTGTTGTTTCATGTACTTTTTTTTCTTGGCCTTTTCTTAGGACTTTGTTACTCAGCTAGGCCTTGTGCTTATTATCATCCTTGTTAATGTTTTAAATCTTAGGTTTCAAGGTCCCTATAAAACTTGTTTATCTTATAAAAAAAAAAAGTAACTACACAAAACTTCCTTCAAAACATAACAATTTTATTCATGTTTTGATGGATCAATACATTCCTTATTACTCCTTTACATTGATAAATAAGTACATAAGTGTACTCCCCCATACATATTTAGTATACAACTTACAACTATAAAAATTTCCTTCTACATAATACTCCCCCTTTGACATCAATGGAAAAGGTGTCAAAATAAAACTGTGTCAATAAAACCTAGGCAATCTATTGTTGATCAACTTGATATTCTAGAAAAGAAATTCCCATACATAAATTTTATAGTATTTCGACTTCCTTGTTCTAATTCATCCTTAATATATATATAATAATTATTATGCATAGTGCACAAGATGAAACTTCAATAGCACTCAAGTTAGTATAAGAAAACCTATCATATGAATATATTCTTAGCTGCAAGACATTCCTCCAATTGGCTCAAAAAAGATTTGGTCGTTTGCTGAATTTTTTTTCTCTGACTAGAGAATCTCTTTTCTATATTATCCTTATCATATTCCAAGCCTCTAATCACATCATGAGTCTTCTCAACTTCTTCTTTACAATACTCAATATTGGTTTCTAGAAGCTGTAACTTAGCAATGAGTGTTTCAAGTTCACTCAACTCTCCCTTTATTTGACTCTCAAAATCAGTCAAGTACTTGTATGATAGTGTGCACTATCCATACAATCCCTTCCCACCATCATTTTACTTTCTTAGTTCCTTTATGATTCCATTAAGAGCTTCCAAATCATTTCTCACATTAGTGCCTACTGTATCAAATAGTGATGCATCATGCTTTGTCTAAGCTTGCATTGAAACTACTTCTACTAGATTTATGAAATCTTTATCAAAGGTTTTCAACAACTCCTTGGCATTACATTGCTTGTCTTAATTACTATAGTTTTAGTGACTATTTTATACAATCTATCCAATACTATAGTTAATGTCTCCTCCAAAGACTTTAATAATTTGTTTTTCTCAAACAACTTGCTCAATGAGCTCATCTGTCCTTTCTAATCTTCATCATCTGATACTATTGTTGATGGATTAACTATTAGTTCTATAATATATATATATATCTATATATATATATATATATATATATATATATATATATATATATATATATATATATATACGTGTTAGAGCTACATAAGGTATGCTAGCATCGTGCTAAAATTCTACTTTCCCAATTTCTAACTCTATATGTTTTAGATTGGGCAAGAATGTTGATTCTTGCATTACAATCTTCCACTTGTGCTTAAAACTTTTGAATCTTCATTTTTCTTCTACACTAGCTCCAAATGTGACTTCACTGAATGATTCGCGATGGAAAAATAACAATTTCAATCACATGAATATTATAAATGAAAGTTTTCAAGCCAATCAAACACCATCTAGGACTCTAATTAACAACTAGCTGCATATGCATAAATTGATTCTTCAAAAATTTTAATATGTGACTAAAAATTGACCATGCAATTGTCAGTCCCAAAAAGACCAAAGATAGAAAATTCACACCCTTAGGGATACCTCTTGAGACTATACTTCAACAATTACTTACTAATACCTTCATAAAGTTACCCCTAATCAAAGATGAACCACTAACTAAAGCTTCTTGGTGGGATGATAAAAAACTCTATGAATACCACTGCACCAAAGGACATAAGACCTCATCATGTTTCCAGCTAAAAAATGCAATACAAGACCTTATTGATGATGGTGTGATCATATTCAATCCATCATTGCTAGCGTCCAAATCTGATCACACTATTTTTAAGGATCCTTTGGGTAATCTTGACAAAGAGAAGGCCTCTAGTTAAAAACCAAATTCAAAAGCCAATGTGAATTATACACACACTTGATATGACTACACCAACAACTATTTTAATGAGTCTAGTTCCCACATATCCACATTCACATTAAAGGAGAAGACCCCTATTGCACTATCACTATACATCATACCAAGATCACCCTACTTGGAGTTCCTTCTAGACCTAAACCCCCTAGTAGATCTAATGCTCCTTCTTCATTTGATTATATGCTTGTTGAATATCTTGGCAAGACCCCTATGAAAATATCCATCTTGTACCTACTACATGCATATCCCCAACATCAAAAGATCTTGGATCAAACCCTTAAAGAGTCATCAATAGTCCCAGATAACATTGATGTTGCCTAGTTCTAGGCCATTGTTAGGAACCTATCTGCATCAGAAAATATCACCTTTTCCCCATGGGATATTACTAAAGATAGACCCAACCACAATGATCCCCTTCACCTCAAAGTCTTTATCCACAATGTTAAGATTAGACATGTCTTGATAGAAAAAGTAGTAGGGCTAAATATATGTACTCTTAAAGTTTTCAAGGGTCTAGTTTACTCTAAAAATGATGTAGATCCCTCTTGTAGAATCACCATAAAGGCCTATGATGATAGTGAACACTTCTCCATAGGTGTCATCATCTTACCTATCAAAGTTAGTCCAACTAGTTAGAATACTTTGCTCCAAGTCCTAGATATAGAAATGAATTGCAACATGATACTAGGACACCATTGGCTTCATGCTATGAAATAAATACCCTCTACATATCATCAATGTCTAAAGTTTTCCTATAAAAAAGTGGAGGATACAATCCCTGATGATCCAAGCCCTTTCCAGCTGTGTGCTAATTTGAGAGATGCTACTACATACCAAGTCCCAACAAATGATGAAGCACAACCCATAGATTCCTCTAAATATGTTGACATAGATATACTCCTTAGTAAGGCCAAGGAAAAGATGAAGATTAAAGACAATGGGTGTGGAGAGTATTTTATGTCTCAAGTATTCAACATTAGGAATTCAACACCTTCTCCCCAATCTTATGGTAAATCACACCTATTGCAAGCACAAAATTCTAAGATTAGTACACAAAATTCCACTTCTATCAATTTCATTAGTGGAGGTGGCCTACATGAAGAACATGTCTATGAGAATATGTCTATCTATATTAAGAAAGAAAAAGTTGAACAAGAACTCACTTTGATATCTCATAGCAAATATGGACCTAGGTTTACTATTATGCAGAAATAAGGCTATGATGGATGTAGTAGTCTTCGATATCCTAAACAAGGAATAATTGAACATATCACTAAAAAATGATGACCTTATAGTTTGGAGCTTGGATTCAATGTTAGAATTCTTTAGAATAACTGAGATGCGGGGGGTGGGGAGGAGGGTGGGAGAATAAGTTATTCAAGGTCCAATATGTCCAATTCAAACTTTTAGCAAAACTATAGTAGGCCCATACATGCTACTATTCATCCAAGCCTTTACCTTTACCTTAGCAAGCTACTGTAAATCAATATGCAATAATGAAACACATCAAATCAACACATAACACAAAGATTTATGTAGAGACCCAATTTGGGAAAACCACCAGTAACATGCTACGTTCTTTTCTCACCCTTTTGACATGATGCCCTATTAAAGGCCTGCCCTATTAAAGGCTACAACACACTATTAAATGTGATCTTATAAAAGGATTTCAACACTATATTAGGAGTGTTCCTTGTTAGAGGACTCAAGAACATTCAACTTGGAATTTCATCCTATTAAAGGATTTACAAAAGGTTGTTAGGCTCATCTAACTCCATAGGACTTTTCAATCACCTTCGCAAAGGCTTCACCACCTAGCTGTTAAGCTAACCTATCAATATAGGATTTCAATATCTAATACAAATGCTAGAAAGTATTAGAAAGCTTTGACCTGATACTACTTGCAACTTAAACCTTGTAGATTTTAGATCTCTCTTTAGTTCTTCAATCTTGATTAGCTTTCCTTCCTTGCAATTCTAATAGCTTGTCCACCTTTCAAGATCTGTCTCCTTGAGTCCTTTTCTCATTATGCTAATGCATTCATCTCATTGTGGTCTCTTGATCAAATCAAATTCTTTGTGCTCTGTTTTTCCCTCAATTGTGTCTTTTCTTTGACACTTCACACTAGGCTTCTCTTAGTATCCACATAACCACTTCCTCTCATGACCATACTTTGATCTCTAACTTGTAACTCCTTATAAAGAAGTTTTGTAGTTCTTTTCCCACTCAATTCTTCTTGATCTTAACTTGAATTGGCTTTCAGAGAAACTGATATTATTTTTCATCCAAATTGTTTCTTCTAGAAACATTAAGATAAATACATCTATATTCACCTAAACTTGGTTTGCATAAAACTCTATGACACCAGCTCATCATCCTTATCATCCAACTGGTTCACAAAATTCAATATAACAAACTTATCATTTTTGATCTAGCAAATCTTTGACTTTTCAAATAATTCAAGAACTTGACACTATTGACATACTATTTCTCAACACATACTATATTACTTGACAGCAATTGTGTTTTTACTGATGCTTGACACTTGAACTATTTTTCTTAGCAACCACTATAGTTATACTGGTGCTCAACACTTGCAAAATTTTTACTTGGCACCTAAAGGTTACTTAGCAAATACTAGATTTTGAACTTGATCAGCTCCAACTAAGATTTTTCTCAGCTTGAACTAGCTTTCTTGGCACTCATAGATGAACTTAGTTAAGCATAGAAAATTAATTTAGTTACACCTTAAACTTCTAATGTATCTAAGTGTGTCCAACCTCTATGTGTTAGAGTATGTCATCAATACTATATTTCATCAATGTCTTAGCTGATCCTTATGCTTCATTACAACAACATAACTTCAACCTTTTCTCTAGGTTCTTGAGTTACCTCTTATTTATTAACTCCTCCTTGCCAATAAACTAAGTGATAGTACTTGGATATTTTAAGAAATTTTCATTCCTTCAAGCAATGAGTTTGACATCAATGACAAAATAATGATTGAAAACATTATTTACCAATTCCATCATTCTTCTATCAATAATCTTTTCTATCATTTCCAACAATTTGCTTCTTTGGCATTGATGGAAAACCAAATTGATCAATTAGTTATGCTAATCAACTTAGTTACCATCAAAATTATATGCCAAATATAAAACTTTTTCTTCATTCCATATCTTCCTCTTTGTATCATATATCCCTCTTTTGTTGGTACAAACTAAATCCTACATTCTGCTTCTTCCTCTTTTCTATTGTATCCTTTCTCTCTATGTCTGATCCTTTATAGCTGCATGTTGATCACTTTGTCATTTCTTCCTCTGATCTATTATTGATTAGTTTATCATAAATCTCTTTGTTTGACATTAATGTTAAAGATGTAGCGTCTTGAATATGCTTGGTATATGCGTTGCATCTTCAATTTTCTCCCTTTGTCACCATGCTTGAGACTGATCTAGAATTTATGTACCTATTATCATCCTCTGCATCATTCTTCTAATATTTCAATGATTAGCTTTCTTCTAATGTAGGAAAACTTCTTTGTTACTTTAAATAGCTTGGGTTAGGGGTTTTACCCCTAACTTACCTCTAAGATACTCATAAGAATCCTTACGTAATGGTTTAGTGAAGTTATTTGCATTCTGTTCCTTTGTGTAAACATAGTCCATCTTCACTTGCTTGTCTTCTACTAACTCTCTGACATAGTGATACTTGATTGTAATATGCTTGGGTTTTACATGCATTACTAGATTCTTGCATATGTTTATAGCACTTGTGTTATCACAATACAATATCACTGGCTTGTTTATCTCTTCCTTTATTCCCTTCAATAGATGATTGAACCATACAATGTTTGTGCAATTAATTGTTGCTTCTACATATTCTACTTCTACCATGGACTGTGATGTGCATGTTTTTTTCTTACTAGACCAAATAACTAGCCTCTTTCCTAAAAAGAGTGCTCCTCCATTGGTGTTTTTTCTATCATCAATGTTTCCTCCCCAATCTACATCAGTGCAGGCATTCAACTCA
This sequence comes from Cupressus sempervirens, assembly GCA_028749045.1. Taxonomy (NCBI): domain Eukaryota; kingdom Viridiplantae; phylum Streptophyta; class Pinopsida; order Cupressales; family Cupressaceae; genus Cupressus; species Cupressus sempervirens. The sequence goes on along the minus strand of CM053789.1, from coordinate 65,179,774 downwards.
AACTTATCAATTCTCTTGTAGTATAAACCAAAGTCATTTGTTCCTTTGAGATATCTCATTATCCTTTCACTACCATGAGATGACTTTCTTCAGGATTGGCAGAGAATCTTGCCACTATTCTAACTTCTAATGCTACATCTAGTCTACTATGCACAACATATTTTAACTTTCCAATCATGGATCTATAAATTGTTTGGTTGACTTTAGCAAATTCATCATTTTTGGATAGCTTGTGTCTAGTTTCCATTAGTGTGCTAATAGGTTTGGAGTCTTCTAGGCCAAATGCCTTGAGTATCTCTTTAATAGACTTTGATTGGGTTACAAATATAACATGTTTCAGTTGATGTACTTGCAATCCAACAAAGAACTTTATCTCTCCAAACACTGACATCTCAAATTCATGTTTCATCTTGTCAAAAAAATCTTTGCTAAGTACTTTTTTTCCTCCAAATATTATGTCATCCACAAAAATTTATAATATAAATATGTCCTTACCTTCTTCTAATTTGATGTACATATTTCTATTGTCATCAGTTCTTTCAAAGCCTATTTGCACTAGATATTTATGAAGTCTCTTTTACCAAGCTCTAGGAGGTCTCTTTTACCAAGCTCTAGGAGCTTGATTCAACCCATATAGAGCTTTATGTAGTTTGTAAACTTTTTCTTTGTTGTTCTCATCAACAAAGCCTTATATTTTATTTATGTAGACTTCCTCTTCTAGTATATCATTTAGAAATATAGACTTGGCATCCATTTGTTAGACTTTGAGACCTTTATAGGCTGCATATGAAAGTAGGGCCCTTACTCCTTCCATTCTTGCAATAGGGGCAAAAGTTTCTCCATAATCCAATCCTTCTTCTTGTGCATATCCTTTGCAAAATAATCTTGCCTTGTTCCTTGTGATCTCACCATTTTCATCTTGCTTTTTTTTTGAACATCCACTTGGTTCCAATCAGATTCTTATCTACTAGTCTTGGAACTAATGTCCATGTCTTGTTCTTTTCAATTTTCTCTATCTCTTCTTTCATTGCATTATACCAGTCATCATCTTGTAGAGCTTCACTTACTATTCCAGGTTCCACTTTGCTGAGTAGACATGTCTCACTTCTAAGTCTATTCCTTGTCAATGGTCTGACCTCTTTGTTTCTAATAATTTTTTCTGCTAGATGGTGTCTTCTCACATACTTTTCCAATCTTGGTTCTTTCCTTGTTTCCATGTTAGTCCTTTCAACATGTAAATCACCATGCATATCTCCATAAGGTAATTCTTCATCTCCTTCATGTGTGCTATTCTCAGAATCTAAATGTACATTTTCTATTTTCTACAATTCAACATCTAAATGCAACTCAACATTCACTATCTGTGACTTAGTAGATACTAAAGTTTGTTGTTGATTTCCATTTTGATTTGCGACTTCACCTTCATTAGGCATACCTTAGTAGAATTATACAAATGTCTTGTATTCCTCTATTTCCTTGGTACATTAAACATTTTGGACTTATTCAAGCTCATCAAATTTTACATTTGTGCTTTCTACAACTTTGTTAGTGTTAACATTTAAGCACTTATAAGCTTTGCTTCTAGTGGAATAACCAAGAAATATGCCTTCATCACTTTTAGCATCAAACTTTCCATTCCCAACCTCTTTCAGTATATGGCACTTACATCCAAATATTTTGAAATGTTTAACATTAGGTGAATGACCATACCATAGTTCAAAAGGTGTTGCATGTGTACATTTCTTGATTTGAACTCTATTGAGTGTGTAGACTGCAATACTTATAGCTTCTCTCTAGTACTTGAGTGCAACATTCTTCTCCATCATCAAGGCTCTAGCACAGTCAATTACTAATCTATTTCTTCTTTCTACTATACCATTCTATGGTGGAGTCATAGGTGTTGATGTCTACCCTTTGATTCCTCTATCATTGTAGAATTCTTCAAATTCTCTTGATATGAATTCACCTCCTCTATTAGATCTTAGATATTTCAAGTTCTTCCCTATCTGTTTTCCAACTTTGGCCAAGTACAATTTGAACATTTGGAATGCATCAAATTTTTGTTTCAGGAACATCATTATCATCATTCTTGAGTAGTCATCCACAAATAGAATTATGTATATATCACCTCTGTAGCTTTGCACTTCAATAGGATAACACAAGTTAGTATGAACTAACTCTGAAATTTCATTGGAAGTATACACCTTGCTTTTGAAATTGGACTTTTTCATCTTTCCTAGTTGACATTGTCTACGCATTGTATTGTCAGGCTTCTTCAACTTTGGTAATCCTCTAACTTTCTTCATTTTGTTGATGTTTATTAGATTTTCAAAGTTTACATGACATAACCTCTTATGCCATAAGGTCATACATCATTAGTTTGTACTACAAGATAAGAGGTATCTTCCATATCTATATAAAATAGATTACTCCTAGTCCAGTGACCTTTTCTTATCAGACTTCTATGAGAATCATAGATCTTGGTTGTTTTATTCTTAAATTCTACCTTGCATCCTATGTTGCCTAACTATGATATACTTAGTAGATTATAATTCAATACTTCAAAATAGTATGCATTATCACATGATATCTTCTCAGTAATCTTAATGTTACCTTTTCCTTTACTTAGACATGGTACAATATTGCCAAATCTAACACTATTTCCATCATATTGAACTTACTTTTGTCTCTAGTCATGTGATGAGAGAATCCACTATCTATGACCCACTTGTCATTTTTGTTCATGCAGGTTACCAAGGTAGTTACTTCATCTTCATATAATTCATCCCTCATAGCCACATATACTACTTCATCATCATTTTCATCAGAGTCTTCTTCAACAATGTAACATCTCTTGCCTTTGTCTTTGTAGTCTATGTTACTATCTTCTCTTTTTTTCTTGTTCTTACTACCTTCTTTGAAATTATTCTTTTGTGTGCATCTTGCTACAATATGACCAACTTCATTGCAATTGAAACAAATGATAGGAAACTTACCTCCTAATTTTCCTTTTCCTCTATGAAATCCTCTAGCTAGCAATGTCTTCAATTGGTCTACATCATCTTCATCAGTGTTACTATCACTAGATACATGTTTTCCTTTTCCATTATTCTTCTTTGTTTGCACCTCCTTAGTGTTCTTTATTGTCATCTTAGCCTTGAAATCAGATTCAAAGTTGTCTGGCTTAAAGTTGTCAAAGTTGGATAGTTCAAATGCAGTGACTCTTCCAATTATGTCTTCAAATGTCAATGTGTTTCCTTGTACAAATCTTAGCTCTTGGATGGCTAAAACTCTTATAGCATAGATAGGGAGCAAAGTTCTCAAGTATTTTCTACTAGCTATTTCTTCTTGTAGCTGACCACCCCAAATTATTATTGCACTTACTACTTCTTTCATTCTTGCACCATACTAAGCAACATTTTCTCCTTCTTTGATCTTCATGTCATCAAACTTTACTCTTAGGCTTTCTCTTTTAGCTCTCTAGACATTATCATCTCCTCTATAGATAGTTGATAGGGTTTTCCACATTTTGTATGTAGTATCACATCCTTTGATGTCATCATAGCTGAGTGCTAAGGCAATCTCCAACATTTCTTGATTGTGCTCCTTCTTTTTGCTCAGATATTTTATAGTGAAGGGTCCTATAGGGTCTACATGATCAACTGTGATTGAGGATTGTGCATAGTCACCTATAGATCCATAGTGCAATTTCATCAAACATTTCCATGTAAAAAATTTGTCTATATTTAGCTTGGGAAATTCTCTCTTAAACATCTTCATCTTCCTATTGCTAGTACCTTGAAACAAATCCACAGTAGGCTCTGATACAAATTGTTAGAATTCTTTAGAATAACTAAGAGGGGGGTAAACCAGTTATTCAAGGTCCAATATGTCCAATTCAAAATTTTAGAAAAACTATAGGAGGCCTATACATGCCACTATTCATCTAAACCTTTACCTTTACCTTAACAAGCTACTATAAATCAATATGAAATAATGAAACACATAGAATCAACACATAACAAAAAGATTTACATGGAAACCCAATTTGAGAAAACCACTAGTAATGTGCTAACTTCTTTTCTCACCCTTCTGAAGTGATTCCTTATTAAAGGCCTACCCTATTAAAGGCTAAAACACACTATTAAATGTGACCTTGTAAAAGGATTTCAACACCCTATTAGGAGTGTGCCTTGTTAGAGGACTTAAAAAAATTCAACTTGGAATGTCACCCTATTAAAGTATTTACAAAAGACTATTAGGCCCACCTAACTCCATATGACTTTTCAACCACCTTCTCAAAGGCTTCACCACCTAGATAATAAACTAACCTATCAATATAGGATTTCAATATTTAATAAAAATGCTAGAAAGTATTAGAAAGTTATCATGTCCCCTTTTCAAATAATTAAAAATAATAATCTTTTCTAAGGCAGGCAGGCCCAAAAAGGTGAAGTTTCAAAAAAAGGGGATAATCTTTGGAAGCTAGTGGACTAATAAATATAAATTATTATTAAAATATGTTTTATTAACCCCTCTTGGACTTGAGTTAGGTTTATGCCCTCTTTTAAGGGGTTTGGAGGCATTTTGGGCTGATTCCAGAACTTGATTTTTGCGCATTGCTTTGTTGTTCTTCAGAGGCTGCCAAACTTGTGGAGAAGGAGACCCAAGAATAGGAGTTTGTAGGTTTTCAAGAAGGCTAAGGATGGGATTTTTAAACCATTCCATGTGCATGATCATGTAGAGTTTTCCTTTGTGCTGAACAGTGCAGATTTGTGGGTTTCGGGTGTGTTTTTTTGTAAGAGTTTGGTGTTTCTAGTCGACTATTTCATATCAATTTCAGTTTCTGCTGTATTTCAGATGTGTAGATGTTAAAATAGATCTGAATATATGTATTTGGTTGTGATTATACTTTTGTGATAGATTATTAGTATTTTTGTGGTGTTTATGGGCTATTCTATGTTGCTTTTGGGAGCCCGATGAGCATTGTTTTATCCTCTGTTTGGGAGCTGTTGTGTAAATGTTATACAGATATGCAAATGTAATTTTTAATGCTTTTATGCTGCTGAAATTTCTATAAGAATTTCTACTTTCAGATTTATTAATAATATGTGAAGCTATGAAGTTTTTTGCACTATTTTGGGCATACCCGATTTGGGGGTTTATTGAGAAATTGGTGGATCTTTGAAATATTGGTTGTTTGATTTTAAAGATCTGATTAGAGGCTTGAAATATCATGTAAATTCAGAAAGGGACATTTCAATGGTATTAGAGCTATGATCTTGCTAGGCTAAGGGTTTGTAGAAGTTTGCATGTCAGTTTGGACAACTACCCAAATCTTGCATGTCATAATTTATGGTTGCATGTTGCTTCTAATCAGCTACATGTCAAAATCTATGGTTGCATGCTACTTCTAATCATGTGCATGTTAGTTCTTGGTGAATTTTGTGGTTGTATGTTGCTTCTAATTAGCTGCATGTCAAAATCTATGGTTGCATGCTACTTCTAATCATTTGCATGTTAGTTCTTGGTGTTTGAAGAAGTTATAACCTATTGGGGTTACACTCTACTTTATCTAGAATGGATAGGTATAGTATAGAGTCTCAAAGGACACAATCTTGGACAATTGATATCCAAAGTCAAAATAGTAGAAAGGATTTTTATTTAGACATTCAAGATAAACTTAGGAAAATAAGCCATGACATGTCTAAACAGTTGGTTAAGCACCACCGTATGATGAATGACATGTTGTCTGACCCAGCTAAGGTGGATAATTTGACTAGATTTCTATTTGGAAATTTTTCTCATGGGGCAGATGACACAATTATCAAGAATTTTCATGAGGAGTTTGAGAAACTAGCTTATAGCCAGGTAGAGGTCTCAGATTCTACACTGCCACAAGATCTAGTGAGAAGGGATATTACGCAGATTGATAGTAATGGTCAACTTGATACTCAAATTGAGACAATTGTATACAGGTCATCAAAGGGTGATGTCACAAGTATTCAGGATGGTATAGTTACAACAAGAAGTGACTACATCATAGTGGGTTTAGTTGATGATTATGAGGATGTTGTTGTGCATGATAGTGAGATACTTGGTAGAGATGAGCAGACATTGAGCATTCATGACTTTGCTGAGAAAGAGTACCAGGCATAGTTAGATGCTTCATCACATGAGGTTGAGGTTGGTAGTACTTCACATGATTTTTCTAGCCAGTTGAAAGTGAACAAAGATAGTATTGTGACTTCATTATCTCATCATGACAGGCATGTGGAGTTAGTTGGTATTGGTCATATTACTCAGGTGAGGAGATTGCTTGAGTTACCAGCTGATTGTAGTTTACGGATATGGACTCAAGATTGTTATATTGGCATTTGGGATTTAGTTGACTGGAGATCTTTAACATTTTTTTGGTAGCAGTGTTTGTTTGGGTTCTATCATGGATTTGATTAGCAAATTGCACGGTGTTGTCTTTTCTTGTGCTAGTAGCTTGTCTAATGTTGGTATTAGTTTTTATACAACAGTGTTGGGATTTTTTCATATATCCAATCGACCATTCTTGCTGGAATGTGTTGATGATCTTTCATATTTGGCAGTGTGTGCAGATGAGTCCCAGGATCATATTGGCATTGATGACATCTAGGAGGATGCAGTGGGTAGTTTTGAAGACTTAGTTTCCTTGGTGGTTTCTTTTGGTACAGAGGAGTTGGATAGCAGTGCTATAGTTTTTTATACTCTATATGTTGATATGAGTTTTGGAGTTGATTCACATGATATGGATGGTAATACTCTAGAGACCAGTAACCGTGAGGATGCTCCTTTAGATAGTGCATCAGAGGAGGTTTGTAGGATACAGTCTAGCCAGTGCCATCATGTGTCTAGTCAGTTGAGAGTTAGTGAGCAAGACATTGCTATTGCTTTCCAACATTTTGATCCTACTCGTCAATTGTTAGCAGTTTATGGATGGGGTTCTCCTACTAGTGATGAGTAGGGAGGTAGTTATCTTTCCTTGACAGAGTTCCACTCTTTATGGGAGGCTATCCGAATTCTAAGATAGGATTATCTGTAGTTGGTAGCCGACAGAGATTATCTTATGGAGTGGGGCAATATAGCATATGATGCATTGTTGGCCAAGGAAGATGAGGTGAGTGATCTTACTCAATAGCTTGAGGTGACTTCTAAGATTCTTGAGAGTACACAGTTGGCTTTCAAGGAGTCACAGTTTCATTTGGCTAAGGTGACCATGGAGTTAGAGAAACTACAGTCTTTACTAGATTTTGTACAGTCACAAGCTGTGGTGTCTGGTGATCCAAGGATGTCCATGGTTGAGATTGTCAAAGATAGTGGAGATGGGGATGCATCCATCCTTGATACTAACATTGGCATATTGGGTTCATCCCTACTAGAGTCAGGTTTAGTTGAGTTGGGTGCTGCAGCAAATTTTTGTGGTATGCCTGACATGGTGGTGACCTCTAGTACTAATGGCACAAAAATTAGAGATGTTGTATCAAAGACCATGTGTGATGCTGGTGAGTTGACAGTTGGCATGGTTCTTGCTAGTAATATTACTCCCTTGGTGATGTCTTCAGATGTAGTAGTTAGTTCCAACTTGGCTAGTGATCAATTGTAGTTAGTTACATTTGGATTGCAGTCTAAGTGACTAACTAAGATTGGCACATTCTATCAACATTATATTGTGAAGTATGCTCATCAATTCACCTTTAATGACCATGTTGATGAGATGATGATACAGATATGTACTTTGGTTCCCAATGCTTATCATCAGTTATGGGATAGTTTGATGCCTTGAGATGAGAGTTTTGATGGGCACAACATGGCAATAGGTTCTATAGTTGACAGCTTGATAATACATGACTTAGAGTAGGAGTTGTGGAGTGATGCTTCAGCAGGTGTTGTTATTGATTCTACTCCTTTGGCTATGACATCTCTTGACTTAGCCGGTGATTAGTCACAGTGGGTTGTATCACTTGTTCATGGTGAGCTGTTGACTGAGGTTGGTTTTATTTATCAACATTATATTACAGGGCATGTACATCAGTTAGCATTTGATCCTTGTGTTGAGGAGTTGATGGCAGGCAAATTTGGTTTGGGTTCCATTTCTTGTTGTTTATCTTGTGATGGCTTTTTAACATTAGGGATGCATGGGAGTTATGGTTATGAGATAGTGGCTAGTGATATGCAAAGTTGTGTTGACTACAAGAGTTGTACAGTGTGTGGATTCTCCATACTTGGTATAGTTTCATTCGAGAGCATTCACCATTATCGCAGACTTGGATTGTACATTCCATATAGGCCAATGGGATGCATTGATGGTATTTACTAGGTTGGAAATTTGATTTGTTCACTTTACTTAGGTTTTGATGTTCTAAGAGTTTGTGTCTCATGGGTTTCTGATTGTGGAAGTTGTGATTTTGGAGTTTGGTTGAGCTGCAATTGTCAGTTGGATTATGGATTCCTCTTGGTTATATTGCAGAGGATATTGTAGGAGCCTATGTTAATTGACAATAGTATAGTTCATGACTACATTTGGGATCTAGCTGGATTGATTGGTTTATTGTTCAGCCATTCCTTGAGGACTAGCAATATTTGGAAGGGGAGGACTTGTCATGTCCCCTTTTCAAATAATTAAAAATAATAATCTTTTCTAAGGCAGGTAGGCCCAAAAAGGTGAAGTTTCAAAAAAAGGGGATAACCTTTGGAAGCTAATGGACTAATAAATAAAAAATATTATTAAAATATTTTTTATTAACACTTCTTGGACAGGAGTTAGGGTTATGCCCTCTTTTAAGGGGTTTGGAGGCATTTTGGGCTAATTCCAAAACTTGATTTTTGCGCATTGCTTTGTTGTTCTTCAGAGGTTGCCAAACCTGTGGAGAAGGAGACCCAAGAATAGGAGCTTGCAGGTTTCTAGGAAGGATAAGGATGGTATTTTGAATCCATTCCATGTGCATGCTCATGCAAAGTTTTCCTTTGTGTTGAACAGTGTAGATTTGTTGGTTTCAGGTGTGTTTTTTTGTAAGAGTTCGGTGTTTCTAGTTGAGTATTTCATATCAGTTTGGGTTGCTGCTGTATTTCAGGATTTTAGATGTTAAAATAGAGCTGAATATATGTATTCTTTTTTTATTATACTTTTGTAATAGATTATTAGTGTGTTTGTGGTGTTTCTGGGCTATTCTATGTTGTTTTTGGGAGCTCGATGAGCATTGTTTTATCCTCTATTTGGGAGCTGTTGTGTAAATGTTATACAAATATGGAAATTTCATTTTGTAGGCTGTTATGCTGATAAAATTTCTATAAGAATTTCCACTTTCAGATTTATTAATAATATGTGAAGCTGTGAAGTTTTTGGCACTATTTCGGGCATACCCAATTTGGGGGTTTATTGAGAAATTGGTGGATCTATGAAATATTGGTTGTTTGATTTTAAAGATCTGATTAGAGGCTTGAAATATTATGTAAATTCAGAAAGATACATTTCAAAAGCTTTTACCTGATACTATTTGCATCTTAAACCTTGTAGATTTCAGATCTCTCTTTAGTTCTTCAATCTTGTTTGACTTTCCTTCCTTGCAGTTCTAATAGCTTGTCCACCTTTCAAGATCCATCTCCTCAATTCCTTTTCTTGTTATGCCAATGCATTCATCTCACTATGGTCACTTGATCAAATCAAAGTCTCTATGCTCTATTTTTCCTTCACTTGTGTCTTTACTTTGACACTTCACACTAGCCTTCTCTTGACTTCCACACAACCACTTCCTCTCATGACCATAGTTTGATCTTTGACCTATAACTCCTTATAAAGAAGCTTTTTAGTTCTTTTCCTACTCAATTCTTCCTACTCTTAACTTGAATTGGCTTTGAGAAAAAATGATGTTACTTTCCCTCCAAATTGTTTCTTCTAGAAATGTTAAGATAAATCCATCTGTATTCACCCAAAATTGATCTGCATAAAACTCTATGACACCATCTCATCATCCTTATCATCCAAGTGGTTCAAAAAATTCAATATAAAAAACTCATCATTTCTAATTTGAGGAGTCTTTGAATTTTCAAATAATGCATCAACTCAACACTAATGAAATATTGGTGCTTGGCACATACTATATTAGTTGTTATCAACTATGTTTCTATTAATGCTTGGCATCTAAAAAATTTTTCTCGGCAACCACTATATTTTTACTGATGCTTGGCACTTGCAGAATTTTTACTAGACACCTAAAGATTACTTGGCACACACTAGATTTTGAACTTTCTTGGCTCCAACTGAGATTTTTCTCATCTTGAACTAGCTTTTTCGACACTCATAGATGAACTTAGTTAAGCTTAGCAAATTGACTTAGTTACACCTTATACTTGTAATGTATCTAAGTGTGTCCAACCTCTATGTCTTAGAGTATATCATCGATACACTATTGCATCAATGTCCTAGCTAATCCTTATACTTCATTTCAACAACATAACTTCAACCTTTTATCTACGTGCTCTAGTTACCTCTTATTAATTAACTCCTCCTTGTCAATCAACTAAGTGATAGTACTTGGATCTTTTAAAAAATTGTCACTCTTGCAAGTAGTGAGTCAGACATCAATGAAAAAAAATGATTGAAATTTTTTTTTACCAATTGCATCATCCTTCTATCAATGATCTTTTCAATCATTTCCAACATTCAAACCATTGCAAATAGGTCCTTTTAGTACTACGATACCTACATGTAAGATTATGGATGTTTTGAATGATGAAAAGGCATCTAAGGATACCCAACTTGAAACCAACAATCATCTAGATTTTGAGCATGACCTCAATTATAGAAATGAATTATATATAAACATATATACCTTCAACAAAATCTCATTCAACACTGATGATGACATTCCCTCAAGTTTCTTTAAACTATTGAATTAGAACCAGTGTGGACTACTAATTTTTGATCAATTTGACAATGATGATGCTTTGGAAATAGACTTTGAAATCTATGAAGCCATTAAAATTGGTGATCACAATGAAGAAATTTCTCCTAAAGTGAACACATTGGAATATTTTGGGGAGCCAACTTCACATTCTAGATGCAAAGAAAAAGAGAAAAAAATGAAAAAAGTAGGTCTCTTGGTGAAAACTAAAAGGTGCCATTAGACCATCAAAGTTCAATATCTAAGCAGCTCCCAAGGATACAAGATGAAAAAGATGATGCCATGAAGTCTTTTTTGAGTGCTCTTGACCGGTCCTCATGTGGGAAGACATTGGTCTCAATCCTCCCAATCCTTTCTTATATCTAGTTTCTTATCCCCAAATCCAACTATCTAATTTGCCCAACACCCAAAATCAAATCTTTATCCAACAACCCTTTGTATATATGATCATCAGTGAGATCCCATACAAAGAATCCTTTGACCTATTTATCCTTAGATGCCCTTATTGAAAAGAGGCACAACCTATCATACATATGGTACATGATGATATATCTTGATGCCTTTCCAATAGTCTGATTTGAGCTACAAACTTGGAAAGAATCCTATGTAGTTATAGTCAATTTTGGGTTTATATATTATCATCTAGCAACACTAACAACAAACTTCTTCTTAGAATTCATTAGAAACATTCATGATTCAGTGTAAAAGTATTGAAAAAAAATTTTAAAAATGTAAAATAGTCCTGAAAATAGAAAAAAGTAATAATTTTTTTTTTAAAGGTGAAAAAAGACCTAAAAAATGGATGCCTTAATGAAATCTTGGCAAATATGGATATTGGCATGAAAATTTGAGTCAAGAGAAAAATTCTATCCAAAAGTGAAAACCTAACAAATAGGCGCTTTGGGCAAGTACCATGGTGACAACTTGGCAAATAGGCGCCATGTGTAATCAGCTATTGCCCCTCCATTTGTCATGATTCCATCTAGTTTTTCCCCTTCTATCATTCCCTGATCATATCCTTCATAATGCAAGACATCTCTAGTCCTTGATCATGGCTAAAAAACTAGTTGATGTTAGTTGTTACCTTACCTAAGTATCACTAGTACGTACATACATTGTCATTGCCCTTTGTACATAGTTTGTCTTGTCTGGGGCATATTACCTACATAGTGCATGAGTTTGAACTTGAACTAGGGGCATAACCCTAGCACTTCTTATGCATCAAACTTATCACATATCAAATTGGAGATAACACTTGTGTATGATTTTATGATCCTAAAAAAATCCTAAAAATTCAAATATGATCTTGAAAAAAAATCTACAAATTTAAAACGTCTTGGAATAATCATAGAAACTTATAAAATGCCTTGGGTAATCCCTAAAAAATATTAAACATCCTAAAATAATCATTAAAAATCAAAAAATGTCTTGAAAAAATCCCTAAATATCATAAAATGTCTTGAAGAAACTAGTTAGAAAAAAACATCAAATATCCTTAGAAAACACTAAAAATCACAAAACCCATTGGAAATTTGTAAAAAACCTTGTAAGTAGTCATTGTTGATTATCAACTCTTTTGCATAAACACTTGTACTTTCACAAACTAAAACTCAAAGTACTATGCTTGAATGACAGTCACACTATTTGAGCAACGTGAACCAACAATTAATCCAACATGTCACTATGAACCTATTAACTAAATCTATAAATAGAACTATCACATGATTGACCTATCAAACACTATCTGAAGACCTAAAAAACTAAAATGATAGTAATAATGAACAAGAATAGTTGTTGGCTCATGCTATCTAGTGAGTGATTTCTTTTTATTTCTTTTTCGTTTGATCATGTTCCTATGCCACTCAATGATATAAACTAATCTATGAGAGTGGCCAGGATGGTTCTTAGTCATCTTTTATGTCTTTTCTATTAAAATGTACCTTTGAGAATCTGGGACATGTAAATATGCCTCCATAAGAACAAGGTTATTTTCTATTTATTTCATTCTTGTTTATGCAAAAGGTTTACATTTGTGCTCTGGCCCTTTATGCCATGATGCATTACACTCCATTTTCCATATCAAAATAAAGATCCATTTGACATATAGTGCACTTTCTGAAAGAAAAAGTCTTCATCTCATTCTAATTGTTCCTCATCTCATCTCCTTGATCTTATATCATTCATATCTTCATCCAACACCATGATCATGTATTCTAACACACCAAATCATCTTCATTTTTCATTCCTGCATTTTGCCATAATCCTACACTATATGTCAACCTTCTGTGGCTTTCCACCTCGTCTAGCCTTAGTTTGAAATTTTTAAAAAAAAATTTGACCACATCTAACCATTTTTTACTATTTAAAACATTATATGACATCTTTGCATCATTTTGGGCGTGCACACAAAGTTTCAGGTCATTTTAAGTCCAATTGGGCTAATTTTCACCCTTAGAGCCTTCTAGGGTGCAATCTGCACTTTCAGAGTGTAGTTGAGCTTCCCAAGTGCACCCAAGGTGCCCTTGGTACTATCATAGCACACTTGGAATCGCCAAGTGTGCCCTAGGCATACTTGGGTTCTTTTTGGGTGCAGTTGTAGTAGTTAGATGCCCAAAATTGCTCGTAGAGCCCCTATGTTGCACTCTGGAGCCCATAAAATTTGTGTTTCAACTCCAATTTGGATTCTATCAGCTACATTGGATTCATATATTCATTATGAAAAAATTGAGCTATCATTTTCATAATTGTGTTACTATCTTGATAGGTAACCCATGAAACTACTCTTGGGCCCTCGATCAACCCTCATTCTACACTCTAGACCTCATAACTTTCACATTTTTAGCTTTGATTTGTGATTTATTAATTGCTATGGCTATGTCCTCTTATTTTCAATAAATTTACCTATAATATTCTTATCTTATTCAATTTCTTAAGGGGGCACCCATATATATCACCCTTGCTAGGGCATGTTTTTGTGGCTTTCTTATCAGTGTTCTTTGACACAATGCTCTAAATCACATTGTATCAAATATGGACAAAATTTAGATGCTAAAAAAGGTTTAAATCTATGGTTTCATAACCATTTCCATACTAATTCATCCCATTCTCTCATTCTAATAACTCTAATCTTTTGGCCAACTTGATCATATCTCAACAATATTTGTCATCATTTATATCCTCTTTCACATTAAATGCAGATAATTTTAGAACCATTCCAACACCATCAAAAATCATATAAAATAAACCTAAAATCATCGCAAATCTACTTGGAATAACCTATAATTATTCTTAATCAACCTATAACATGTCAAAATTCCTAGATCTATCATCATTTGTCCAATCCTAGGCATTATTGTGGCTCTTAGCACCTTAGAAACCTATCAATATAACCTTACTACTTTCATGGTTCTCAGTGCTCAAACCATCATTCTTGTCATCCCATCATGGACATTGTCGAGTACCTTAGTGTTAGATCATGACATCATCAAACCATTTTAATAACTTTGGCAATATACATTGATGTTAATATGATCAACCATATTAATCAATCTCAATCCTATATCATTTATGATATTAGTTAAGTGTTACATGTCATTAATTCATGTCATGTATCCTTGGCATGTTATCAATTTTAATCAATCAATAAATTTGACCATGGATTTGGTCTACCCATCATCATGATCGATGTATTTTCATCAAAGCATATTGTCACACTTATTTAATCAAATTGGCCAATCATCTACTGATTTTCTCTGTAGGATTAAATGACCCATAATTTAATCCTATGTTATCCCAATCAATTTCATCTTGCATTTCTAATTATTCTTCCTAATTATCATCCTCAATTGAATAATCTTATTAATTTATTGATTCATTATTCACAAACCATTCACAATTTTCTAAATCATATTTTCCACCATTAATTCCATTTTTAATAATTTATATTTGTGTGGGCTAATAGATTTTTTAATTGAAATATTTTGCATAATATTGACATCATTGTGGCACATGGGCATGACACATCATGTATTCTCCATTTATAGTTGGCTAAGATATGTCAAAATCCATATATTCTTATTCCTTATGCATATCCATAGTTGGATTTCTTGTCATAGATTCTTGGCTTTAAGTGGGTTTGAGGTGTCACATGATGTGTCATAGATCCTCTTCCATTTATAGCCATGTTTGACTTCCAAGATTTACACAATCCTACATTTGGCATCTTCTGTCCTATGCGTCAGGCATTCTCAAAGGAATTTCTTCTTAAGTTGCATATCCAAGGTGACAAATCCAATGTTCTCACCTTGCATGTTGATTATAAATTTTGCATTCTTCCTCTCATTTCCAGTTCCTAGGTCTTTAATCTTTTACTCTCTCAATCTTAAATCACTTCTTTTAGTAGTCTGATACCATTATCATAGGATTTTTCTTCCTAATTATGTACATAATAGGTAATTGTAGCTACACCATATGGAGAAGAAATAATGACATGGGAGATACAACTAAAAGATGGGGTTTCAACTTTGTGTTGCTTCCTTTCATTTATCTGGCTTTCATGGTAGACTAGAGGATGTCAATGTATTTTTATTGAGTTTCTGATTTTTTCATAGTCTATTAGAGATTAGATCATTTTCTACTCCTATAATTGTTGAACCTGACGTTAACATTCTTAATTAACTTGGGTTTCTTATGTTTGTGCTTGTAGGTGCAAGGAAGGAGCTTATTTCGAAGGGTATAAATATTATCCACACTTCCTTATCACATATAGATTAATTAGGGGGATATATGCTCTTATTTTAAGTATTCTATTAGGTTCTTTTCCTAGGGTACATACCTAAAAATTTTAGGAATATCATTTAAAACTCTTGCAAATATAATACTAAATTCAAGAACGAATTCATCATTCTTGATTTGGATCTTCAAGAAATCCTCAAAAGAACAAAAGATGCTTACTCTTTCCCCAAATTGCTTAATGAAGGCTGGATTTAATTAACCACAAGATGAATCAAAACATTCCAATAGAAAGGAAAACCAATTTCTAGCATCACCTTCTAAAGTTTGAACAAACAACTTCATATGTATGTCTTCATGAGCAATTTCAAAATTATCGATCAGGTCACTAAATATTTGAATTGATGGGGGCACAATCTAATACCAAAATGGAGACAAAAGGAAAAGGGGAACACTATTATCAAAAGTGATATGCTATTATATTAAGTACGATGGAGATAGACTCAAAGACATGCCCTATGGGCTTACAATGTTGTCTAATTTTGGAGAAAAGACCCTCCTCCGGCACCTTCTCTTGAACTCCACAAAAAATTGCATTTACAATGCCAAAAATATTCTTAAGTAACCCATAATTAGGTTTAGGTTTAGGCATGAATTTTATAATATTCCATTTTGCATTCAATTCCAAAACAAAAGGTTCTAGAAATCATATCAAAAGTTTGTGTAAAATTAGAAAAATCTAGAAATGGTAGTCCAATTTTTGGGAGGCATAACTTTTGACCTAGGACTCTGATTATTAGACTGTTTATATTTTTAGAAATCTCACCAAGTGCTCTACAAGAATATGGACCATATTTTTTCATCCCCCATTTTTTGGGCCCATACAAGATCATTCAATGGCTCAAATATGACTTTGAAGTGCTCTTAGGAGGTCTCCAGGCAACTTAAAACTATAATAACTTTCAAACCGTAAAGCCTTTTTACCTCATTCTCTTTTTGGAGTACTTTAAATTATAATTATAATCATCCCTCCAACTTAAACTCTCTAAATCTTCATAATTATGGCTCAATTACAATTTTTTTTTTTTTTTTTGCATTGGTACATATCACAAGGTGCTCATAAACTCTAACCCAAAAAACCAATGATGTAACTATGATAGTTGGAATCTCTATTTGACCCAAATGGGTATCTAGAAACCAAAAAACATTAGATAGAAACTAACACTAATCATATTTTTTGGTGATATAGGATTTCCTTTACACCATTAGATGCTCATGCATCATGAACAAGATGACTAGCTGAAATTTCATGGTTCCCTCTAAACTTAGGAAAATATTTTCTGAGATCATATGGCATAGTATTTGGGAAACAATGAATGGGGTAAAAAATTAATGGCATGTATCTCTTGGAAGAAATAAATCTATAATTCTTATCGATGGACTACATAAATCTATAATTCTTATCTATAGTAGTTAACCATTGTAGGACCAGAAAAATGGGTTAAATGCATAACATACTATGAGCAAATCACAAAACTCAATAATCATATATTAGCACCCACTAGTCTACCATGACAGCCAACCTAATAGAGAAAGCAATAAAAACCCCCTTTTTCATTTGTAGCTCCCATGTTCTTCTTTCTTCTCCAAATGATTGTAGCTCCAATTTGCCTATAGTGCACACAAGGTTGAAGCCAAATCCTATGATGTGGATCATGCCATGAGAATACTTGAAGTGTGATTTTATGAGAGAGAGAGAATGCAACATGCAAAGAAGTAGAGACTCAAAGATTCAAAGATTTAAATTTTCAAAACTTAAGCATTTCGATCCGAAATGAGAGGAAGGGTGTCCATTTTATAATTTTCATGTAGGGTGAGAGCATTGGATTTGTCACCCACAAAAATGCGATGTGGCAATAGATTCCTATGATGCATATGACAGAATATGCCAAAAGTAAGATTCTATGACACATGAGAGTCAAATTTGGAAGAGAATCTATGACGCATCATAAGATTCCTCAACCCACTTAAAGCCAAAAATCTATGATGAATAAGCCAAATAGGGACATGCGTAAGAGGTAATAATATTTGATTATGACAAATCTTAGCCAAGTGTCAAAGGAGGATCCATGAGGTGTCACATCCAAGTGTCATGATGACGCAATATTTTATGGAATATTTGAATTAAAAATCCTCTTATTCCACAAAATAAGAATTAGTAGAAAATGGATTTAATGATGAAAAATGGAACTTAGGAAATTAAGAATTTCCATGGTTTGCAGATAATGAATCAATTAATTAATATAATTAATTAATTGAGGATGATAATTGGGATGAATAATTAGAAAGAATATGATTAAATTATGGGTTATTTAATCCTATAGAGAAAATTAGCAGATGATTGGCCTAATTGATTAAATGAATGCGAGTGTATCCTTTGATCAAATGTGACGATGATGGATATCAAATAAGATGATGAAAAGGTAGACCAAAACCATGGTCAAATTAATTAATAGATTGAAATTGATAGCATTCCAAGGACACATGACATGAATAAATTGATATGTAACATTTAATCCACATTGTAAATGCTATAGGATTGAAATTGATTGATAAGGTTCGATCATAATAACACTAACAGACATTGTCAATATTATTAAAATGGTTGTTGATGCCATGATCTGACATTAAAAGCCTCAACAACATCCAAGATTGAATAACATGAATGATATTTTGACCTAGCACTGAGAGCCATGGCAGTACTAAGGTCAGATGTATAAGATTGATAAGTTGATAGGTTTCCAAGGCACTGAAAGCCACAACAATGCCTAGGAGTGGATAAATGATGATTGATTTGAGATGTTTGATATGAAATTGATATGAAATTGATATGAAAGGGGATACAAATGACAAAATCTGGTCAATCTGGCCAAAAGATCAAAGTTAGTAGAATGATAAAATGGGAGAAATTAGTATGAAGAACTAATGAGGTCATAGATCTGAACCATTTTTGAGTGTCTACATTTTGCCTCTCTTTGATACAATGTGATTAAGAGCATTGTATCAAAGAATAATTGATGAGAAAGCCACAACATGCCCAGTAGGGATGATATATATGGGTTCCCCCTTGATAAATTGACTAAGATAAGCATATTATAATTCAATTTATTGACAACAAGAAGAAAAAACCATAGCAATTGACGGTTCACAAATCAGAGCTAAGATGCAAAAGTTATGAGGTCTAGAGTGCAAAAAAGAGTCACTTCGAAGACCAAGAATGATTGCAAGGGTTAGCACTCAAGAAAGATGCAAAATGATGAAAATGATAGTTCATATTGTCCAAAACAAAGATACGAATCCAACACAACTGACGAACTGCAATTCCAAGTTAAAATGCAAAAGTTATGGGCTCCATAGTGCAACATAGGGGCTCTAGTAGCAGTTTTGGGTATCTTAGGTCCCCAACTATGCCCGAAACTCAACCAAGTGTGTCATTGACACACTTGGTAAGTCCAAGTGCACCATGACAGTATGAAGTGTGTCAATGATGCACTTGGGAAGCCCAACTATGCCTTGAAAGTGCAGATTGTGCCCTAAAAGGCTTTAGGGCCCAAAATCAACCCGATTGGACTCAGAATGACCTGAAACTATGCATGCATGCCCAAAATGATGGAAAGATGTCATAACATGAGGGAAATCATAAAAAATGGTTGTATTTGGTAAAAGATGATGAGAAAAATGTCATACTGAGGTTGAACCAGGTGGAAAGCCATATAAAGTTGATTGATAGCGTAGGATGATGCAAGAATGCATGAATGCAAGATGAAGATGATTTGGTGAATCGGAAGACATGATCATGGTGATGGAAAATGAGATGAAGAAGAAAGATGAGATGAGGAGATGTTAGTATGATGGAAAGAATTTTTCTTGTAGAAAGTGCACTATATGTCAAATGGAGCTTTATTTTGATATGGCAAAGGGAATGCAACACATCATGGCATAAAGGGCTAGAGCGCAAATCCAAGCCTTTTGCGTAAACAAGCACGATGCAAACATAGAATGACCTTGTCCTCCCTGAGGCATATGTACATGCCCCAGACTCTCAAAGGTACATTATAATAGACAAAAATAGAAAAAGATGACCATGAACCATCCCAACCAGTCTCATAGATTAGTTTTATATCATCGAGTGGCGTAGGAACATGATTAAAGAAAAAGAAAGAAAAAAATAAATCACTCACTAAACAGCGTGAGCCAATAGCTATCCTTGTACATTATTACTTTCTTTTTAGTGTTTTAGGTGTTTAGATGGTGTTTGACATGTTGATGATGTGATAGTTTTGGTTGTGGATTCAATTGATAAGTTCATAGTGACATGTTGGATTGATTGTTGGTTCATGTTGTACAGATATTGTGATTGGAATTGAAGCGTAGTGGTTGGATTTTTAGTTTGCAAAGTGCAAGTGTTTATGCAAAAGGAGTGGTTATCCACAGTGAATATGTACAAGGTTTATTCACAATGAATATGTACAAGGTTTATTGCAATTTTTTGACAGGTTTTGTGATTTTTAGGGTTTTTGAGGATATTTGATGTTTTTGCATGACTAGTTTCTTCAGGACATTTTATGATTTTTAGGGGTTTTTTTTCAGGACATTTTATGATTTTAAGTGATTTTTTCAAGATCGTATTTGAATATTTAGGATTTTTTAGGACATTATGTGATTTTTAGTGATTTTTTCAGGATCATATTTGAATGTTTAGGAATTTTTCAGGACATTATGTGATTTTTAGTGATTTTTTGAGGATCATATTTAAATGTTTAGGATTCTTTTAGGAAATTATGTGATTTTTAGTGATTTTTTCAAGATCGTATAAGCATATACAAGTGTTCGCTCCAATTTGTTATGCGATAGGTCTAATGTATAGAAAGCACTTAGGGATATGCCCCCAATTCAAATTCAAACTTACACACCATGTAGGTAATATGCCCCCAGACAAGATGCAAATTATGTACAGAGGCCAATGACAGAGTGTGTGTGTAGATAGGCGATACTTGAGCAAGGTAACGAAGGACATTAACCAGTTCGTGAGCCATGATAAGGAACCAAAGATGTCTTGCAATATGAAGGGTATGATCAAGGAATGATAGAGGGGGAAAAGACCAGATGGAATCCTGATAGATGGAGGAGCAATAACTGATTACACATGGCACCTGTTTGCCAGGTTTTCACCATGGTACTTGCCCAAAGTGCCTGTTTGCCAGGTTTTCACTTTTGGACAAAATTTTTCTCTTGACTCAAATTTTTTGTGCCAAGATGCCTGTTTGCCAGGTTTTCATCAAGGCATCCATTTTTTCATGACCTTTTTTCTTTTCTTTTCTTTTCTTTTTTCATGACTTTTTACCATTTTTTAAAGTATTTTTTTAGGACTTTTAGATGGAATCAAGAATGTCACTGATAAATGTTGAGAAGACATCTATTGTTGGTGCTGCTAGCTGATGAGCTCTAGATCCATGACTGGCCATAACTATGGAGGATTTGTTCCAAGTCTATAGCTAAAATCAAACCACTAGAAAGGCCTCGAGAGATACCATCATGTACTGTATGTAAGACAATGGTAATCTCTTGCGAATCAAGGCGTTTGAGGATAATTGGGTCAATAGATGTATCATGTGGGATGTCACTGATGATGACATATGCAAAGGCTTGTTGGATAAAGGATTGATTTTGGTTATTGGAAAAAGTAGGTAGTTGGATTTGAGGATAAACAAAGGGATATAAGGGAGGGTTGGGAGGCTTGAGACCAATGACCTTCTGCATGAATGCTGATTCAGAGAGCTCCAAAAGACTTTTTCACATGTTGAACACTGGAAGACTGATATTCATGGCATCATATTTTTCATTTTGTATCATTGGGAGCTACTTAGCTTTTGATTTTTTATAGTCTAATGGTGCCTTTTGATTGTCACCAAGAGACCTATGCTTGCTATTTCTTTGTCTTTTTCCTTTGTAACTAGAAGGTGGAGTGGACTCGCCAAAATATGCCAATGTGTTCTCTTTAGGAGAAACTGCTTCTTTATGATCTTTAGTCATGAGAGTTTCATCATTGTCAAATTGATCAAAAATTGGTGGTCTGCGTTGGTCCCAATCCAAAGGTTTGGGATAACTTGAGGAGATGTCATCATCAGTGTTGAATGGGCTTTGGATGAAGGTAGATATATGGGTAACTGATTCAACTGGGTCATTGGGGTTATGCTCAGAGGCTACGGGATTTTTGGTTTCAAGTGGGATATCCTCAGATTCCTTTTCATCATTCAAAACATCCATAGTCTTACACAAAGGTACCGTGGTACTAGGAGTACCTATTCATAATGGTTTAAATCCAAGCCCCATACAAGGAGGTTGTCCTTCTGTAGTGATAGGTTCAATAATTCCTTGTTTCTGAGATCCAAGACCACTATAACCATCATAGCCTTGTTTTTGCATGATGGTAAACCCAAGTCCATACTTGCTAGGAGATATCAAAGTGGGTTCTTGTTCTGATTTTGCTTTCTCAATACATACAGATGTATTCTCATTGACAGAAGTATAATTCTTTGTACTGATGGGAGAAAGTGGTGACTCCCTAATGTGAGAGACTTGAGACATAAAGTACTCTCCACACCTATTTTCTTTGATCTTCATATTTTCCTTGGCTTTACTGAGCAGTATATCGACATCCACATACTTAGAGGGAGGTGTTGGTTGTTCTTCATTATTTTTTGATATTTGGAATGCTGTAGCATCTCTTAGATTAGCACAAAATTGAAAAGGATCTGGATCATTGAGGATGGTAACCTCTATGTTGTGATAGGAAAACTTCAAACATTGATGATATGTAGAAGGCACTGCTTTCATAGCATGAAGCCAAGGGCATCCTAGTATCATGTTGCAATTCATTTCGATGTCTAGGACATGGAACAATGTGTCCTTAGTAGCTAGACCAACTCTGATAGGTAATGTGATGATGCCCTAAGAGAAGCGTTCACCATCATCATAAGCTTTTATTGTGATTCTTCAAGAGGGATCCACATCATCTTCAGAATAACCCAAATTGTTGACAACCTTAAGAGTACAGATGTTCAGTCCTGCTCCTCCATCTATTAAGACACGTCTGACTTTGGCATTATGGATGAAGACTTTGAGATAAAGGGGACCATTATGGTTAGGTTTTTCCTTAGGAATATCTTGGGGTGAAAAAGTGATATGTTGTGACGTAGATAGGTTCCCAACCATGGCTTGGAACTGGGCAACATCAATGTTATCTAGGACTATTGACTCTTTAAGGACTTGCTCCAAGATCTTCTGATGTTGGGGAGATGAACGTAGTAGGTCCAAAATGGATATTTGTGTAGGGATTTTTTTGAGTTTTCCAACAAGGCTATAATCAACTGAAGTAGGATCAGTAGGTCTACTTGGAGGTGCAGGTCTAGTAGAAGCAATAGGTCTAGATGGGGCTCCAGGTAGGGTGATCTTGCTATGGCGTGTAGTGATAGCACAATGAGGGTCTTTAGGCTTTAATGTGAATGTGGATATGCGAAAGTCAGACTCATTAAAGCAATTGATGGTGTAGTCGTAGCCAACACGTGTGTAATTCACATTACCTTGCGAGTTTGAGTTTGAACTTGAGGGTTTCTCTTTGTCATGATTACCCAAAGGATCTTTGAAAATAGTGTGATCAGAGTTGGATGCTAAAAATGATGGATCAACTATGATTACACCATCATCAATAAGGTCTTGTATTGCATGTTTCAATTGGAAGCATGATGAAGTCTTGTGTCCTTTGCTGCGATGGTAATCACAATACCTTTTGTCATTCAACCAATTTGCTTTAGTTAGTGGTTCATCTTTGATTGGGGGTAGTTGTAGGAAGTTATTATTCAGTAACTATTGTAATGCAGTCTCAAGTGGTATTCCCAATGGTGTGAATTTTCTATCCTTATTTCTAGGATGTCTTTTATCTCGTGTGGAAGTCTTAGTTTTCTGTTGTGGAGCTGATGTTTGATTAGAGGTTTGTGAATTTGTATGGTTTATACCTTTCAAAGTCAATTGAGGTTGTGCTATGCTAATTGAGGTTGTGCTATGCTAATCGTGTGAGCATCCACAATGCCATCATTAGTCACATTCTTCTTTTTGGAGAAAAAAATTTGCCTTGTCATTAGACGAGTTGGTGTTTGTGTTTTCTTTGTTTATCTTGAGGACTCCCTTACGGATAAGAGCATCTTCAATACTAGCCCCTTTTTTCATTAGTTTAGAAATGGTGCTTGGACTCTTGATTTTGAGTTCATACATTAAGTCCGAGACTAAGTTTTCAATGCACAAGTGTACTTGTTGTTCTTCAAGGATATCTAATGAACATTGACTAACTAAACTTCTCCTACATAGTAAGAATGTGATGAATGATTCTCCTTTTTTTTGTTTAGTTGAGCAAAAATCAGAAAGTGTCACCTCATTTGTGATGTTAAAGGAAAAGTGGGAGATAAACTTGTCTACTAGCTCTGACCAAGATTTGATATTACCAAGAAGTTTGGAGTACCACTCAAGTGCAGGCTCACCTAAAGAATGAGGGAACAATCTCATAAGGTAAGTGGGTTCATCACTAAGTTCTGTACATGAAGAAAAAAATTCTCGAATGTGATCAATAGGGTTTCCTTTTCCTCAGTATTTTTCAAACCTTGGAGCTTCAAAGTGTTTTGGGAATGGAGGCATATATAGACTTTTATCGAATGGGTTAGGACGTAGGTCCCTTTCAGTATATAGAGCCTGTTTCTTTTGGACTCCCAATGCCTCGACTTGTTTAAAAAGTTGTTTGAATTGTTGTAGTAGTTCTTCATTGGGGTTTTGCATGATGGTTTTAAATTCAAATCTTTTGTTTCTATGAGTAGTCTATTTGCTATGGTGAGAACTATGTCTACTTGATTCTGACATTATTGTGTCTGATGAATCTGATGAAGTATCGCTAGGTGGTGGAGGTATGTTGGCACCTCGAAGATAGAAAGGTCCTTGTTGTTGGGGAACTTGTTGTGGTATTTGATGTGGCACTTGTTGTGGTATCGACTGCAATTGTTGTACCATGTGTTGTTGTTGTGCCATGTGTTGTGGTTGTTGTTGGGATATCTCTGTTGGTTGTATGTGAGACCATGTGTGTGCTTGTTGTTGTAGAGGTATTTCTTGAGGTTGTTGTGGCACATGTTGTTGTTGTAACAAATGTTGTTGGTATGCGATTTTTTGCTCAAGGCATCTTTGGTATTCCAACTGTTGCTTGAGTTGCTCTTGTTGTTTATCAAACATTTTTGCTGAAATTGTTGTTGATAAATTGTGTGTAGTTCAAGTGGGTTTACATGGGATTGCATGTTAGGAATGTTGGATGTTTGCCCCACTTGTGGTTGTTCTCATTGTGGTTGAAGTTGTTGTTGATACATGGGATGTGTGTCAAGCGGATGTAGACTTGGTTGTGCCTTGGAAGTGTTGAGTCTTTGTACCATTGGAGGTTTTTGTTTTCATGGGGGTTGACTAAGTCCTTGAGAATTGAACATCATGTTTGTATTGTTGTTTTGGTACCTTTGTGTTTTAGATGTTCGTTCTTGCGACATCATATTGACTTGACTATGAGATGTGTCCCTATTAGGAATGGGTGTAATGTCAATAAGACTTTTCCTTTGTGCATCTATAGGTATGGTTGCACTTGATGTTTCAAATGTTGTATTTATGAGAGGCTCCATAGTGTTTGATGTCGTAGCACAGGGTAAAGTTAGAAGCAAAGGTGTACTTTGTTGATTTGCCTCCAAAGAAGTTATTTCTGGCATCCCTAGAGCATGGGTCCCTTTAGGTGCATCTTGTTGCTGCATCATGTGACTAAAATCAAGTCTTAATGTCCTTTTGGGGTGTTTAGGGATTGGTGGTATTTCATCAAACAAGGGGTAAACATTGATGTGTTCAAATGTACTTTGGAGGATTTCAATTGTTGGTTCTTGATGGGACCTTATAGGTGCCATTTTTGTGTTAAAAAATTCCAAAGGTTTTTTTCCCTTGTCTAAGTCCAAATTTATCATGGGTTGGATGTTTTCAATAGTTGTGTTGGTTTGATTTTTTGACCTAGGACCTTCCAAGTTTGGGTTAAATTTGACAATTTCTTGTGTTGCCAAATGCTTGAAGTTCTTGCAAAAACTTTTGTCTTGACATGCCCTAGCCATTTCTTCACTAGTGATGCCATAATCAGTGTCAAATTCATCACTTAGGTGTACAATACCTTGTTGTATGTCTGATGTGTTAGGTTGGCTGAATTCAAATGCATGTCATATTTCATCTTCAGGTGAGGTTGGTACACTTCCTCCTCCTGGTGGCATTGGCACGAATATAGGTTCAAAATTAGGACTCCATTGAACCATCCCATGTGTGGGGGAAGTTTTTGGAGGAAATATCATGGTAGGTGTATTGTTCATGGTTTTTTGTGCCATAGCTTGAGGATCTTGCGGATACATGTTCAAGCGGTCTGCTAGTAATGGTTGTGATGCCTCGATTTGGTCTTCGTTAAAGGTTTGTTGGATTTTCTTGCTCTTTCTTTGTCTTGGACAAGGTTTTGGTTGTGTTTGTGCCTCAAAAAACAAAAGTTGATAGAGTTCAATAGGTCTCTGAGCTGATTGTCTCCTAGTAAGTGCTGGCATGATACGTAATAGTGCAAATGCAATGGAATTTTTGAGTGTTTTGGGTGATTTTAGAGTGGTGGGTATGCAAGATATGAGTGTTTTTTGCAATTTTTAATTGTTTAGGAATATTATGAAATGTGAGGAAATGATAAATTAATTATGGTTTTGATGTGCACAGTGAAAATGTCCTAGGGATGTTATGCAAATGCAAGGTGATGTTTTGAGGTTTGACTAGAGGGAATGAAAATGACTCTAAAGTATGCAAAATGACAATTAGGGTTATGTTATAGACTTGTTAAGGGTACTAAAGGTTGATGTATGCAAGGTATATCATGTAAAGGATGATTTTCTAGGGTTCACAATGATGTTTGGGACATGCAAAATGAGGGTAAATGCTTAAGAAGGCAATTTGGTTGATGGACAATTTGATAGGGTTTGGTAGTGAAAATGATGCTAAGGATTTGGATCAATGCAATATGAAGGGGATATACCACTAGGGTAAGTCAAAATGACATTTTGGGATGCTAGGGATATGATTATGCTATGAAAAGGGTGTATATGGAAAGTTCTAAACTTAGGTAAAACCTTTTAGAAAGTATTTTGTCTAGGAGTTTAACCTTGTGATAAAGGACTTTGGATCTTGACCAAAAAACTAATAAAAGATGAAAAGATCAAATTGATAAAAGATGACAAGGTAAAATCTATCAAGACATAGATAGATTTTGACCAAATAAAATTATAAGCAAAGATAAAAGGACTAGTCAAGATCCATTATCCGTCAACACCAGGAGATACTCTAAGACTTATACTTTGTCTAGATTTTTGACAAAATCCAAAGGTTTTGGGGGTACAAAATGAGATTTTGAGGACTTGAAATGATGGTGATGCTGATCAGATATTTGATACAGACAATGCCTATGATGCAAAAGGGGATTTTGGGTGCAAGATGTGGTTTTGGGTCAAGTGTAGAATACAGACATCTAGAGGCTCCTAGATGCATTTTTGAGGTCCTAAAGTGCAGTTTGGAGCCCCAAAATGGTCATGCAGGTATCCAAGTGCCCCCTAATAGTTCCAAGTGTTCTCTAATAGTAGAAAATATTTCATTGACATACATGGAGCCAATTTGGGCACAGTTGGTAGTTTCTAGGTGCAGTTGGTAAGCTAGGAAGAATGTTTGTTGATTCTGAGGGGTATGGTTACCAAACTGACATGCTAGGAAGCCAAGATGCTAGGGTTGATGTTAGGATGGGTTGGGAGATGAAAAATGAAGGTTATGACATATAGAATGATTTCTTAAGTGAAGGTGATGATGATTAGGTGCTGTAGAATGCAGATATGGGCAAGCTAGTGCAAGGGGAGCTAACCAGGTACCTAAGGACACTGTTGAAGCCCCAAAATGTTATCTAGAACCCAAAACTATATCTCAGAATCACAAAGTGTGCCCAAATAGTGTAGACTATGTCAATGATGTAGTTGGGGCCCAGTTGGGTGCAATTTTTAGTTTCTAGGTGCAGTTGGTAAGCTGGGCTGAAACTGAGGCAATTCTGGAAGCTATGGTTTCAAGATTGATGTCACAGAAAGGTAAATGGTAGAGGATAGTGTTAGGGCCAGTTTGGATTCTCAAACTGATGATTAGGACACCCATAATGATGGATAAAGTGGTCAAGATGATGAATAGGTATGCAAAGATGCAAGGCGAATAATGCAAAGTGTTGATTCTGAGATGGGAATGCAAAAACTAAGGAAAGTAAAACTGAACCTAACTGGATGCAATATGAAAAGTGATAGATACTAAATGAGGACTAAAAGGTGCAATGTGAAGTCTATATGATGTAAGAATGAAGCCTAGACTAGGGTGAATGTAAGTGAAATCTATGCAAGTGTGAGATCTACGTTTTGCCAAGCACATTAGGAGCACAAATCGCCATGTTTTCCAAGGTTCAAGTGTGTTGAATCAATGTTCGCAAAGTTTGATAAAGGTTGAAATGTTTTGGCAATGTGTGAGGTTTTGACAAGTTCAAATGATATCCAAGGTGTAAATTTAAAAGTTTGGCTTTTATCTTGATTATGTTTTACACACACGCAAGACACATTAAGACAACAATAGCTGTTGTAAAATGTTAACAAACACACCACAACCTAGGCTTTTAGGACTGTATCCACTGAATTACTACTTGAACCAAAGTTCAGTCATGCTTACCCAGAGTGGACAACCTAGTATCTTGGCACCATAGGCCCCCCCTTATAGTGCACTCACTTCTCGAGGCTACCAAGATCCGCTTCCCAAGGGGCATGACTTCCCAAGGGATTGTTTCCTCTAGCAAGGACCACGAGAATGTAGGATGTCTTTACGGGCATGGGTGACCCCTTAAGCCAATGGATAGAAAGGATTTTGGCCACTAAAATTTGGTTTTTAGTAAGGGCATTCCATTCGGCAAGTGAATGATAAAATTTTGTAGAAGGTCTCCCAGCGTTGAGAACCAAGGTTTGACGCACCACAAGGGTACTAGAGGAGAGCTATCACACAGCAATACCGTCGACACAGCTTTCATTGTAATCAAATTTTATATAGTGGCTGGAACGTTGACTTGGCTTTGGCCCATTACCACTCCGAGGTCGTCCCTTGGCATACCCAATATTGAGTATCTTGTTCCAAGGCAAGCCTCCTATAAAAGTTACACAGATTTCTCTTACACCCAAGATCCAAGAATAGCGAGGGGAGAGGATACGTCCAATGCAACTCCTAGGGATCTAACACTATAGACACGCCAGGAAGAAAAGAAAAAGGTTCTTTTTAAGCACCAAATGAAATGTTATCTAATCTAGGAAATCCGCACGCATAGTTTTGAAAGACACACAAAGTCTTCGACAACGTCTTGCAAACAAAGCATTAGTAGTTTATGATCATGTCTTCATCCCAAAATTTCCACATGCTGCAAATAGACCATCAGTAACACAAAAATCATCTAATATATGTCCTAGAGAGTGAGAGGAACTTGAAATGCAGATTTTGATTGGTGCATGTGCTTACTATGAACATCCCCAAGTGCACCCAGATAGTGTAGACTACATTAATGACATAGTTGGGGCCTAGTGGGGCATAGTTGGTAGTTTTAGGGCGCAGTTGGGAAGTCAGGTGCAGGGTGTGGGGAAATGGGTGCCTAGCCAAGACCCAAAAACTAAAATTTTCAAAGCTACACTCCCAAGTGCACCCAAACAGTGTAGACTACATCAATGATGTAGTTGGGACCTAGATGGGTGTAGTTCATAAGTTGGAAACATGAAAAAGAGGTTTTGTGGTTTTTGGGCCCCTAAAATTGCTCCTAGGGGTCCCAAGTGTGCCCTAATAGAGCAGAGTACGTCCTAGGACAACAAGCTAATAGAATGCATGAAACAGCAGCATATAAGCATTTTACTGGACCCCTAATTAATCTAGGTGTGAAAAGGAAGAGCAGATAGTCATTATACCCTTCCAAGTGAGCTCCTTCCTTGCACATACAAACGCAAAACAAGAAAACCCAAGTTAGATATGCATGTTCACGTCGGGTTCACCAAATGTAGGACCAAAAAAATGGGTTAAATGCATAACATACTATGAGAAAATCACAAAACTCAATAATCATATATTAGCGCTCACTAGTCTACCATGAAAGCCAAACTAATAGAGAAAGCAATAGAAACCTCCTTTTTCATTTGTAGCTCCCATGTTCTTCCTTCTTCTCGAAATGATTGTAGCTCCAATTTGCCTATAGTGCACACAAGGTTGAAGCCAAAGCATATGATGTGGATCATGCCATGAGAATACTTGAAGTGTGATTTTATGAGAGAGAGAGAATGCAACATGCAAAGAAGTAGAGACTCAAAGATTCAAAGATTTGAATTTTCAAAACTTAAGCATTCCAATCCGAAATGAGAGGAAGGGTGTCCATTTTATAATTTTCATGTAGGGTGAGAGCATTGGATTTGTCACCCACAGACATGCAATGTGGCAATAGATTCCTATGATGCATATGATAGAATATGCCAAAAGTAAGATTCTATGACACATGAGAGTCAAATTTGGAAGAGAATCTATGACGCGTCATAAGATTCCTCAACCCACTTAAAGCCAAGAATCTATGACAAATAAACCAAATAGGGACATGCATAAGAGTTAATAATATTTGATTATGAAAAATCTCATCCAAGTGTCAAAGGAGGATCCACAAGGTGTCACATCCAAGTGTCATGATGATGCAGTATTTTATGGAATATTTGAATTAAAAATCCTCTTATTCCACAAAATAAGAATTAGTAGAAAATGGATTTACTGATGAAAAATGGAACTTAGGAAATTAAGAATTTCCATGGTTTTTAGATAATGAATCAATTAATTAATGAAATTAATTAATTGGGGATGATAATTGGGAAGAATAATTAGAAAGAATAGGATTAAATTATGGGTTATTTAATCCTATAGAGAATATTAGCAGATGATTGGCCAAATTGATTAAATGAATGCAAGTGTATCGTTTGATGAAAATGTGACGAAGATGGATATCAAATAAGATGATGAAAAGGTAGACCAAAACCATGGTCAAATTAATTGATAGATTGAAATTGATAACATGCCAAGGGCACATGACATGAATAAATTGATATGTAACATTTAACTGACATTGTAAATGCTACAGGATTGAAATTGATTGATAAGGTTCGATCATAATAACACTGATGAACATTGACAATATTATTAAAATGGTTGATAATGCCATGATCTTGCATTGAAATTCTCAACAACGTCAAAGATTGAATGACATGAATGATATTTTGACCTAGCACTGAGAGCCATGACAGTACTAAGGTCAGATTGATAAGATTGATAAGTTGATAGGTTTCCAAGGCACTGAAAGCCACAACAATGCCTAGGAGTGGATAAATGATGATTGATTTGAGATGTTTGATATGTTTTGGGTTGATTAGGACCAATTTTGAGTGATTTTGAGTTGATTTGGGGTGATTTTGAGTTGATTTGATATGATTACGAGTTGATTTGATATGATTCTGAGTTGATATGAAATTGATATGAAAGGGGATACAAATGACAAAATCTAGTCAATCTGGCCAAAAGATCGAAGTTAGTAGAATGAGAAAATGGGACAAATTAGTATGAAGAAGTGATGAGGTCATAGATGTGAACCATTTTTGAGCGTCTAAATTTTGCCCCTCTTTGATACAATGTTTGAGCGTCTACAACCACATATATATATTTTATAAATATTTTAGAAATTAATGGTAGCCCAACTTTAGAATTCCATAACTCATGAACCATTTCTCTGATTGGCTATTATAGCCACATTTTTGGAAATGCCAGCTCATGATCTAGAGGCACAAAATGGTCCCAGTGCCCTTCCATTGAGCTTTTGGACCTCATCCAGGCACTTTGAGGCCTCCAATGGTAAGGTTGAGTATTTTTTTTGCAAATATTTTCACCAAAAATCCACAATAACTTCTCTAATACTATCTCTAAAATGAATCTTCTTATATAAAATGAGAACATTATGAATTCATATCACAAACTTACTAAAAATAGATTTTTTCCTTCAATAGTAACCACCCTATGTACTAGTCCTGATTAAAATAGAAGAAAATAAAAATATAATTTTTTTTGGGTGAGGCAAGATTGCCCTTATACCCAGGATGCTCTTGCATCACCTCTAGCCATTGGTGTACTAACTAGTCTTCAATCTTCTATTCCAAATGTTTTTAGAATTTCCTTGATGTATTTATATTGATTTATAAAGATACCTTGCTTTATTTTATATAATTGTAAAACAAAAAAGAATTTGATCTCACAAAACATAGACAAAGATTTTAGATAACAATATTATTGGAAATAATCAAGACTTGTTAAGTTACTGAGAGGGGAGGGATGAATCAGTAACTTTACACTTTTTCATGAATTCATCACTTAACAATATAAAACATTCACTATTGATTCATCTACTTTACTATATGGATAAACAATTGAAAGATAAACATTCATAACACATGAAACATAGAATTTGGTGACCCAAGAAACTTCCAAATAGAAAGTAAAACTAGGGTGGGGATGATACCAACAAAACTTTACTATTGTAGTATTAAGTTGGTTAGTTAAGGGTTGCATTTACCACTTCTAGTGATCTGCCCTGTTGGGAGCATATAGGACTGCTAGGTCCACCTTGTTAGAGGAGTTGCAAAAATATAATGAAGTATGCACTCTGTTAGGATATTTATTCAAAGGCTATTAATTCTACCCTATTAAAGGATTTAAAACTAATTCACTTGTTAGGATGAAACAAGGGATCTTACTTACAACTATTTTTGTTGATTAGATCCTTGTAGTACTGGTCACCTCATGTGATAGATAAAACTTTTATGCTCCTATATTACCCTTGTTGAATTCCTTTTACTATTACTAATACACATTCACATGCATTCCTTACAATCCTTCATACATTCATTACATTTCTTTCATGTGTTGGTATGATACAATACATCACATATATACCATTACAATTCTTACAATTACAAGGTTGACTCAAACACAAGTAAACAAAATATTATTGATTTAGCCCAACAGTAGGCAACTCAGGTTCTATAAGCTGACTTGGTGATCTTTTGATACTTGACATCCACTACATTACTTGGCATCATCATGCACTCGGTAGAAGTAGAGGCTCAATCCATACTAATCACACAATGTATCTTTGAACTCAGTGACCATTGGAGACTCGGTAGATATAGTGTCACTTAGTAGATATTGAATACTATGTTTACATTTCCCCACTCAGTAAACACTAATTTATCCATCACTTAGTTTACACTGGCTTCTCATTACACAGACTGATTGCTCGATAGAACTGTGAAGCTTGGTAACAATTGAATTTCTTAGTGATAACTACAAAACCTAGTTATCACTAGAATGCTCGGTAAGCACTGGAAGCTGAATGATGAGCTTGGTAACCATACATAATTGAATAAGTGTTGTCACTAATGGAAAACATAACTTAATTCCAACAATCTCCCCCTTTGGCATTATGACAAAAACACTTATAGGGTAAGACTTATGTACATATATTGAAATACTGATTTTAATTTTTCAAAATTTATCTTTGTAATGCTGTTGTATATATATTTACATATGTATCCCTCATACATAAGATATGATGTATATATATCATTTATTCTGTACGCATAACTCTATTCTCTTCACAAAACACAAAATATCTCTTACTCTATTCTATCTCTCCCTCTTATTCTAATCTCATCTCACCCTTTTTGACAATAATGCCAAAGGGCTATTTACGTAGAGACACCAAGATGAGAGAAAAAGTCAGAGTGTACCTTGAGAATAAAAGCAAGTGTCTTGTCCCAATTATCTTGCAAAATTTTGTATGTATGGAGAGCTACCTAAACTTTTTCTGAAAGTTGTATCATGTGGTCTACAACTAAGAAGTTGTTATTTGTTAGAATTCTTTAGAATAACTGAGAGGTGGGGGGGGGGATGGGGTGAATCAGTTATCCAAAGTCTAAATGCCCTAACAACACTTTTTCTCAAATTATAGTGAGCCCATAAGATTTTCTTCCATCCAAGCTTAACATAATCATCCTAGAATATTATAGTAAATCAATATGCAACAATAAAACATGGAAGATCAACACATGACACAATGATTTATGTGGAAACCCAATTTGGGGAAAACCACTAGTAACATGCTACTTGATTCTCACTCTTCTAAAGTGATGCCTTTTTAAAAGCCTACCCTATTAAAGGCTTACAACACACTATTAAATGTGACCTTGTTAGAGGATTTCACCAAATTGTTAGGAATGGGCCTAGTCAAATGAACTTTAGAACATTCACTTGGAATGTCACCCTATTAAAGGATTTACCTCATGGCTATTAAACTAACCTAAGTCCATAGGATTTAAACTAACTGTTACAATTGCTAGAGAGTAACGATAATGGCTTTTTGATCTGATACAACTTACAACATACTTTGTAGATTTCAAATCTCACTTCAGTTCTATCCTTTTGCTTGGATTTAATGACTTCAGCTCTGATAGCTTGTCTTCCTCTCAAGCTTTGTCTCCTTGAGTCTTCTTACTCATCATGCCAATGCAATCATATATGGGGTCTTCTTATCAAAATAGAGTAATTGTGCTCTCTTTCTCCTTAGCACCTCCTTCAGCACTTTATGCTTTCATGCTTGACCACCTCTCTCTCTTTGCTTCATGACCTTATGACTCCTTAAATAGAAATTTAGTTTTCCTTTTTTGCTCAATTCTCCCTCTCCAATTTTACGGTTTCGAATGGATTAGGTAGGATACAATGTATCTACCCCATATCTTGCTCTTATGTAAAAACTTCATCTAGAGTCCAGTTGTATCTTCATAAACATTCTACATGGTGATCTATGCCACCAGCTCATCATTCTTATCTTCCATTTAATTCATAGACTTCTAGATAACAACCTTGTTAGCTTAGATCTGGCAAATCTTTGATTTTCAAAATAATACAACAACTCGACACTATTGGTTTACTAATGCTGGACACCTCTATGTTACTCGACACTTGTATTTTCTTAGCACTTGTATCTACTCAGCACTTGTATTTTACTCAGCACTTGTATCTACTCAGCACTTGTATCTGCTCAACACTTGTATCTACTCGACACTTGTAGTTTACTCAGCACTTGTATCTGCTTGGCACTTGTAGTTTACTCGGCACTTACGGAAGTTGAATTTTCTCGGCTTCAACTAGGAATCTATTTGGCACTAACTAGCGTGCACAACTCTCTCTCTCTAATGAATTTAGTTAGGCTTTACAAATGACTTAGCTAAAACCTTACATCTTTGATGTGTTTCAGTGTGCCCATTCTCTATGTCTTATAGTATGTCATCAATCCACATTTTCATCAATGGCTTAACTAATTCTTGTACTTCATTACAACATCATAACTTCAACCTTTCTCTAGGTGTTCCAGTTACACCTTATTGATTGCCTCCTCCTTGTCAATCAACTAATTGATAGTATTTGGATCACTAAAGCAATTGTCATTCCTACAAGTAGCAAGTTTGACATTAATGACAAAACAATGATTGAGAACATTCTTTTACCAATTCCATATACAATTTCCCTCATGATCTTTTCAATAATTTCCAACAGTTATCCTGGACCAATGTTTAAGAATGTGCAATGTGCTTTTACAAAGTGTCCATGATTGGCAAGGTCATATTTTGTATATCTATCAATACGGATGTTATCCTTGCTTCTTCTCTCAAAAGTCCTACTTGCATTTATGAAAGATGCCTTAATTTGATGTGATGTATTGAGTTTGAGCTAGGGTCAAGCTAGAACCTTTGTGTGCTAGCTTACATATCCTCATCAATTTTGTTTAATTTCTTCTTAATTTCCTTAGTAAATTTGGTGATATCACATAACTTGGCAAAAAATGATGTTGCATTAGTAATACAATTTTCAATATCAGCCAAAAATAAGAATAATTCTACATGATTTATTGCAATGTGTTCAGTAATGTGCTCAAGCACCTTATTATCAAAATTATTTTCTACCTTCTCAATTAGTTTGTCTTGGCTAGTAGAGTCTTCATTAAATTTCTGCACTGCCTCTTCTAACTGTAGCAAAATGTGTTGAGATGAATCCACATCAACTCCTTTAGCCTTTTTAATGATATTCTTTGCACTTTCAATGATCCTAAATTTCTTATCTCTCTCTTCTCTAGACTATTTCTGCCTTGCTTTCTTCTCCAAGAGTTGATTAACCAGTCTCATTTCATCAATGGTAGTAGTACTAAAGTCTATCTCAGGAACCTCAATTTCTTTATCCATTTCCATGTCTTCATCAATTTCTTTCTCAGTAATTAGAAGTTTTAGAAGTTTCATGGGTTCTACTTCTTGCATTATTGACTTGAACTTAGGAATAGAGACAATGGTAGAGATTGAAGGGCTACTAGAGAAAATTGGAATAGGACCAATTGAAGGAATACTGATAGGACTGTTGATTGAATCCAAAACTGAAATGTTTCCCAAAATTGATGTAACAATTAGAGGAATACTCACTAAAGTATTTACAATAGAAGAATCTACATGAATGAAAATAGGTGCAACTAATGCTATTGTGGACAAAATTATGGAATTGGATGTAGCACTTACTATACATGCAGATCATGATACTAAAGTAGTTGACTCACCAGCTAAAGAAGATAATTACAACTTGGTAGATGAAGTGTTTGACACTTTCATTAATGATGTCTGGAGCTAATGAAGAGAAAAGAGTGATTGAGAAGATGTTATAGCTGTTGTGCTCATAACCACAATTTCTCAAGTTGTGTTTGTAGAAGCTATGGTAGATTTTGGTGGAGAGTGAGGAAGGGAAGAAATGACTTATGCAAAAATCCTCATTGGTTCACTCTCTTCATCTTCTTCTTCCTCCTTGTCTTACTCCTTAGCTTCTTCCTCCTTTTCTTCTTCTCTATCCTTCATCAGATGTTGCATTTCTTCAATAGTGAATGTGATAGAAGGTGTATTATCTTCTTCATCATCATCATCCTTGTCATTGTCATCATCCATTATTATTCTAAGAGCCTAAGGAATCTTGATACCTAGCTCAATTATTCTCCTAGCTCAATTATTCTCCTAGCCTCATCATATGTTCCAAATATAGGAAGCTTTGAATCAACTAGCTCATAAATTAGGGCTTTAATAATATCCCTAGTTTTGTCAATATTAACCTCATATGGAAGAGGTTTCACCCATGCCACTCTGGGTCTAACTACCTAGATATACACTTTATCATAATCAACCATGAAATAAAAATCATGTTTATAGTCTTCCACAAGCTTGGGGGGAATTTGAAACTTGTTGTTAATCTTCTCTTTAATCTCTTTAAAGTCATTTTCCATAACTCTTTCAAAATTCTCCGCCATTTATGCTATGAATGAATTGATTTGATACAAAATTGGGGTGTCTTTTCTCCACACAACAGAACCTTTAGATGGGAAATATATTTTTACATAAAAGAAAAGACATGTCATTGATGATCCAAATTTGTAGGGGTTGATTTTGGGAATCCTCATGCTATCCATGCTTTTGTTCAATTGCTTCAACAACAAATATGATAGATCAAATTCTAAGTTCTTCACAACCTTATAAGCTAAATCTATAACCATACATGGCACAGTGTTTAATTGGCTAGAGCTATATATTTTATGTGCAATGATATGAATGCCAAACTTAGGCTCCACATCAGCCACATTATTAGCCTTTAGATCTTTTCCATCCCGCTTGGCTAGGGTTTTCTTCTGAAGTTCTTATCAACCTAGGGTTTTGGTGGTTTTGACTTTGTTAAGCATTAGGAGACCTGTGATATTGTGAATCATCTTTTTGGTGATCAAAACAGGTTGCTTTAACCATAATTTCCCATTTTTCACATGGTTTAACATATACCTAATCCACTTTACATGGAAATTCCTTGGTAGATGCAGAATGTGAGTTAATGCTTTTGTCTCTAGGTGTTTATGTTCTGGCTTTAAAGACCCATCTACGGACATTTTTGCTAGGGTACTATCCATCTCAAGATTTCCTAATTCTTGCATAGTACATTTGAAATTAGTGCAATTTTTTTTAATTAAGAGTACCTTGGGAGGAATCTAAGATTGAGCTCCATGGGGGTCAAGTGATTCCAAAACTGTTGGTACTAGCTTGAAGTTTAGTGCCTTCCACTCTACACCTTTAACCAACATTTCAAAACCTTTCTTAAAATTTCTACTACTATCACTTTTGGATGCCATAGTTACTCAATAATGAGAAAAATTATTTAAATATCTTGCTACAAATTCACTTGAAAACACTTAGAAGCTTTGCAATTCACTCTGCTCCATGTATATTGAAGTCATAGTGAAGAATGAAGTTGAATTCTATTTTTTGATGAAAAGGATTCATTAATGCTCCATGTCATAATGACATAGTACTTGATAGACTATCATCCACTTACTATGTTGGGTAAAATATTACAACTCGATGAACAAAACTTTATTACTCTCGATGTTGATCAAATTAGTAAAATTGACAAATGAGTGTCAACACACTTAACCATTTTCACATAGATGTTGAGTACACAATGTAAGTCAAGTTAGAATTTTAGTTAGTATTGAGTTATAGTTGATGCCAAGAAGATCACAGTATAGTATGTGCCAAGAAATGTAGAAAAGTGTTTAGGTGACGCGTGATCTAGAATTCTTCATGTGCCAAGTAACAAGAAAATTATTTAGGTGATGAGTGATTTAGGAACTAGTGTGTGCTAATAAATTTAGAAAAAAAATGTGTTGAGCATTATAGAATTTAGTAGGTGCCAATACAAGTAGGAAATATAGTTGATGCTAAGAAATCCAAGAATAGTATGTGCCAAGCATCAATAATGCTTCATGTGCCAAGAAATATAGGATTAGCATAAGAGTTTGTACCATTACAAACCAAGATGTAAAATAGTTATGCATGACTCACAAGAAGATAAAAGGATAAGATCAAATCCTTCCATCCTCCTATGCATTCAACATGCATCTAATAGGTGAATTCAAAGGATTTGAGTAGAAATTTTTTAATTGTCAATGTATAACTAAACACTAATCCATATAAGGAACTCATGACACCATTGAAAAATGAGTTGAAGGAAGAAGAAGAAGCAGAGCCTAAGACTAAGATTTTTGTAGAACATGGTGTCAAGGATTAAGAGGAAGAGACATCATTTACATATCAAGTTGATTAGAATAGAACAAGGGTCATATTTAGAAGATCAGATCTAGGAAAGATTAGTAAAGGAAGAATAGATCAAGTGCCTGAGACACACAATAAGAGATTGCATTGAATCAAGTTTATTATTCTAATACTCTCACAATTGTATTAGAAGTTGAAATCCTATATTAATAGGTTAGATTAATAGCCAGGTAGAAGATCCTTTGTAGAAGGATAGGAGAGCCTTTAGAGAAGGTAATGAAAGTCCTATTAAGTTAGGTGGGTTTACTAGCCTAAATATAAATCCTTTAATAGGGTGACACTTCAAGTAAAGTGTTTGTAAATCCTTTCAATAGGTCACATTTGATAGTGTGTAAAACCTTTCGTAGAGTAGGCCTTTAACAAGGAAAACCATTAGAAGTGGTTGAACTCATTGTTGTAGTAATTTTTGTGGGTGTCATCCCCACCGTAGTTTTACGTTCTTATTCTTGGAGGGTTTCTAGGTCACCAAAATCTCATGTGTTATGTGATTTTGCATGTTTACTTTTCATAGTTATTCAAATGTTTATATGTGTCCATGTTTATTTCAGTTATATGTCATTGAGGGATTAAAAAAAAAAAAAGCTATTACTTCTAATTCACCCCCCTCTCAAAAGTGCTTTTCTCATTTAGAATTCTAACACTCAAACTCACTCGGTAGAGTCTATAACCAACTTTGCTCAATAGAGCCTGATCAAACTCAGTGAGAGTTGAATTCTTGTGATCCTTTTGTATTTAAAATATTGATTAGATCTTTCACTTTCTTTCATTGGAACTACTTATGATATGCCTTGTGAATACAGCTCCAATTCTTCCTAAGAACTTAATTGGAAATGATGGAGCCACCCACATCTTGAGTGACTTCACTATCATGATTTGAACATGTTTTTTTGGTAGATTTAGGAATCTACTACTATCTCATTTATTTCTTGATGTTGTATGCTCTTGCTTTCTTTTCATCCTCAACTTTTCCTATATTGATGCAATTTTTAGCTATATGACCAAGTTTGGTGCATATGTAACATCTTATTGTAGAATCATTCTTTCTTAAGTGATGCCTTGCATAGTTTTTGCTGATGTTTTCATATTATCCATAATAATGATATCTGCACCAAGTATTGTAGTCCCAACCAAATATTTCCTTTACAAATTGTTCAGTTGGATTGAATGGTTTTGATCTATATTTGGATTCCTTGTGACCTTGTTTCTTACATTTGTGACATTTTCCTTCAAATTTTTGTTTCTCCTTGTGTTCATTAGCCTTGTGACCCTATTGATTGTAGTTGTAGAACTTTCCATTGAATTTTGCTTTTCCATTTCTTCAACATCTATTTGAATTATGACCTATCTTCCCATAGTGATTGCAAGTAGGAATTTTAATCTTTTTAGCACCTTGTTTGTGAAGGGGTTGATGAAATCCAACTCCAAAGTCATTAGGATCACCTGTATGCAAATAACATGTCAAAGGGAAACCAAGGAAGGAAGAGGATAAGTATGACTTAGGTAGGAACAAACTCATGTGTTGTCAACAAGTCATCACAAACTACTAAACTACAACTATTAAATAAATTCATTAACCTAAGTAAGTTTAAGTAAAATAGAATAAATAATTAATAGTTAATTATTTACTCTAACACCCCCCCCTTAACTGCAACTTAGGGAAGTAGGAATTGGACATGGCTCTATCATCAAATCCTCATCTACACCATCATCATGATACTTTGTTAAGTCTGCAATGTTGAAAATAGGAGAAATGTGAATTCCATCTAGCAACTCTACTTCATAAGCATTTCCTAAGTCATGTTTCTTCAAAATTTTGCAGGGGCCAAATTTCTTCATCTTGATCTTTTTATAAGTACTAGCTAGAAATCTTTCTTTTTTTAAGTGTACCATGACTAGATCCCCTACTTGGAATTTCTTATGTCTTCTCCTTTGATCAGCCCTAGCTTTATATTGTTGGTTCATCTAGGTAATGTGTGCCTAGACCTCCTCATGTAGACGCTTGATATGTTCAGCAAATTCTTCAGCTTCAGCACTTGTCCACTTCCCTTGCTCTATCTTCCTCAATTCTGGTGCAGTCCTTGGGCTACTTCCATATACAATTTGGAATGGTGATCTACTAGTACTCCTATTTATAGAGTTATTTTAAGAAAACTCTACTTGTGGTAGATTCAAATCCCATCCCTTGGGCTTATCCCCAACTAGAAATCTCAACAAATTGCCCAGACTTTTGTTTACCACTTCTGTTTGGCCATCAGTTTGTGGGTGATGTGTGGAACTGAATTTCAAGTCTGTTCTCAACTTCTTCCACAATGTTCTCCAGAAATACCCCACAAATTTAGTATCTCTGTCTGAAACTATACTCCTTGGGAGACAATGTAGTCTTACCACCTCTCTGAAAAACAAGTCTGCAATATGGACAGCATCATGAGTTTTGTGGCATGGAATGAAATGTACCATTTTGGAGAACCTATCAACCACCACAAATACTGAGTCATTACCCATTTGTGTTCTTGGAAATCCAAGAACCAAATACATACTTATGTCCTCCCATGACTTTGATGGAACAGGAAATGGCTAATATATTCTAGTATATTGACTAAATCCCTTGGCCACTTGACAAACCTGGCAATTTTGTACAAGCTTCTTCACATCCTATGACATTTGAGGCCAAAAAAAATTTTCTTTGAGAATGGAAAAGGTCTTATCTCGACCAAAATGTCCTGCCATCCCTCCACTATGTTTCTCCTTAATCAAATTTTCCATCATGGAACTCCTTGGAATGCACAATTGACTGCCCTTGAACAACATACCATCTTGAATCAAATAGTCTAGCCACTTGGTTCTATCTACAACAATAGGCTCTTTAAAAGTT
The DNA here is from genome assembly GCA_028749045.1 of Cupressus sempervirens. Taxonomy (NCBI): domain Eukaryota; kingdom Viridiplantae; phylum Streptophyta; class Pinopsida; order Cupressales; family Cupressaceae; genus Cupressus; species Cupressus sempervirens. The sequence continues at coordinate 65,137,736 of CM053789.1, read as the reverse complement.
TTCCATGCTTCAGTTTGTGGTGAACTCCATCCTTTGTTAGAGAGTATGTGTTTGCATGACCATCATGTACTGCATGCCTATATAACTACCATGGTCTACCCAACAATAGATGGCAAACATCCATTGGAATAACATTAGAGAGAACTTCATCATGGTAACTCCCAATTTTGAACTTCGCTAAACATTGTTCACTTACCAAGACCTTATGATCATCTTTCACCCAAGCAATCTGATAGGGCTAGGGGTATTTCTACCTCTTGAGCTTTAGCTTAGAGACCATCTCCTCTAATACCAAGTTATTAGTGCTACCACCGTCAATGATCACATCACAATATTTATCCTCACACTTGCACCTTGTATAGAATAAAATCCTCCTTTGTCCTAGTTCAATCTCACCACTTAGTATGACCCTTTCATTTACTAAAGTCTCTCCTCTTTCTGCATCCTCTAAATGTGATGATTGTGCATCCTCATCCAAATGAGCAACCCTAGCTTGACCCTCATCTCTCCTATCCTCCCTTCCTTGTCATTGAGGGCATTCAAAGGCATGATGTCCTTCTTCATTGCAATGGAAACAAGTACCATAGAAGCCTCCTCTTCCTTTTCCATGTCCTCTATCTCTTCCTCTCTAATTTAGAAAGTCTTGACCACGGGAGCGGTTGAAATCCTCATTCCTCTGGTTCCAGCTAGTACCCACTTCTTCATTTTTCTTTTGGGTCTCATTTCGGCCTCCAGATGACCTACCACTGCCCCTTCCTCTAACCATACCCTCTTTGTCTCCCTTCAAACCTTTTATTTAGCTTCTCTTCAACTTGTAGGGAAAACTAGTATGCGTCCTCAATGCTGGTCATTCTTACCAAACTTAATTCCTCCTAGATGCTAGGTCACAACCCACTAATATAACAAAAAACCTTCTCCTTATTTTCTTCTACATGCCTTGCTCTAATCAGAAGTTGATAAAACTCCTCTATATATTCCTAGACTAATTTTCTTGCTTTCTTTAACCCATGCATCTTCTTAAACAAATCAAGCTCATAGTCAATAGGAATGAATTGCTTCTTTAGTTTGTCCACCACGCAATCCCACCTTGTGATCTTATCCTTTCCTCTTCTATTTCTTTCCAATTGAACCTCTTGCCACCAAATTTTTGCATTTCCTTTCAATTTAGCCTTTGCAAACTTAACCCTATATGGATCTCTAATATCCTCATAATCAAAGTACTCTTCCAGTTCATTAATCCAGTCGATCAACTCATCTGCCTTCAGATTTCCTAAAAATACACCCACATCAATTGTAGGTCTTTTTCAAAACTTAGTAATGGCCCTAAAAAGCCTCTCCTCTTCTTGATTCAGAACTTCCCCATCAACTTCCCCTTCTATGCAAATTTCTTCTTCTTCGTTGTTGTCTTCACTTTTGTCACCTACAGTAACATTTGTTCCTATACGGAGCTCCTCCTGCAATGCTTATTCCTACCTTTGGAGGGCTCTAACCTCCTCAGGATTAATAGCATTGACCCTTCCACCATGCTCTCTTCATGGAGGCATCTTCTTAACTCAAACCCATGACCACATAGTCCTGGTGCAAATTGCCTCACAGTCGACACTCTATCTACACACTTAGGAAAACCAGCTCTGATACTACTTGATGGAGACACAACCCAAGCATAGAATGGACACAATAGGAAAGGGAAAATTTTATTAACTATGAAAATATGCTAGTACACTTAGTGCAGAGAACATAGATTTCAAAACATGCCCTAAGGGCTTACAATAGTATAAATTTGGAGATAATTTCTTCTCCCAGTACCTTCTCTCAAACTCCACTCTGAACTACATTTTACAATGCTAAAAATGTTCTTAAATAGACCCCAAAGGGTTAAGGATTAGGAATACATTCTAGAAAGTGCTAGTTGGTACCCACCAACCAAATAGAAGGCTCTAGAAGTCATGTTAGAGGTTGGCACAAAATAAGAAGAATTCATAAATGATAGCCAAACTTTTGGGAGGCATAACTTTTGAATCGTAGCTCCGATTGACGAACCGTTTACATTTCTCGAAAGCTCTCAAAGTTCTCTATAGCCTTCTAGATAGGCTTTTCTCATCCCCCATTTTTCACCACTATTTGAGGTCATTTAATGCCCATAACCTGACTTTGAATCATTCTTAGGAGGTCTCCAAAAACTGAAAAGCTATGATAACTTTCAAACCATGGGGTCTTTTGACCTGATTCTTTTTCTAGAATGCTCTAAATTACAATTACATTCATTTGACCAATTTACACCCTCTAATTTACTAAAGTTATGGCTCAATTACATACTCCTATTTTTTTGGAATTTACACATATCCCAAGGTGTTCAAATACCCTAACCTAGAACACTAATAGTGGAACTATGAGAGTTGGAACCTTTATTTGAACCAAATGGGTATCCAGAAATGAAAACATATGAAACATAAACTAAGTCTAAGTACATTTTTTTTGGGTGACATAGGATTGCCCTTATACCTCTGGATGCTCTTGCATCACAAATAGATTTTCTCTACACTTATTGTGGCTTAGTTGACCCTAGCATTGCTTGATATACCTTGATATTATACTTTATTATTTTGTTAAGCTTTGCATTCATGATATAACCAATCACTCTCTCTTGTCAAAGTTTGGCTAATTGAATGTCCACTGTAGCCACCTTTTCATAGCTCAACCTTTCCTCTTAGGTGCTACTATTATGTAAAATCTCCCAAATTCTCTACATCAATCAAATAGATATGAAATAAATGAAAAAAAAATTCTTCTAATTGTAAGTTTCTAACAATTAATAATAGTTATATCAATATATAATATAAAATATATTATATGCTATTATATATAATAATATTTATTATTTATCATGGATAAGTATATATAGGAAATGATGATTAACAAATAACAATAATGTATCTTAGATCAAACCAATCTGACTAAAGCTACAAACTTAACACTGCCTCTTAGCCAAGGAGAATTCATAGAATACATTATTCTCTCAAGTATATGAAGAGATATCATCTTAGTATGACATTGTTGGAATACCATTTTGAAGGATATGGACATAACTCCATCAACTTAGATGATATCTTTTAGTATAATTTAAAACATTATTCAACAATAAATATCAATCATATGATATTCATCATTGAAATATTCTTTTGGTATGTACACTCGCAAAAAATCCTTGATGCCTATCAAAAGAATATGAGATATCCTAGAAGGATATGAGATATCTGATTTTTGGCACTTTTAGGAAACAACTTAACAAGCAATCACAATGTCATGGTCTCTATCATGACAAGTGTCATTATCTCTGACACTCTAGGGCAACAACTTAGTAAAATCTAATCATGATCTGTGAGTTACTCTTACTACAAATACATTCATGATGTGACAATCTATTGTTGTGAAGATTATTTTATAAGGTTCCAAAAAAACTCACAACTTCTCATGCTTCAAAAACTATCTTTGAGCACTAAATTGATTCACTTCTTTTAGAAAATATTTCTTGTTCAACAAATCCTTACATTCAAATAATAAGAACACATGTTGCTTTACAATTATTGTTATGAATTAGTATAAGTCCTCATCTCAACTTCAAAATTTTTAAGGCTTCCAAGCTTCAAGATGTATTTTAGGTGTAAGAGATAATACACTAAATATTCCTTTTGGTCTTTGTATTGTGTGGACCCACTTAATATTTTAGTAACTGTTCATTGATCTTGGTAAAAGATGAGGTGGGTAGTACAAATTTTGCACCACATTCATTTCCTTGTTATGTGTAGTTAGGCTCTTGTTCTTACTTATTCATTTTCTTCCTTCTAATTAATAAAAAAAATATGTTTAATGGACTAGACTTCTTTTAGATGCCCCATAAAATGCACTATGAAATCTACTACACAAAATAGGGGTCATGTGTAAATCCATGTTCAATTTGTTTTATAATCACCAATGGGCATATTTCTCATGGCTTCTTCTATTTGATGGAAATGTCCCAAAGAATAATGGTAATAATTTATCTCACTTACATTCTCCTTTTATTTCATAGTTTCTTATTAATACACACATGTGTTTGCACACACACGCGTGCGCGCGCGCGTGTACACACACACACACACACATAACCTCTCAAGAAAATGTAAGTCACTCCAACAATTAAACTGTGTGCCTTAGTAATTTACCCATGTGCCTTATTAATTTACCCATGTATTTTAGAATACTATTGAACTATTAGCTCATGCATGCTCCAACTATAAATCCTTTATCAGATTGAATGCTTTATATATTATACAACTTAGTTATTTTTATGGGGTTTCAGAAATGGATATACCACAATGATCCAACTAATTTATCTTTGTTCTTTGCACTATTCATATTAAAAATCATCTCTTTCAACCAAATTGATAATTTTTTATGAATTATTACATAATTTTGCATATTCATATTGATTATTTTAATAGTATGATTCCTTTCATGCACTAACCTATACTTTCTTGGTTATTGATATCTCTCAATTCTGCACTTTGTATTTGAAAATGTTCCTTCAAATGATGGTAGATGGGTTTCTCTTTGTAGGTGCTCCATGATAGACATCAATGTAAATATTTTTTACTAAGCCAAGACTTATATTCCATTATCTAAGATATTTTTTAAAGTAGGCATTTTTCTTTGTTCATTCATATAGTTGTGATGAATTTTTTTTTTCCCTACATATACCTTGAATGATGTTCCTCCTTAGTTGTCCTAATTAAGGACCTTTATCTAAATGGTAATGTATCTATGGCCCATTTTTTTTTTGATGGGAATTGATTCATTTTATTCTCCTCATGATCCCTATTATTCTCTTCTTATCACTTATTAACTTCTATAGTAAGTGATCCATTTATAATTTCTGAATTTGATCGAAGTGCGCAATGAAAAAATTCTAAGTCCTAAGTGGGGTTTTCTCTCTATTTACACTTGAAGATGTTTAAGATGTTAAGGAAAGGATATATAAGTTTATTTGATTCTCTACCAACTCATAATTCTAACTTCCTCAACCTGGCAGTATAATAGATGTTATTCTATGTAGGAAATATTGACCTTTAATAATATAATTACTAGTATGGGTTGTCACCTTGTTTGTTTAATACCTCACCTCTCTCCCATTTCCTCTTGCTAGTGATTAAATTCTACCCATATATCTATATTTTATGCTTACACCATTACCAAGTTACTTATAGTAAATTAATCTTATATCTTTTTTTATGAATGCATCTAATGGTGGTGAGTAGCAAATGTGATTGGTGTCCCTTTTGTTACCAATATTTGATGCCTACTAATTGGATGCCTGTTATATCTATTTTCCATCTTCTTCTTCATCTATTATGATGTACTAGTAAAAATAGGATACATCATAAATGGGTGGCTTCATATTGGGGCCATAGAAAAGTCAGGTGATCTGGAAGACTTCTACTCTGTTGGAATTCAGGAATGATATTTCCCTTATGCTATTTTCCATCTTATTTATAAAAAAATAAAGATATCCAATCTAAATTTCTATGTTGTATTTGTTAGAAACAATATTCCACCAATATAACTAAGAGGGTGTGGGGTGGTGAATTAGTTGTTTGACAATTAAAACATTTATCTTCTTTAAGAAAACTTAACCGTTCAAGCAAAGTAAATAGTAAACATAATAAGATGCACATAGATAATTACATCAGATATGTTAACTAGGGAAACTCTTGATCAAAGGAAAAACCCTAGTGGGAATGATACCCTCAATATGATGTACTAATATAAATATTCTTTGTTAGAGAATTGACCCTATTAAGAGTCTATTACAACATTTAGTACATAGAACCCCTATTACAAAACTTTTAATCCATGTTAGGAGATTCCAACCCTATTAGGAGTTGTGGTACAATGTACACAAGAAGAGCCCACTGTCCAAACATGTGATTTCAACTATAAGAAGAGCTTGTTGCTCAAACATGAAATTTAGAGTTATGTTCTTCCTTCCTTTTTTCTATCAACTAAACTAATTACCATCAGACCTCAAGTAGAATAGGTCACAAATCTCAACTCTAAATATTAAACCTAGAATCACTCCATAAAACCTCGACAATGAAGTTTCCTTTACTTTCACATTGCTCTGCTTAGCTTCGCACGTTGTTCTTATTGCTACTCAACAACAATTCAAATATATGAATATGATAAAAGAAAATTTCCTTCCTTTATACCAAGTCCATAAAAAAATTCATGGGTCATCTATTATACCTTCTCCATTAATCATTATGGGAACACATTAAGAACATGCCACACTTAGTGATAACATTAATCTTCTTCCTTGCAACTTGAATATATTTTTGTATACACAATATTATGATGAGTGATGTTAGCCACATTATCACCATCATGTCTTCTTCATATCCTCAACCTCAATTCTCATTTTAACAAATCTTCTAAGAGATATAACAAGTTTACTAGAACATGGCTTTGTAAATTCTATCTTAGAACAAACATCTCCAAAACTTACATAATTTCTTCCAAACTTATCATTTATTCTTTTGAAATTAACTACATATACCAAATGCTTAGAAGTATCTCCCATAACCTCTAATAGTTAGAATACTCAACTAGCCATTTATACCAACTTGATCTTTCTATTTTTCTTCTATCAAATACCATAGAAAATTAAGCTATGTTGACATTAATGACAAACTTAGTCATGAATATAACTTATCATTATAGTAGCATATCTATAATACTACCTCATAGGAATATCATCATCATTTATGCTTCCAACAATCTCTCAACAATCTCCCTCTTTGGCATTGGTGGAAACATAAATGAAAAAAATCTAGTTCTAAGAATACCAACTAAATAATTGTTCATCTTACTTCTCAAATCTTCTTCATCAATCATTCTCCCCTATTAAGATACCTCATTGTGCTTTTTGTTAAACTATCATTCAATGTTAGGCTTCTTCTAAACTTGTTGTCAAATGTTTTTAGTAACCAAATTTACTACATCAAACTCTGCAACAACTAATTCTTACTTAGCTCAAGTTTCCAAAGATACTATTCATAACAACATAAAACAAGAGTCCTATTTGACTCTATCCATCATAGATACTCCCCCATATAGTAAGCATCAACATTCAATCTTGATAACAAGGGTTCTCTATTACATTTGATTGATGCACTCTTGCATCTTCTACTCTAATGTAGGAAGGGGCATAACCCCAAGCATACCTGGAAAATACTCAAAAGTTTCTCTGAGAAGAGGCTTAGTGAATATATCTATAATATTCTCTTTAGTGCTTAGACACTCCAATCTATTTTCCTCTTGTAAAACTTTCTCTCTCAATAAGTGATACCAAATTTTCTTAGTCCTTGAATGAAACTTCGGATTATTAGACATATTTACCATTCTTGTCTTGTCACAATGTATAACAATAGGCTCATTGATCTCTATCCTTATATCCTTCAATATATTCTTTATCCAAACAACTTGATCAAAATTATTTTCTATTTCAATATGTTCTTCTTACACTGTACTTTGTGATGTACAATCTTGCTTCTTTCTTAACCAAGAAACCAATTTTCCTTCGAGAAAGAAGGCTCCACCACTGGTGCTCTTTATGTCATCCATAATACCTACCCAATCTACATTAGTATAAGCACTTATAGTAAAATCATTAGATCTATCATACCATAATCCAAACACATATGTTCCTTTAGATATCTAAATATCCTTTTGACTACTACATAATGTGCTTCTCTAGTATCAACTTGGAATCTTGCAAAAATTTCAACTACATTTTCTATATCCAACCTTGTGTGAGTTAGATATTGCAATCCTCCAATCATAGGTATGTACATTTTCTACTCAATATTAGGTGTCTTATCCTTTTTAAATAACCTATTTCTACTTACCATATGTGTTCCAATGGATTTGCATGTTTCCAAACCAAAACTTTCTAGTAAGTCCTTCAAGTACTTAGTCTGAGAAATAAATATTCCTTCTATATTTTATTCAATTTGTAATCCTAGAAAATATTTCATTTCTCTTATGATACTCATTTCGAACTCTTTCTTCATCTCTTCAAAAAAATTGTCACTTTCATCATCATTTTCTCCAAATATGATATCATCAACAAATATTACCAAAATCATTAAACTATCATTAGTTTGTTAGACACAATTTAGAATTACTAAGAGGGGAGGTGAATTAGTTATCCAAGGTCCAAATGTCCTAATAAAAACTTTTCACTAAATATAGTGATATGATTTAACTAATCATGCATCCAAGCTAAACATTCTTTTTAGCAAGTTACTGAAAAATAAACATGCAAGAATAACACATGAAGAATCAATAGATAATATAGTGATTTACATGGAAACCCAATTTGGAAAAAACCACCAGTAACATGCTACTCAATTCTCACTCTTCTAAAGTGATGTCCTATAAAAGGCCTACCCTATTAATGGCTACAACACACTATTCAATGTGACTTGGTTAAAGGATTTCAACCACCCTAGTAGAAGTGGGTTTGGTTGAAAGACTTTAGAACATTCACTTGGAATGTCACTCTATTAAAGGATATAAAAATGGTTTTTAAAACAACCTAAATCCATAGGATTTTAACCTAATTGATATAATTGCAAGAGAATAACAATAAGGGATTTTGACCTAATACAACTCACAACTTAACTTACAAATTTCAAATCTTAATTCAGCTCACAAATTTTTCAGCTTTTACTCTCTATAACTTTGACATCTTTTCCTCCTTTCAAGCTTTGTCTCCCTAAGTCTCCATGCTTGTTGTGCCAAAGAAATCATGTCTATCAACACTGTATATTATCTCCAACCAACCACTAAAAAACTCTTGCTTCTTGACCCATAACTCCTTAAATAGAAGTTTGGAATACTTTTCCCACTCTTAGTCTTCTTGCTCCTTTTTTTAGTTTGAATGGATTAGGTAGGATTCAATAAATCTACCCCTTATCATGTTTCTTCTAGAAACATCATGTAGAATCCTCTTGAATTTTTCCAAAAAGAGTTTACCTAAAATTTTGTGCCACTAGCTCATCATCCTTATCTTCCATCTAGTTCACAAAATTCAAGATAAAAAAGTTGTCAACTCAGATCTAGTGAATCTTTGAATTTTCAAATAATGTAGTAGCTCATCACTATTAAGTTTCTAATGCTCAAAAAATACTATGTTAGTCAACACCAACTATGTTTTACTTTGCTTGACACCTACTATAGTTTCACTTAATATCAACTAAGTTTTTATGATACTTGGCATGTATTACTTTCTTGGAATCTAAAGTTGCTCAGCTCCTTCCATTTCACTTGGTACACATTAGATTTATATTTTCTCAAAACTTACTAAAAATCTACTCAGCATGAACTACCTTTCTTGGCACCCACTGATGAGTTTAGTCAAGCTTTGTAGACAACTTTGTTACACCTTATTCTTCTAGAGTTTCTAAGTGTGGCCAATCTCTATATCTTCAAGTGTATTGTCAATACATCATTTTACCATTGTATTAACTGATCCTTATACTTCATTACAAAACCATAACTCAACCTTTGCCTTAGGTTCTTTTCTTACATCTTGTTGATTAAATTCTCTTCATCAATAAACTAAGTAATCTTATTGATTAAATCCTATTCCTCAATCAACTAAGTGATAGTACTTGGATATTATAAGAAATTATCATTTTAAAAAATGGTATGTGTGACATTAGTGACAAAAGAGTGATTGAAAACACTCTTTATAAACAATCACCCTCTTTGCAACAATCTCCCTTCTTCAATAATGATCTTTTCAATCAAATCTCAACAATCTCCCTCTTTGGCATTGATGACAAACCAAATTAATCAACCGAGTTATCAAAATGCTAATTAGGTTAAAATAGTAAGTCAAATGCCAAAAATAAAACTTTGTATTAGAAACTTTGTATGAATCCCTCTGAATTTTGTAAGTCACTCCCTCTTTCAAAATATTATGGATATCTCCTTTACTGATACATTGTCTTCTCCTTTTTGTTCTGCTCCCTCTCTAATTTTTTTATCTTGATTGATTCCTTGATTTTGCTTCTCCCTCTTAACTATTGTTTCCTTTACACATTTGATCTAGGTAGGATTTTTCTATTTCTCCCTCTACATATCTAATTAGTTTTTACTATTTCTCCCTTTTTGACAATAATGCCAAAGACATATTACTTCATTATCTTATCATGCAAGTGTAGAATTTGTAGGAACTCCAATTTCTCCCTTTGTCACCTTTCTTTTGACTAATTTGGAATTTTAGTATTTTAATTACTTCAGGAAAAAAATTAAATTAAGTATCCTCTTCATCAATTTATATTATTTTAGAAATCAACTCATTTGATGCAAGGCATATTTGCTATTACTTTAAACAACCTTGGATAAGGGTATCACCCCTAACTTACCTCTAAGATATTCAAATGCATCTTTAGGTAATGGTTTTGTGAAGATGTTAGCAATTTGTTCCTTTGAGTTGACATATTCCATCTTCACTTGTTTATCTTCCACCAATTCTCTCACATAGTGATACTTAATTTCAATGTGCTTTATTTTGGCATGCATCATAGGATTCTTTGATATGCTGATGGCACTTGTGTTATCACAATCGAGTGTCACATGTTTAGTCACCTCTTCCTTCGTTCCTTGCAATAGATGTTTGATCTATACAATATTGGTGCAGTGGATAGTAGCAACAACATACTTAGTTTCAGCTATAGATTGTGAAGTACAAATTTTCTTTTTGCTAGTCCAAGTGACTAATCTTTTACCTAAGAAAAGTGCTCCTCCACTAGTACTTTTTATGTCATCAATATTACCTCTCTAATTTGCATCAATATTGGCATTCAACTAAAAATTTTCACTCCTCTTGTATTATAAGCCAAAGTCACAGGTTGCTTTTAGATACCTCATTATTCTTTTTACTACCATAAGATGATTTTATCTTGGGTTTATAGAAAATCTGCCACTATTCCAACAGATAATACAATGTCTAGTCTACTATGCACAACATACTGAAACTTTTCAATCATTGATTTATACATTATCTGATTTACTTCAGCACACTCATCGTTCTTAGATAACTTATGTCCTATTACCATTGGTGTACTGACTAGTTTTGAATCCTCCAAACCTAATGTTTTGAGTATCTCCTTGATATATTTTGATTGAGTCAAAAATATGCCATATTTCAGTTGATGTACTTGTAATCCCACAAAGAATTTGATTTCTCCGAACATTGACATCTCAAACTCATGTTTCATTTGATTAGAAAAATCTTTGCATAGTGCATCTTTTCCTCTAAATGTTATATCATCAACAAAGATTTTAGATATTAAAATATCTTTACCTTTATCTACCTTGATATGTATGTTGTTGTTCTCATCTATTTTCTCAAATCCTATCTTCACTAGATATTTGTCAATTATCTCATACCATGCTCTAGGCACTTGTTTCAAACCATAGAGCGCTTTATGTAGTTTGCAAACCATATCCTTATTGTTGTCATCAACAAATCCCTATAGTTGTTCTATGTAGACTTCCTCTTTTAGTATACCATTCAAAAAAACATTATTTACATCCATTTGATAGACTTTAAAACCTTTGTATCCAACATATGCAAGTAAAGTTGTTACTCCTTCCATCCTTGCAACAGGAGAAAATGTTTCCCCATAGTCCAGTCCTTCTTCTTATGCATAACCTTTGTATACTAGTTTGGCTTTATTTCATGTGATCTCACCATTCTCATCTAACTTCTTCCTAAATGTCCACTTGGTACCAATTACATTCTTATCAGTTGGGCTTGTAAGTAAAGTCCAAGTTTTATTCTTCTTAATATTCTCAGTCTCTTCTTCCATGACTTTACACCAATTATCATCTTGTAGTGCATCCTTCACTATTTTGGGTTCAATCTTGCTTAACAGATATGATTCATTCCTTAGCCTATATCTTGTCATTGGTCTGGCTTCCTTGTTATCAACTATTTGTTCAATAGGGTGATGTCTTCTCACATACATGGAAAGTCTTTGTTCTATCCTTGTTTCCATGTTTGGTATTTCAACTTCAAAGTCATTGTGTACATCTCTTTTAGGTATTTCATCATCTCTTTCATGTGTACTAATTTTAGAATCAAAATGTGCATTTTCTTCATTCTACAACTCAACTTTTGAATGTAGCTTGGCATTCACTAGTTGTGACTCTGCTGATGCTGAGACTTTTTGCTAATTTCCAACTTGGTTGTTAGCTTCTTCTTCAACATATATTCTTTCATATAAATATACAAATGAGTTGTATTCTTCTAGTTTCTTGGTTTCATCAACTTGAATTTCTACATACTCATCAAAATTTATATTTCACTCTCCACAATTTTGTTAGTTTTAGTATTCAAACACTTATATGCTTTACTTCTAGTGGAGTATCAAAAGAATATGCCTTTATCACTTTTTGCATCAAACTTGCCATTTCTAGAATCTTTAAGAATATAACACTTACAACCAAACACTTCGAAATATTTTACATTGGGTGAGTGACCATACCATAGTTCAAAAGGTATTATATTTGTACCTTTCTTGACTTGTACTCAATTCAAGGTATAGATAGTAGTACTAATAGCTTTTCTCCAATACTTTAGAGCAACATTCTTCTCCATAATTAATGTTCTAGCATAGTCTATCACTAATCTATTCCTCATTTCTATAAGTCCATTCTATTGGAGAGTTCTAGGTGTTGATGTTTTTCTTTTAATTCCTTTGTCATTGCAAAATGTCTCAAATTATTTTGATGTGTACTCTCCTCCTCTATCTAATCTTAGATACTTCAAAATCTTTCCTATTTCTTTCTCAACCATGGCCAAATACCACTTAAACATTTGAATGCATTAGATTTCTACTTTAAGAACATGGAAACCATCATCCTAGAGTAGTCATCCAAAATAACATTATATATTTGCCTCCTTTTTAGTTTTGTACTTCTTTTGGGCCACATAAATCTGTATGGAGTAACTCTAATACTTCTTTGGAAGTGTAGGTTTGGCTTTTGAAACTTGACTTAGTCATCTTTCCTAGCTGACAGTATTTGCACATTATATTGCCAAGCTTCTTCAGTTTAGGCAAACCTCTGACTTTCTTCATTTTTTTGATGCTAATTAGATTATCAAAGTTGACATGACATAGCCTTTTATGCCATAGCCACACATCATCAAATCTTACAATAAGATAGGTTGCATCTTCCATATTTAGGTAAAATAGATTACTCCTAGTTTGGTTCCCTTTTCCTATCATATTTTCATCAATGTCATAGATCTTGGTAGTTTTTTTTCCAAATTCTACTTTGCATCCTACATTGCTTAACTATGACACACTCAGTAGATTGTAGTTTAGCCCTTCAACATAATATGCATTATCACATGAAATTTTCTCTTTAAGCTTAATGGAACCTTTTCCTTTGATTAAACATGGAGCATCATTTCCAAATCTAACACTATTTCCATCGTATTCAGTTAAGGTAGAAAACTTACTTTTGTCTCTTGTCATGTGATGTGAGCATCCACTATCTATGATCCACTTGTCATTCATTCTTACACATGTTACTAGTGTTGTTGCCTCATTTTCATCTGACTCATCCTTCATGGCTACATAGACTACCTCATCATCATTTTTATCAGAATCCTCTTCTTCAACATTATAGCACTTTTTTCCTTTGTCTCTACAATCTTTGCTATCATCTTCTCTTTTTTTCTTGTTCTTTTTCCTTCTGTATAATTCCTTTTCTATGTGAATCTTGCAGAAATATGTCCAAATTCATTGTAATTAAAACAAATGATAGGTAGCTTACCTTTGAATTTTTCCTTTTCTCTATGGAATCTTCTAGCTAGCAATGCTTCCAATTGTTCCACATCTTCTTCATCTCTGTTGCTATCACTGGATGCATGTTTTTTCTTTCTTTTCTTCTTCTTTGGTTTCACTTCCTCCATATCTTTCAATAATAGCTTGGCCTTGAATGAATATTCAAGATTCTAAGGTCTGTAGTTATCAAAATTGGACAAATAAAATGTAGTAAGTCTTGCCGCTATACCTTCAAGAGTTAGCTTGTTTTCTGGTACACATCTTAACTCTTAGATGGCTAAAAATCTAATAGCATAGATGGAGAGTAAAGTTCTTAAGAATTTTCTATTAATAGTTTCATTCTAGATGACAACTTGAACCTCTTATTGCACTTACTACTTCCTTTATTTCTAGAGGCATATTGAGCAATGTTCTCACCTTGGTCCATTCTCATGTCATCAAACTTTTCTCTAAGGCTTTCTTTTTTTCTCTTTGAACATTTTGATCTCCTACATAAATATCTATCAAGGCTTTCCACATCTTGAATGTAGAGTCACATCCCATGATGTCATCAAATTCAACATAGTTGAAGGTAGAAGTAATCTCCAACATTGCCTAATTGTGCTCCTTCTTTTCTTACATATCTTCTATAGTAGGAATAACTAGATCAGCATGTTCTACTTCAATTAAGGTTTGTGTATGATCACTTATTTATCTAAGGGGAAACTTCATTAAAATTTTCCATGCAACAAAGTTATCTCTATTAAGCATGGCAATTTCTCTCTTGGACATCTTGATCTTCTTGCTTCTAGTACCTTTAAACCAAATAAGTAGATGGCTATGATACCAAGTTAAGTGCACCAAGTTGTAGTACTGAATGGGGGGAATACATGGACAATTTTTTTTCCTAAAATCAACAATTTTTAAACTTCGACAAGAATTTGAAGATAGTTACACTCAAAATTTTAAGATATGGAAAAAACAAAAGTAGTAGTCCTTTGAATCTAGTTTCTTAACTCCTAATCCTTTTTCAAAATGGTTTAGTTTTAGGTCCTCAAAAAAGAGGGACACAAAAATTGGTACTATTTTTTCTAAAAATAATAATAGTGCAAAGTGTGCCCCCCCTAAAATTTTAACTTTTTAAAAAATTCTTTGATTGCTATGGTCAAAAGTTACTTAACACTATGTAGTTTATCCCATATTTTTGGGTAATTTTATAATTATTTTTTTAAAGAATTTTTTAACTAGACACATCCAAAAAATGTGAAATATATGTGTTCTCCCCTAGAAATTATTGAAAAAAATCTAAAATCAAATTTTTTTTTCAAAGTATGTACGATGGAGTCTAGTTTCTAAAAAACTAAGTTGTTGCAAAATTTGATGAATGAGCCAAAATCTACAACCCAATTAGTACATGTTAGTTTTTGACAAAAAAATGGACATACATTCAAAAGAAATTATAGATGAGAGGCTCTAAATAGTTCAAATTAAAAACAAACTATATGCTTATATAGCTAACACAGAGACCTACCATGTTATGTAACCTGATCTTATCAATGCTCAACCATGAGGAATATTGAAGGAGAGCATACACGAAAAATTAATTATTTTTTGTATGTTTGTAGAAAAACACATCTTAGACCAGTTTATAGGCTCCAAACCTATGGGTTGGATCCCCAAGTAAAAAAAAAGCCTTAGGCTTGGTAGAATGAAAAGGTTTGAATAACATGTATGTCCTATAACAGGATGGGAGAGAGAGGAAGTTTGAGAGAGTGAGTAGGGGTGGGAGAGAGAGTATAGGATGAGAGAGAGAGAGAGAGATTGAGAGTAGGTAGTGGGAGAGGGAGTGAGAGAGGGAGAGAGAGGAGGATGGGAGTCTATGTGAGAGAGAGTAGGGCATGGGAGAGAGTGTGAGAGTGTGACATAGAGTAGGGGTTGTAGAGAGAGAAAGTAGGGAATGGGAGAGAGGAGAGAGAGAGAGAGAGTAGGGAGATGGGGAGAAAGAGTATAGAGGGAGAGAGTGAGAAAGATTGTAGGAAATGAGAGAGGGAGAGAGGGGGGATGGGAGTGTGTGTGAGAGATCTAGAGAGTAGGGGATGGGAGAGGGGAGAGAGAGGGGGGATGGGAGTGTGTGGGTGTGTGAAAGAAAAAGAGTAGGGGATAGGAGAGGGGATAGAGAGAGAGTAGAGGATGTGAGAGAGAGATTAGGTGGTGGGAGAGGGAGAGAGATGGGGAATGGGAATGTGTGTGTGTGTGTGTGTGTGTGTGTGTGTGTGTGTGTGTGTGAGAGAGAGAGAGAGAGAGAGAGAGAGAGAGAGAGAGAGAGAGTAGGTAGTAGGAGAGGGAGTGGGAGAGGGAGAGAGAGATGGGAGATGGGAGTGTATGTGAGAGATCTAGAGAGTAGGGGATGGGAGACCTAATATAGAGTGGGAGAGAATAAGGGATGTAAGAGAGAGAGTGCGAGAGTAGGCATTGGGAGAGGGAGTAGGAGAGGGAGAGTGAGAGAGAGTAAGGGATGAGAGAGAGAGAGAGTATGGGATGGGAGAGAGAGTTGAAACTAGAAGAGAGAGAGAGGGAGGGGGATGGGAGTGAGAGAGAGAGAGTAGGGGATGGGAGAGGAGAGAGGCTGAGATGTTGAGAGAGAGTAGGGGATGGGAGAGAGAGTAGGCACTGGGAGAGGCAGAGCGAGAGAGTAGGGGATGGGAGAGGGGAGAGATAGTAACCAAAGAGAGAGATGGGATGGGAGCATGTGAGACAAAGAGGGTAAGGGATGTGAGAGAGAGTAGGCAATGGGAGAGGGAGAGTAAGAGAGAGTAGGGGATGGAAGAGGAGAGAAAGCAAGAGAGAGAGAGGGTAGGGGATGGGAGAGGAGAGAGAGAGCAAGAGAGAGTAGGATATTGGAGAGAATAGAGAGTGAGAGAGTATGGGATGGGAGAGAGAGAGAGAGAGAGAGAGAGAGAGAGAGAGAGAGAGAGAGAGAGAGAGAGAGTAGGAAATGGGAGAGAGAGTAGGAGAGGGAGAGTGAGAGAGAGTAGGGGATGGAAGACGAGAGAGATTGAGAGAGAGTAGGGGATGAGAGAGGAGAGAAAGAGTAGGGGATGGGGGATCCTAGGATAGGGATAGATGTATTGTCACATAGTGCGTATGCTCTATGGTGCATATGTACTATGTAAAATCACCAAAAAATGGTCACAAATCAAGTTTGGGTCCCTTTTGATCCATATTCTATTTTTTTTCTATTGTGCATTATGTTGTTCTAATAGTATACACAAGTTTCAAGTTGTTGGGAATTATCAAACACTATTTGAAGACTTTTTGAAGCTAGCAAATACCAAATTCAATCATTGGATATGTTATTTTAAGGCCTTTTGCATATTCTTTCTATAGAAAAGGTTAGTACAATCCTTTTTAAATATTGTTTGTTGATATATCGAGACAAATTTGATTATAATTTGATATGTTATTTAATTTATAGTGGATTCATTGAATTTGTATGTTTGAATGAATTGTTATTTGGAAATGGCTAAAAATTTGGCAAGTTGTTTGATATATATTGTGTATTCATTGAAATAATTATAATTTTTATATGTATTTGAATGATTTGGAATTTACAAATTGTAAGTAATTCAGATGTTTGAATAATTTCACATGTAGAAATCATCATCATGCCTAGAAGAAAACCAAAAACTCAATCAAATGAAGAGAGGGAGATAGATTTGGCAATTAAAAGAGATAAAATGAAACTACTATGTGAACAAAGAAAATTGCAAAGAAATAATGTAGAACTAATTTTCAAAAAGGATCAAGAACCACCGATAGAAAAAAACAAAGTGGAAGAATTGGAGAGACAAAGAGAATGAATGAGACTATTATGCTCAAGAAGACAATTGATTTGTGAAGCTACACCATCTTCCAATATTGGAGTCATATCATCCTCTCATGTTGAAGAGACACTAATTTGTAGATCTGATGATGTACACACTCCATCATGCCATGTTGAAGGCACAACATTAACATATCAAGTATGTGATATTCCATATTTTGCATCTTATTGCCAAGGCACATCATTTTCTATTCAAGGTACACAAAACACTCAACCTTATGTTGATGTTCAAAATGTTGAGAGAATGGAAGAGATTATAACAACTTCTAGAATTTGTTTTAGAAGACCAAAATATTTGATTGATATTGATACTAACATTTTGAAATCAATGCCTAACAAGATTAGCAAGTGTACTTGTCAAAGAAAAGTTAATTGTATGTGCAGATTATTATTTGAAGAATTAAATATTATAAGTCAATGCAAATTATTTGTTAAAATGATGAGAAATTTGAAATTTAGTCCTATCATGAAGATTCTTGGGCTAAGAAGGATAGATGATTCAAGTGAAAAAAATTATTGTAAAGAATCTAATGAGTGCTTATGACAAAGTGGGTTCTAAATCACACACCAAAGATAGTAATATCAGAAGACAAGTACTTACATCGACAATAGTAAGTACCCAAATGAAGAAAGACTGAATCATGAGAAAGATAAGAAAAATATTGAAAATTTGTAGAGGTACTCTAAGGAGATTCATGATAAGGTGTGAGAGATTGGAAGATCCAACAAAAATGAGTTATGGATATTTAGCAGTAGACTACCATGAAAGGATAAAGAAAATAGTGAAGCTTTGAAATCATTGATTGCAGATTTTTAGAAAAATAACACACATGTCTTTTGATGCAGCACAAGGCAAAAGAATCCCTAGAGGAGAAGTCCTAGCCCCCAACATATAATCATGTAGCAGAAACATAACATCAAGAAACAATAATGCAAGATCTGATACCAAATTACAACTCTTTATTCATAAAATATAACTAATTACATGCAATGTGCTAGGCTATAAGGCCTTCCCAGTTATGGACAAATACAAAGCAAGTAATAGCTCTACAAGATCCATCAAGATCCAATCTAAACACTAGCTAGTCTAGATCCATACTCTAGTAGAAACCTCCAAGGAAGATCCAAACTTGTGCTTACAAGCCCACCAAGAAATCTCCTTGTTTCCCAAACTATAGCTACTAGCTCTTCTTTGACTCGATCCAAAATCCAAGTATAGACTGCCTCACATTCGGCACTCTATCCACACATTCACAACCTCGTCACAATCCTACTATAAGTTTCCTGGCATTTGACGCTCTATCCATAGACTTAGGAAAAGTCACTCCTTTTCTTCTCCTCTTCTCTAAGAAGGATGAATGATTCACTCCTTGAAATGAATGGTTATTTTTTGGGGGTTAGGACTTCTACTTTAAGGATTCTCCTACCTTGCATTGCATCATTTCCCCTAATCAAAGAGATGTTGTAAGAAGGATGATTGGTAGCCAAAATTGCGACCCACATGCAAAATATTTTTTGAACTTAACTTAGACACAATTTTCTACAAAATTTATTGGTATGTATCCTTAAATTTAAATAAGTCAAAGATTTTTTGAGATGGGTAAACCTCTTTATGTGAAGTTAAATTACACACACACAACTTGTTGTAGGATACATATTGAATTTCCTAACAATTTTGATATTTTTAGGAATATATGTATATTTTTGCATTTTGAGTTTTTTTTGTAGGATTGCGACATGAATGAGCCACCAAGATCTTCAAGGGAATTCATATCCAACATTTTATGTGAAATAGAGGATGACCAACAATTTTACAAGACATCCTGCTTGGATAGTACATGCTTGTTTTTTGGTTCTTTGCAAATTTTATCAACTTGTGAACATATGGATAGTACACATGCAATTGGAAATGAAATAGTAGATTATAGAAAATTTAAGAGAGTGACATATGCTATAAAAGATGGGAAATAGGGTAAAAGATGTGATTTCATCAATGAAAAGATTTAGTATGTGAGTTCATGAATAATTTTCATGAAAAGATTACTTACAAGTATGTAAGGCATGCACATAGATCTCAATGGCTAGATTTCCAATTCAACTCATTCGAGGATACATTTCCACTAGATAGCATTTTTTTTGTTGTATAATTTGTACAGAACTACACACTACAACCACAAAATGAGGTGCAAGAAAAATATTATACTTCTCAATAGGTTTTCATATTTTCCCACATAACATTTATGGATTCACCTACAAGTATAGAGGATGATAGGAAGATTTTGAGGGAGTACCATTTTTACATCAATGATGATTGATCAAATTCTATAGAGTTTGTGTAGGGTTATTTTAAACTATTTTATGGGGATTTGGCTAACCAAGGAATAACATATCATCAACGCATTATTTGGTTAGACATTTGTACATCTCAATTCAAGAATGCTCAAAGTTATATTGGTTGAACATGATGCATAGGTTGTGTAGAATTCAATATATGTGGAATTTCATAGAGATTGGTCATCGAAAGGGAGAGCACGATGTTGTAGGTGCATGCCTAAAATGAGCCTTAACTCGTGAAGAGCTAAAGTACAAAGATGCAGCAATATTGTCAAATGAAAAATGCATCATCTAGTGATGTAACACTACAATGGGTCCAAGTAAGGAAGGTGAGTCTATAGTTCATAGATTTCTTTGGTTGATAGATAACACTAGTATTGCACCATATGAGGATTGTTGTACACTAACAGGATTTAGTGAGTTGCATCCTTTTAGAAGCTTTGATGCAGGTTGATGAAGTATCCAAATATGAAAAATGGCATGCTATTGTCCATCATGTGCAGAGGAAAATTGGGATGACTGTGAGTCAACTAAATGGGTGGACAAATGGGATATATGGGTTTTGGACCCTATTGACATCTATCATCCCCCACATGCATTGGAAATGGTAGAGATGAATTCATCTATTGGCTTTGACTGCTTGTCTAATCTAGTGCAACATGGTAATATATATTTATATATCTTTGTAAGTTCAATATGTAACTTTATAACTTTTATCTAAGTTTTTTTGAAATAATGACCACATTTTGTACATTTGTCACTATAGGCCATGTTTTTGCTATTATTGCACCTAAAGACAATGAAGAAGGGATATATTATTATTTGTGTTGTTGTGTCCAATCCAAATTTTTTTGGATCACTCAGTTATAGATGGTGAACATTTAGAGTACCATATTGGTGTTTTGGTTGTACCCAACACATGGCTTAAACGATATTCTATGAAGAACTCTAACTTGTGGTTATTTGAGGATTGACAAATAGAGAGGAAGATTCTTCATTATTCAAACCTTTTTGTAGCATCAAATGTCCACTTGATAAAATATGGTGGAAAACCACATAATAAGATTCTTTTTAAAGTTTGCAAGTTAGATCACAAGGCAATACTCGAGACACTAAAATGTAGAGTAGATCTAGTTGGTTCGTTATATTGAATAAGGAGAGAGGGAGAGAAAGAAGGAGTGATCAATTGAATCCAAATAAAATGTTGCAACCTCTCCCCCAAGACTATCTACATGACAAGGTGGGTATTGTTTTTAAAATTAAAAGAAACCAAAAACAAGGGGGTTGGCCCTTAATAGTCAAAAGGTTGGTAACCAACACATTACCATCCAGTATAAAAAATAGACAAATAGAACAAGAGTACCAATAGGAAGAGATTTATACCCAAAACCAAAAAGCTAGAACCAAAAAGGAAACAACCTAGCTACTAACCAAAAAGTCCAAAAGGGCACCTAGACCTAGTAAAAAGTTAAATACAGCTGATTACCAGCAAAACCATAACTGCCATAAAAGTATATAAAGTCTTTTCATCCTTAGATCCCCATAACTAAACAAAACAAAAAAAGACTTAGATTTCTTTTTTCCCTTTTCGCATTGCACGAAGTAGAATTTGGGCCCAATCATTGGCAAGAAACTTGAAGAGTAATTTTTTGTCCTCCATGTCCAAGCCAACTTCCTCCTTCTCTTGTGCCAACAATTGAAGGGTAGTAGTAGCAGCATGAGTAACTTTAAGTCCAAACTTGGAGAAGGTGAAAAAACCCTCCTCCAAAGCTTTGACCCTTTCCTCCAGGATCATGTAATGCTCCTCCACCGCCTTAGGCTCCTCTTTATGCTCCTCGACCTTCTTTGCCGCAACCTCCTTCATTTTTTTTCCTTGTGGTTTATCCTACAACACTTGTGGGTTAGAGGAGATCTTTGAATTTTCCTTAATATGGGAAGAAATGGTAATTGGGGAATTATCCTTTTTGCTCATCGCATCACAAAAAGTAGTAGGTTTAAGAGAGAAGCTAACTAAAACATGTGTTGTCTCAGTATTCCTTTCTTTATTGTCTGACACTTGAGTTTGAGTATCATCCATCAAAATGTTCTCAAAATTGAAACCTTTTTTTCCCTTCTCATTATCTTCATCCTTTTTGGAGTTGAAAATATTTTCATTCTCCCTTTTGTCTCTATTATTTCTTGAGCTATCTTCTTCAACTTCCTCAACAGGGTATCTTTTGGACTTCTGCTTAACCCTAGCCTGGGACTGAGCTAACCTACCAAACCTTCTTCTTGCTTTTCCCCCAATATCCTCACCAGAATCATCTCCAATGACCTCAACCACCTTATCAACTTTAATTTTCTTGTTTTACTTTTGTTCTAGGGCTAAGTCAAGTTTTTTCTTTTTCTTGGTATCCTTCCTAGGAGATGGCCTAGGAGTATAGATTTTTTTCCTTGTATTGGAGCTCGAGGGGGAAACTGGACTATGGAGGGGGTTTTCCACAACAACCTCTCTGGGGGACACAAAGTTAAGTGGAACTAATATAAACAAAAAATTAACCCCTGATTAATAATGGTGAAGTTTAAGCCTTTTCTCTTTTTTTCCCTAATATCATTAATCATATCCTCAAGAGAATGTAGAAGGAAAAATGGAATGGAAATGAAATCCCTATTTTTGAAGTGATTTTACAAAGGAAAATGATAATAATAGCACACTCCAAACCTACCTTCTAGTGTGAGATACTTCATGAGGACCAGACCCGCATCATCCCAGGGCTTAGTTAACTTATCCCTTTTAAACCCTCCTCTGTAGCGAATCGGATCCTCATTCTTCACAAAGAATTTCTTCATGCTAGCCTCATCTAAGACTTTAGTGACTTTCTTCCATTTTTTGCCCTTCATTATGAGTCTTTTTGCCATGGAAATTACCTCCTTCGTGACTTGAAATGTAATGCTATTGATTGTAACCTTCCTATCATTCCAATTATTCACAAATTGTAATGCACAATTTTCATCGTACCCAGCCATGGACATCATATAGGGCCAAAAACCCCCTTCTTTCAACAGATACCAGGTCACCATCCTATCCTTGAAGTTCTCTAATCTTGTTGGTTCCAACTGATTCAAATCACAAGGTGGGTATTGTTATTATGTGTAAGTGATCAGATAAGTTTAAATCATAGATTTTATGTTTTGATTTGTTTAGAATCTAGATACATTATTTGAATTTATATTAGGTTCTTTAATAGGACCCATTTTCAAAGTAGTCATTTGAATAAGTGAAAGTTTAGAATTTTTTGTTTAGATCAAAATGTAATGAAAGAACATGAATTTTTTAAGAATGTTAATGCTTTGTGATGTAAAGTCATCATTGTATGCATGTAACCAAAAAATTGAAACTAGCAAAAGAAAAGATATAATGGGAGAAGATTCCAAGACTCATCAAGCTATCTAGTAAGCCGCTCAATCATTGCTAGAAGCTCAAACAAATAATTCTTTGCCTTCAGAACATTGTTACCAATAATGATATTATGACTAATATGCTTTTATCTTCTTCTTTTTTTGTCAGCTATAATTATTTTAAATAAATTCCAAAACAAATTAATTTTCAAATGATAAACTTATAAAACCCATCTTATAAATTTTTCAGATGTTTTCTATTTGGAAGCATTAAAACCAAAGTGTATGAGCTTTGATTCACTCCTAGTCACAAGATTAAAGTTTTGAGCATATGTATGGGTTTTGGGATCAAATGCTTTAAGGATGACCAGATGTTGTTATGTTTGTTCACTCTTAGTCTCAAGATTGTAAGGTTGTGATTGTGTGGAAGAATCCACACCCTTAAGGATAATCATAGATGATTCATCAACATTTGATTTGTAACCTTCCCTTTTCCATTTAGACCTAATCATGTTTATGTTCTCACAAGTTGGCTCAATCATATGCAGTTGATCTTTGCATCCTATTTTTCTTCCTAGAACTTTCTTCTTGATCATTCTTGGGTACCTAGGTTCATTGAAAACCTTATGATCTATATTAGTAATGAGTCCATCCACCCCAACTTTCTTATCATCAATGATATCTTGAATGAGGTATTTAGGTTTCATATAAATTTTAGTCTCATGGCCCTTATTCCTATCATAGATGCAATAGTGATTGTCATTCCAAAATTTAGGCTTAACCTTGGGTTCATAAGGTTTATAGTTATATGGTAGTGTAATGATCTTATTTGATATCAAAGTATTCAACACTAGTTCAAGTGAGTCTCCTAGAGGTGTACAAGTGTTCTTAGATTTGGAAACCCATGATGGTTTACCTCTACTAGTCATTATATTTGTTTGAGTGAATATTCTTGAAGAAGCATATTTTTTGTAGTTTGAATGTCATTGGTCAAGTTGATCACATTAGGATCCTAAGGTTTGGGTGTGTCCACTATACCATCATTTACCACATTCTTTTTCTTGTTCCATGAGTATGATTTATGCTTTATATTATTGTTTCTTTGATTTTTGTTGTTGATCTTGTCCCTTATCAATTGAGCTCACCCTTTCAAAGTAAAATATCCTCAATTTGTAAGGAATTGGAAAATAGTTGTTTCCTAAGTTCATGATACAATTAAGGGACAAGGTTGTTGATAAATATTTCAATCTTTTTAGATTCAGGTATTTTTCTTGGATATCATGAATAAAGCTTCCTCCATCACTAAACAAAGGAAACAGAATATTTTCCTTAGTGTTGTTTGATGTTTCATAAGTCTAGCATAGTGATTGCATGTTGAATACTATAGGAATAATGTCATAAATACCTTTCTCTATTTTATCAAATGACATAAGTGGAGGAGAGAATTTTGTGAATAATTCCATACCTTGCCCACTAAGACTTCTAGAAATAAAGGCTTATGAGATAGGTGAGTTCATGTAATATTTTCATACTTAGTGCACAAAAATCCCTAATGTGATCACAAGAATCTCCACTACCATCATATTTTTCATACTTAAAAAATTCAACCTTACAAATAAAAGGATACATTTATAAGTATTTTTCAAAATAAAATAGACATATAGACTAAAATGAAAAAGATGGATGAGGTTTCCCTTGCTCATTTTTCATGTGTAACATATCCTCCCTCATTTCTTCCATTTTTTTCATAACAACTTCTAAAGGTGAAGGTTCCTCCTTTTGAATTAAGTTGTCAAAATTGATGTTGTGTGGAAACTTTACTCCTTGAGAGAATAAGTACATGAAGAATTTATCTTTTTCTTGATCCAAGTTCAATTTCATGAGATTTTGTTAATATTTATCTTGTTGAAATTGTAAGATCTCTTCCTTAGTGATTTTTGGATCTGGATCATTATCTTGTGAACCATGTCTAGTATGTTTTTACCTTTGGGGTGAAAGTGAACAATGTCTAGAAATTTAATTGGTAAATCTTTGAGAAAATTGTCATGCTCCTTCCATATAGGCTTGTTTTCCTCACTTTGTATGCTGTAACTATTTCTCTACCATCCTGGATAGGAGTTTGTCAATCTTATTTTCATGCTTCTCTCTAGATAATATTAATGAGACACTATTTTCAAATCTAGGTAAAGAGGGTGAGTACTCACTAAAGGTTGTTAAAAATGGATTAAAACCCAAAAATTCCAACTCTTTTCTAGGTGATATGTCAAAGATAACCTTACATCACTTTCCTTGGCAAATCTTATATCTAGTTGTAACTAGCATGATGGAATATACAATAATTCAATAGGATAACTAGAATAGACTTGATTTTCAAACTAGGTTAGTTATATTTCCACTTTTCCAAAGTGATGATGTAAAAAGAGAAAAGATAACTTGTCGAAAGGTGTTTAAGTCATGGGTAAATGCCCTATGTACAAAGCTTGTGAAGTAAGAAAAAATAAGATAAAAAGAGCAATATAAGTTGTGCTAAGAAAGATGGACAAGTGAACAACCCACTAACTTTCTAGTATAGACCAAAAATTAGATATACGAAGTATAGGTTTCCCTAACCAACCAAGATCAAGTTTGAATTTTTAGAGGCTCGAAACAACTATCATTCTATGACAATTACACTATGGGCCACTTTTTAGGCATAAAATGTTGTTCTCTTGCATTTTTCTCCACATTTTTCCATCACATCGAGAAAATAAATTAAATATTAGGATACTCATTTGGCTTCTCTATAACATATCAAAAGATGAGGTATGGTTCTTTTGTACCAAGTCTTTGCTGTTACACTATGAGCTACCTTTTAGGCATAAAAACTCCTCCATTTACAAAGGAATTATATGGAATAATTATCCCCAAACCATAAAAAATTGTAAATTATCTTAATATTATTCTAAAGTGATTATTCTTCAATTGTATTGAACTCATCACCTCTATATATGTGCTTGTTATGAAACCCTCACCAAACAAGGCCAAAAACTAGGGCCTCTTCAAATATGTCTAGGGAATGACTACCAAGGCCTGTTAGTTGATCCTACACCATGTTTATGATGATCAATTTGACAATTTTACATAAAAACCTAGCTTCTTTTAGGCATATCTCTCGCAGCTATACCTATGGCATCAACTTTAATGCATTTTCATGCACCCAAGCACTCCAAACTTGTGTAGTTGGATGATCATTCGTGCAGGGCACCAAGGAAAATAGATAGGTGTCATCCTTGTTTTAAATTGGGAAAAACATTGAAAAATTATGTAATAAGACCCAAGATGTAAGATCAATTGGACTCCAGGTGCCATTATAAGCGAGAGTGCCAAATTGAACCAAGGGGTCAAAACTGAGCAATATAGGTATTTTTTCAAGGAAAAAAGGATTTTTATGTTTCTTATAATGTTATAAATTTCCTTAGGATCATTGGGTTAATTTTTAGGTGTCTAGGAGTTAAGATGTCAAAATTTTCAAAAAATTGCAAAAGTTGTCAAAGCAAAATTGCAAAAAATACTGACAACTTTGCAATTTTGTTGAAAAACCAAGTGTAAATTATAGCATCCATTGAAAATTTCATTATAAAAATTTGAATGGAATCATATATGTATGATAAGATGGTACAATCCTCAATGGGTGATGCTTGTACGGATTTGATGTCTTTTGAAGCAAATAAAACTTGATTTTCTATTATTTTTCTTGTGTTTTTCTATTGTACAAATGTTTACAGATTGGCACATTTGAAAATTTGATATGGTTGGATTGGTATTTTAATTATATTTCATTTGTATTTTTTTTGAGTTTTTGATCTATTCATTTGTGTAAGACATTGCTATTTTACTGCAGGTTGCTTGGGTAAGCCTGTAAATTGACTAGATTGCACTTATGGCCGTTTAACTTGCAATCCAACATTGGGATATCAATGCCATTTGGTGAGATGAAATTTAGGGGTGTATTCTTACACATGGTATAGTTTCAAGGGTAAAAAATTTGGTTTACTATTTTTGCTTGTAGGTCCTAGGTTGAACATCATCATGTGTTCAACCCAGTTTTGAAGAAAAAATGGTGTAAAATTCTCAAACTTTCTGTAATGACCTAGGTGAAGGGTGGAATGGATTTTTGGCATGGTGAGGAAGAGTCCAAAATGATTTTTATTATTGTGGAGGGTATTAATATATAGATAGGAAAAAGTTGCAAAGAAAAAAATTTAGTTTTTGAGTCATTTTGATTGTTGTTTGCACATTGCACAAAATTTACGAAATTTTAGAAAAAATGTGATAGATTTTTGAGATAGAAATTTCTTTTTCTTCTAGTCTCATCATTCTACATGTTTTCTGACTGACATTATTGCATTTTTAGTGAAATTAGGTTTTTAGGATAGTATTTTGGTCCATACAACAAAAATGGGCCTCTAACTGCAATCTCCTTGGTTGAAATTTCATGCCCACTTGGGAAATGGTAGTTAGTAGGGTCCTTTTTAAGACTCCAAGGTTTCAAGTGATTCAGTGCAATACAACCATGTAGTGGAAACACAAAACCAAGAAGTAATAAAACAAGATCTAATACCAAATTATAATTCTTGACTCATAAATATATAACTAATTACATGCAATGTGTCAGGCTGTAAGGCCTTCCTAGTTACAGCCAAATACAAAGCAAGTAATAGTTATGCAAGATCCCTCAAGATCCAAATCAAACCCTAGCTAGTCTAGAACCACACTCTGGTAGAAACCTCCAAGGAAGATCTTAATTTGTGCTCGCAAGCCCACCAAGAAATCTCCTTGTTTTTCCAAGCTGAAACTACTAGCTCTTCTCCAAATTAGCTCTTCCAAGCTCCTCTACTTCTCCATGGATGGATAAATAATCCAAGTATAGATTTCCTCACATCTAGCGCTCTGTTCACATATTCACAACCTCATCACAATCCTACTGTAAACTGTCTCACATTTGGCACTCTGCTTATAGACTCAGGAAAGCTCACTCTTTAGCTACTCCCACATTCATTCCTCTTCCAAATGAATATGACTAAAGACTCCATCACAACTCCTTCTTATGCCAATCTAAGCCAGATGAATATTACTAAAGACTCCATCACAAATCCTTCTTATGCCAATCCAAGCCATAAGTTGGCCTAGATCACAAATGAAATACAAATACATAAATAAATGCCACAAGTTGACCAACAACAATAATTAAATGCCCAAAATTGATGTCTTAGCAAATCACGATATCTCCTAGATCTGAATGAATTAGAACTTTTGCTTCAAATAGTAGGTAGAAATTTAGGCCCTTTTCAATATCTAAAATTTTCATCTTCTAAATAATTATGGAAAATTAGTTACATGACCTAAAATAGGGAAAAAATTCTTAGATAATGTCGAGCAACTGATGACCATGCCGAGAAACTAAAGACCATGCCAAGCTCCAAGACAAGAACCCTTCAAAGCAACCATAAAGCCTCCTCCCATGAATTCCAAAGTAGTCACCAAGAAAGACCAAGATGCTCCTACATTAAACTCCCTAGGTAAGTAGAAAAGTGTGTCCCACACTTTGATGCTTAAAGAAAGATCAAAAACCATCTTCATCTTCACCAAAGGCTTCCACTCTAATAGGGACAAGAAAACCAACATGCAAGCCATCCACATCTACATAACACTATCAAACACTAGAATCTTAATCATCCAATCAACATGCTCACTTCCAAGAACAAACTGAACATAATGCTTCATCAACAAATCCTCATCCACATCAATAACTAGTGAATCCACACCAGCAGCAACCAACTCCACATCATCAACAATATGAAGATCTCCATCAATATGTGCCAAAATCTCAACACTAGCAATCTCATGGCTCACAAAAAGATGCTTTGCAACACACAACTCCCTTCCAATAGCAATCAGATCATCCATGACCAAGTGCTTAACCAATTGATCATGAAAACCAATGTCCATCCCAACATCAACAAGGTTAGGAATATCTTTAGCAACAACTTCCAATTGTTTTGAAGGTTTTATATTAGACTCCAAAAACTAATCAAAAAATCCAACCTCAACCTTGCTATGCCATCTTCTCTCATGAACAAGTCTCTTAACCAGCCAAAAAAATTTCTTTTGCATCAATGGACTCCAACTCCATAAACAACTATGGAACTCCTTCATTACCTCATCCTTAACTAGATCAACCAAGCTAGCTTCAAACTAAGCAACCACCTTCTTACCTCGATGAGCTAGACTAGCATCCAACCAAGTAGACATCTCAAAAAACTTCCTCTCCACCACATCACAGAGATTCATAATTATATTAATGTACAATCCTCTCAAGGCCATCTCCCAAGATATTTGTAAATCCTTTGCAAAAAATTCTTCCTATGCTCCTTGTGTTAAACCTAATTTTTTTGGAAGTTAGATCACAACCTGCCACCTCACATGAACAATCAGGAACCCCATCACAAGTATAGGACCATAGATCTACAATCCACAACTTTCTACAATCATGCCTCAATAAGATCAACCTTCCATCTTTGCATTCATTGATCTATCTATAAGCCTTCTATAATTGCAAGTCAGAACCATGATTTGCAACCTCACAACCAAGAGATCTAGGACCCCAGAAAGAAAATCAACCATTAGATCAAGATCAATTCAGATCCACTTCTCCAACCCAAGTCTTGGTGCAAACTACCTCACCTTCGGTGATCTATCTACACACTCAAGAAGAACTAAGCTTTGATATCACCTAATGCAGTGTAATACAACCACATTTTTGAAACATAAGAACAAGAAGTAATAAAAAGATATTTGATACCAAATTACAATTCTTGACTCATAAATATATAAGTGATTACATGCAATGTGTCAAGCTATAAGTCCTTCATGGTTATAGCCAAATAAAAAGAAAGTAATAGTTCTACAAGATCCCTCAAGATCCAAATCAAACTGTAGCTATTCCAAAACCACACTCTAGTAGAAACCTCCAAGGAAGATATCTACTTGTGCTTTCAAGCCCATTAAGCAATCTTCTTATTTTTCCAAGCCACAACTACTAGCTCTTCTCCAAATTTTCTCTTTCAAGATCCTCTACTTCTCCTTGGATGGATGAATGATCCAAGTATAGACTACCTCACATTCAGCTCTCTGTCCATACATTTACAACCTCATCACAATCCTATTGTAAACTACCTGACATTTAGTGCTCGACTTATAGACTCAAGAAAACTCGCTCTTCAACTACTCCCACATTCATTCCTCTTTGAAATGAATATGACTAAAGAATCCCTCAAAACTCTTTCTTATACCAAACTAAGCCATGAGTCATCCTAGAACACAAATAAATTACAAATACATAAATAAATGCCACAAGTTAGCCAACAACAATACTTAAATGCCCAAACTTAATGTCTTAGAAAAATTGCAATATCTCCTAGGTCTAAATGAATTAGAACTCATTCTTCAAACTATAGGTAGAAATCTAAGATCTCCTCAATCCCTAAAATTTTCATCTTCTAAATAATTACAAAAAAATAGTTACATGACTTGAAACAAGGACCAAATTCTTAGATCAGGCCGAGCAACCAATGACCATGTTGAGCAACCAAAGACCATGCTGAGCTCCAAGATAAGAACACTTCAAAGCAGCCATTAAGCCTCCTCCCATGAACTCCAAAGTAGTCACCAAGAAAAACAAAGATTCTCCTACAGCATCAAGATTGGAGGATGTGTTGTATGATTTTTCCAATAAAGTCCTAGGTCAAGTACCATGAAGGATTTGACCTCTTCTAGCGTGTTAATTTGTGAATGGTAGGAGTTTGGGAACTGGTGAAGGGTTGAGCTTTTGGAAATAATTTATATTATTTTTTCCAAACCTTTTCCAAGTCATAGAAGTGGAATCAAGTGAAAAATCTAAAAATTGTATTTTTTGTGCAAAGTTACATTGTTGAAAGTTTTAAAAGTTCCTCGAATTTGCAATTTAGTGGAAAAAAGGATCATGGGATTCAACTATCTATTTCATTAGCTCTAGGTGGCTGATTAAATGCTAACCCCAAGTTCATCCCATCCTATTGAACACTCAAACATTCTTGAGAATACCAAATAAAAATGTCTCTAAGGGTCACTAAATGTCACTACAAAGAGATCTTTGATGGGGTATATCTTGAAACTGATGCAAGACATGGATGTGATTCTAGGTCCTATAGGACCATGTTGCAAAGACCTACAATAGCCTCTCTCACTTTTTGGAGGTCTTACTCCATTTTTATTTTGCAATGCCATCTCAGGTGATGCTAAAACTTGTAGTGTAGGCTAGTACAAAGTTACCAACTGCCAAATCTCCCTCACCGTCATCATGGAATTGAACTATCTATTCTATTAGCTTCAAGTGGCTACGTAAACCCTAGCCCTAAGCTCATCCCATCTCATTAAGTGCTTGAATTTTCTTAGGCACACTGAACCAAAAAGTCCCTAAGGTTCACTAAATGCCATAGGGTGAAAATATTTGACAGGGCATATCTCGGAGCTCATGCGAGATATGGATGTGATTATAGGTCCTCTAGGACTATGTTGTGGAGACCTACAATAAGATCTCTCAATTTTTAGAGATCTTACTCTATTTTGATTTTGCGATGCCATTTTAGGTGATGCTAAAACTCATAGTGTTGGCTAGTACAAAGTTACCAACTACCAAAAATCCCTTACCATTTGTCATAGGATTGAAATATCTATTTTATTAGCTCCAAGTGACT
Organism: Cupressus sempervirens; assembly: GCA_028749045.1. Classification (NCBI taxonomy): domain Eukaryota; kingdom Viridiplantae; phylum Streptophyta; class Pinopsida; order Cupressales; family Cupressaceae; genus Cupressus; species Cupressus sempervirens. The sequence goes on along the minus strand of CM053789.1, from coordinate 65,105,481 downwards.
AGGTAAACCATAGCCCCAAGTTCATCCCATCCTGTTGAGTTCTCAAATGTTCTTAAGCATGCCAAACCAAGATGTCCCTAAGGGTTACTAAATGCCATAGGGTAGAAATCTTTGATAGGGCATATCTTGGAGCTTGTGTGAGATATGGATGTGATTCTAGGTCATATAAGACCATGTTGTGGAGACCTATAATAATCCCTCTCTTTTTAGACATCTTACTTCATTTTGATTTTGTGATGCCATCTTGGGTGATGCTAAAACTCATAGTGGTGGCCAGTACAGAGATGCCAATAGCCAAATCTCCCTAACCATTTATCATGGGATCAAACTATCTATTTCATTAGCTTTAGGTGGCTAGATAAACACTAGCCCCAAGCTTTTCCTTTCCCATTGAGTGCTCAAACATTCTCAGGCATGCCAAACTAAAACATCCCTAACGGTCACTAAATGCCATAGGGTAGCAATATTTGATAAGTCATATGTTAGATTTCATGCAATTTATTGATGCAATTCTAAGTTCTATATAACTGTGTGGTGGAGACCTACAATAACCTCTTTCACTTTTTGGAGGTCTTACTCCATTTTGATTTTGCAATGCCATCTTGGGTGATGTTGAAACTTGTATTGTTGGCCAGTACAAAGTTGCCAACTACCAAATCTGCCTGACTATTTTTCATGGGATCAAACTATCTATTAAATTAGCTTTAGGTGCTAGGTAAACCCTAGTCCCTAGCTCATTCCATCTTGTTGAGTGCTCAAACATTCTTGAGCATGACAAACTGAAACGTCCTTAAGGATTACTAAAGCCATAGGGAAAAAATATTTGATAGGGCATAACTCAAAGCTCATGTGAGATATGAATTTGATTCTACATCTTATAGAATTGTATTGTAGAGACCTACAATAACCTCTCTTTCTTTTTGAAGATCTTAATCCATTTTGATTTTGCGATGCCATCTTGGGTGATGCTGAGACTTGTAGTGTTAGCTAGTACAAAGTTGCCAACTGCCAAATCTCCCTCACTGTTCGTCATGGGATTGAATTGTCTATTATTTTATCTTTGAGTGGCCAGGTAAACCCTAGACACAATATTATCCTATCCTATTGAGTTCTTGAATGTTATCAGGCACACCAAACTAAAATATCATTAAGGGTCACTAAATGCCATAGGGAACTGATCTTTGATGGGGCATATCTTAGAGCTCATGCAAGGTATGGATAAGATACTCTATCCTATAGGACTATGCTACAGAGACCTACAATAACCTCTCTCACTTTTTAGAGCTCTTACTCTATTTTGATTTTGTGATGCCATCTTGGGTGATGCTGAAACTTTTAGTGTTGGCTAGTAAAAAGTTACCAATTGCCAAAACTCTCTTACCTTTCACCATGGGATCAAAATTTCTATGTTGTTAGCTCTGGGTGGCTAGATAAACACTAGCCCCAAGCTTATCCCATCTCATTGAGTGCTTGAACATTGTTAGGCATGCCAAACCAAAACATCCCTAAGGGTTACGAAATGCCATAGGGTAGAGATCTTTGACTGTGGCAACTAGATGTCATCTCATCCAATGATAGAGACTCATGATAGAAGGTAAAGGGGTGATCATACACATCATTTTCAACATGCTATTTTTTTATGGAAATAAGGTAATCCTCAAATCTTTCTACTTCATCCAATGCCCTATTTTGATACTTCTTCAACCTTGGGTCAAGGCTTGACATTTCCTAGGTCAACAAGGATTTGTACTCCATTCTTGTATTTGTGTTATTTTATTCTGGTTTAAAAGAATAAGGGAATTTATCACCTTATGGTGATATCAACACTACACCAACTCCTATACTATTGGATGAATAGATAAGAAGTGCACTCAATATCCTATAGGGAATCCTTATTATTAAGTTTAGATTCAACAACTTCTTCCCCTCCTAAAATAATCTAGTTAGAAATTTAACACCTTGTGCATAGAATTTCGGCTCAGGGATCTTCTAATGAAAGGAATGTACATAGACTTTCCATTTTGTTGGAGTGTTAAAATTTCCTTACCCACTAGTATAGTATCTTGGGACCAATCCAATTTAACTTTTCCTCCTAGGTCCCTACGAAAAACATCTTTCTTGACATGTCATTACTAACTAGGATATTAGGAAACAAAACAATTATCTTTAGTGTCTTGCTTGGATGAGTGGCTGATGCAAATTGAGCATTTTGTATTTGTTGTACTAGGGGGGCCTTCTTATAATCCATAAAAGACCATTTTAAAAAATATTTTAGTTAGCGAGGGGGGGAGGGAGGTGTATCAAAGGATTTCAGAACATACAAGGCATTGTGTTGTCATAGGCCCTAGAGTCAATTATAAAATTATTGATCTTATGGTTTTGTGTGGACATAGAAATATAGAATGGTTTGAGCTTCATATATAATGAGACATATTTGTCATATGAAGGAATGAATTGCATAATTTTGACCAATTTATAAAGATAAATCATTAGTTAATTATTTATCAACAACTTTAGGCACAAATTGATGACCTATGACATATTCAATCAACTTATCCAATTTGTTAGGGTTTGATCTAAGGTACTCATAGGGGGGATTTTTTGAACTTTTGGATGACTTACAAAAGTATGGATTTTTTTAGAAAATAAAATTGTGGAGTCATTGAACTTTGAAATTTTGAACCAAATATTTGACGAAAATGATGTTTACCTTTGTTCAACTACTTTGGGTGCAATGTATTGCTCTGAGTCTTAAGGATTTATTGGCTTCTTGTTGAAATAGTGTATAAAGGATATTTTTATGTTACCAGGATATTGCCCTTTTTTTACATCAAATTTATATTCAAGATGACAATTTACAGAGTCGATAGACATTTAAGTATTTCCTACATTTTCAACCATCTCTAGATAGGAATTACCATTGAACTTGGGAAATATTTCATTGCCTCCTTTGGGTAGGTTGTTTAGATTAGCACTTAAGATGTGGAAGCTCCCCATGGTTGAGCCATTATAGAAATTAGAGTTGACATAATGACTTTAGGGGGGAGATTTGTCCCATGTAAAGTTTAAGTTTTCCAAATAGTAGGGTGGGAGTTGACTAGATTTCCTTCAAAGGATATAAAGGTCTACTTTTTGATTTTCTCCTAGACTTTGTAAGGTTTGGTGAGAAGCTAAGGTCTTGTAATTATTGAGATATAGAATCAAGTATTCCTTCCCTTTTTTGAGATCTATTATATTGTCTAGAGAATACAAACTCCAATTTTCCCAACAATGGTTCACAAACTAAGATATTTGGGATTCTTGGTTTCCAGAGGTTATTCAATTTTGTCTTTTTATTTGTTTTTGTAGTTCTCTAAGAACATCATCTATATCTTCTTCCTCACTAAAAACTCTACTAGCTCTATGCTAATCTTCTCGATTTCTCCTAGACTTCCAAGCAAGAATATTTAACTGACTATCTCCTTTCTTGTTGTGAAAACTAATATTAGGTTCCTACATAGGTATAATATTTTCATGTACTTTGTAAAAAAGCTTATAAAACCTATCTCTAACCCAAGGAAAATCTTGTTTAGAGGAAAATCATATGGATATTATCATTTTGTTGCATTTTTTGGTTTTTATTATTATTACTTTTTCCATTTTCCATGCATTAGTTATAGCTTTTGACCAAGTTTTCACAGGTTTTGTAAATTTCTTCAAACATAACTGTCTGCTACTAGTATTGGAATTATATATCTTGAAAGGGTTGTGAGTCTTGTCTTCACCATGGAAATTCCATGTTCTTCTGGATTTCAAGGCTACATACCCTAACATATTATATTATGAAGAAATGGCCATAAAATTGAGTTCAAATAATTCTTTGACCAAGCCTTAGGTGAGCAAGGCAATGCCCAGCTAGGGACTATCAGCAAAGAAAGATCTCTTAAGAGAAAAGTTTGAAGAATGAAGACTTTCCCTTCTAAGGAATTGAAGAGAGGTATGAGGAGGTTCTAACTTGTGGAGGAGGAGTCTTGATGAAGTGTGGAAGGTGTCTTAAAAAGTGGGACAACAAGTAGCCACAAAAACCTTACCAAACCCTCAATTTTGCTTTTTTTGTTGTAAAATCTATATGCACCTTGAAAACCTAAAAATCCTTGAGCATAGGTGTTGAAGCTCTAAGAAAAAGAAGCTATTGGCCCTATCAATTTTGGTGGAGGTCTAATTAGGGGCTCTCATTGTAGCCCTTTTGTGAAAAAATTGTGAAATTGGGTACAAACCCATTGTTTTTATCCATTCAAGTATAGAACAAGTGTTCTAGTAACACCTTAGGACATCATGGAAACCTTGGTTGGATTGGGGAGTTCTATGGTACCATAGTAGACCTATAAAACTTTTAGAAGGATATTGTTCCTAGAAGAGTAAGGGAGTGATGTAGATTGGATTAGTTAAACTAGTGAGGAGGTTGGGCAAGGTTAGGGGATGTTCTAGGTAGCAAGAGTTCCTATAGACCACATAGGTTTACAGAAAACAATGAGATACACATATAATATAGAAGGTTGCATGGGGATAGGGGTACTTGGGGTACTTAGGGTATGAGTATGGTTATGGTTATGGGTACAACTATTTTTTATAATAGGGGATGGGGGTACTTGGGTATGTCAAACTTTATTTTTAATTATACTTTTATATTTATAGGAAACCTAATTTTATGAGTCATGACAATGATTTTTCAAATCAAGAACAATGATAAAGTTTTCAAATGTAATGTATTGTTTTTAGTTTTAGATTTCTTATATGTTTGTAATAATAATTTATGATAAATGTTTAGATGCATAACATGGAAGGCATGCTTTAAACGTGAACAAGAAGATCATAAATCATATGAAAATGACATATTGAAAATGATAAATTTATGGCTTTAACACTGATAAAGTTTATTGTTGATCAATATTGTATCAAAGTTTCAAATTAATTAAGTATTGAATTAAGCTTGATAAACAACTAACAAAGAAGGAAAAAATTAAACATGAACAAGGTCATAAATCACATGACAATGAGATATTGGAAATGATAAACTTATGCTTGAATAGTTATAAATTTTATTGTTAATCAATATTCTGTCAAAGTTTCAAACTGATTAGGTATTGAATAAAGCTTGATAAGCAATGAGCTGATACATAGAAAAAAAATTGAAAAAAAAAATCCAAAATCTCAATTCTCTCCATTGTGTACCTGATACTTGGGATATGTGTACCTGGTACTTGGGTACATGGTTATGAGTACCAGGGGTGTGGGTACAAGTACCCATGCAACCTCATAATATATTATGATAACCAATAATGTCATACATGAAGAAACATATAATATATTACAACAACCAATAATGTCATACATGAAAGAACACATAATATATTATGTTAACCAATAATGTCATACATGAAGGAACATATAATATATTATGATAACCAATAATGTCATACATGAAAAAACATATAATTTAAAATGATAACCAATAATTTCATAAGTCTAATAACCTCATGTATCAAATAAATGTTATATATCAAATATAAAATTTCATATATACATCAAATGTATATCCAATATGTCCACTGACATAAAATCTAACATGTATGTCCAATGATGCATATACATGTGTGTCTATCAAATAAATCTTTTCCTTCCCATGAGGGGAAGGAAACAAATCCCTGGATGTCTTCAGTTTTCATGTGGAGGAAGATGATGGTGATGAGGGGGTCTTCCTCACACACTTCCTTGTCCTCTTGTTGAGGCTCTTCTCTAACTCTAGCTGATACAGACAAAGTATATATGAATCAATAATTATTATACATTAAATTCAAATATATGTACACACAAAATTAATTATTTTCTTACTGCCATCAAATAGTCACTCTAGATTTCTATCTCAAAGGCTCGTGGATGATCAAGTGTAAAAAGACCCTACAAAAATTCAATTAATTTAATCACCTATAAATAACATTAGAAATTTTGATAATAACTATTAGAAACAACAACTAAAACCAAGAAAATTATTTCATACCTTAGTCAATGGCTATGAACTAGCCATAGCTATAGCCACTCCACGATCAATAGACTTCCAAATATAAGGAAGATTCTTAGATGTCAAGAGCTGCATATCATACAATACACATTACATGTAACATGAAAAATGAAACAAATATAATCAAATGACTTAAATTAACATGAACCAACTGTACCTCTATGAAGCTCATATCACATTTAGGCTCGAAGTCTGTAGTGAATATCAATAGTCCTGTAGAGAATTAATATACATGCACAATTTTTTTGTCAATCCTTCATACGATTACTTAATAGATATATATTAATTTAAATGATTAAATTGATACATGCCTCAGGACTCATCGATAGGACAAAAATGAGGCCAAGGGATCGCTACTAGTGTTGCCAAAACTCTAACCCTAAATTTTGAACAATGTCAATACATGGTAATTAATTAGTCATTCACTATACATATGAAATGTGATCAAATTAGTTTATTATAGTTATAATTTACCTATGCATTAATACCAAATGTATCATTCAGGAACTGATTAGTGACTAGACCATCATCAACACCATCTCCAACATGACTACCAAATGTCTATAAGGACCTACATGATATGCACATGTGACCATGACACATAGAAGACTCCTCCTCAACTAATGGACTTATGGAATGAATGATGGTCTGCATCAAAGCATTAATAGTCCCTAGAGTATTCGCCTCTACATGTTCCTCCACAACAGAAGGAATAGTCACATGCTCACCTTGCGGCTTGACCACAGGTGCCCTAACTACATTAGTCACAACATGCCCCCAAGATCTCAAATGTGACCCCCACCTCTACCCAAAGATTCTAATATATCAAAATAAATGGGGATCTCCCCAAGCACAAACTCACAATACAATTTCCTTTAGAAATAAATTAGTACCTCATGATTAATGCAAGGAGGGGCATCAAAAACCATCCACCATCTATCCCAAAAATTATTTCTAATACCATCATGTATGCACCAATGGATGGGGAACCATTTAGTTGTCTCTCTAATAGTATTTTGTTCACCAATCTTTCTAAACAATGCACAAATTCTACCTTTTGGTATATCCTCTTTTAATAAATATCTTGATATGATAATTTTTTTTCATAATATCTTTTTTGTTCATCCCTCTTAACCTGCCAAATATATAACTAACAACTAACAGAAGCTATGTGGGTCATAATGGACTCAAGGGAGGATGCCAATTCAGCTCTCATTGGATTAGTTTGTCCAAAATCTTTCTACCTATGAATGAGTGCTTCTAGTTAATTTTTTCCTCTTTCTATTTCATTTATTATGTTTTCTTGTGTGCAAGGAGGAGGTCTTCCAATAAGTGCATATTGCAATTTTTTTTGTTCTTGTTGTAGAGGGTTTTGATTCTCATCTTGTTGATGATTTTGGTTTGGATCTTGTTGAGGATTTTGGTTTTGATTATGTTGGGGATTTTTGGTTCATTATTCACATTTTTTAATAAGAAACCAATTGTAATATAAATGAATAAATAAATTCAAAAAAATTTGAAAAACCTACAAAATAATACAAAAACATATTAAAAAAATGCAAAAAGAAGGTTGGACAGGATATGACATGATCGTGATCTCAAACTATGATGAGGAGGAAGCATATTAATGAGGCACATGGAAAAAATATTCAATTTTATGAATTTGCATATGTGTTGTGAGGAGAGGAAGTTGCAAAATGATGAAAAAATGAATGGGCCACAGATTTGCAGCCCATTTATAACATTTTGGGTTTAAAAAAATATGTATGCACTATAGCGTGTATGTTCTATAGTGCATACATGCTATGGCTTGGGATACCCAAGCCATAGTGCATGTGTGCTATAGTGTGTACGCACTATTCAAAGTTTAAAAAAATAGGTTTCATCCTTTTGGCACCACAACTTGGTGGACTTACCCACCAACTGTTAGAAATACCTTAGAATAACTAAGAGGGTGGTGAATCAGTTATTCAAGGTCCAAATTTCTTAATAAAACTTTTTCACTAAGTATAGTGAGCCCATTTAACTAATCATGCATTTAAGCTAAACATTCTTCTTAGCAAGTTATTGAAAAATCAACATGCAAGAATAAAACATGAAGAATCAACACATAACATAGTGATTTATGTGGAAACCCAATTTGGAAAAAAACACCACGAACATGTTACTCAATTCTCACTCTTCTGAAGTGATCCCCTACTAAAGGCTACAACACATTGTTAAATGTAACCTAGTTAAAGGATTTCAACCACCCTATTAGAAGTGGGCCTAGTTAGAGGACTTTAGAATATTCACTTGGAATGTCACCCTATTAAAGGATTTACAAATGGCTATTAAACCATCCTAACTCTATAGGATTTTACCTAACTAGTACAATTGCAAGAGAGTAACAATAAGGGCTTTTGACCTAATACAAATCACAACTTAACTTGTAGATTTAAGATCTCAATTTAGGTTACAAAAATGTCTAACTTTCACTCTCTGTAGCTTTGACAACTTGTCCTCCTTTCAAGCTTTGTCTCCTTGAGTCTCCATGCTTGTTGTGCCAAAGAAATCACCTCTGTGGTCACCTTTCGAAGAAAATTCTCAGTACTCTATTCCTCCCTCTCAATCTCTTCTTCTCAACATGACATATTATCTCCAACCAACCACTGAAGAACTCTTTCTTCTTCACCTATAACTCCTTAAATAGAAGTTTGCAATACTTTTCTCACTCTTAGTCTTCCTACTCTTCTTTTTATTTTGAATGGATTAGGTAGGATTTAATGAATCTACCCCTTATCTTGTTTCTTCTAAAAACATCATGTAAAATCCTTCTAAATTTGTCCAAAAATGGTTCACCTAAAATTTTGTGCTACCAGTTGATTGTCCTTATCTTCCATCCGGTTCACAAAATTCAAGGTAACAAACTTGTCGACTTAGATCTGGAAAATCTTTGTCTTTTCAAATAATGCAATAACTTGGTACTTTTAACTTTCTAATGCTTGACACATATTGTATTACTCAACATCAACTATGCTTTACTAATGCTTGACACCTATTATGGATTGACTTGGCATCAACTAAGTGTTTCTGATGCTTGACACTTATTACTTTCTTAGCACCTAAGCTTTCTTAGCTCCTTCTATTTCACTGAGCACACATTAGATTTACTTTTTCTTGGCACTTACTAAAAATCTTCTTGGCATGAACTACCTTGCTCGGCACCCACTAATGAGTTTAGTCAAGCTTTGTAGACAACTTTGTTACACCTTATTCTTATAGAGTTTCTAAGTGTGGCCAACCTCTATATCTTCAAGTGTATTATCAATACATCATTTTACCATTGTCTTAACTGATCCTTGAACTTCATTACAAAATGATAACTCAAAATTTTTGTTAGATGCTTTTGTTACATCTTGTTGATTAAATCCTCTTCATCAATCAACTAAGTGATAGTACTTGGATCTTATAAGAAATTTTCATTCTAGTAAATAGCAGGTTTGACATCAGTGACAAAACAATGATTAGAAACATTCTTTATCAACAATCTCCCTCTTTGTAAAAAACTCCCTTCTTTAATAAGGATCTTTTCAATCAAATCTCAACATAGTTTCTTTTCAATATAGATTACTATATTCCACACCTTTTCTATAACCAAGCTTTGTCAAATGCTCGTCCAACTTTGCATACTAGGTTTTGGGTGGTTGCTTCAATCTAAACAATGCTTTCTTCACTCTGCATACTATCTGCTTGTTATTTGTTAAAGGGCATTCTTTAGGTTTCTCAATGTACACTTCTTCTTCAACTTATCCATTTAGAAATATTGATTTGATGTACATCTAATACACTTTGAATTTCTTTTCTGCTGTATAGGTTGAGAATAATCTTATTGATTCTATTCTAGCCATTGGAGCATAGGTCTCCTCATAATCTATTTCTTCTTGTTGTGAATAACCTTTACATACCAATCTTTCTGTGTTCCTTACAACTTCACCTTGTTCACTCATCTTGTTCTTGCATACCCATTTAGTTCCTATCACATTCTTGTTTGGTTAGTTGGGGACTAATTCTCATGTCTCATTCTTTGCTATCTAATAAAATTCTTTTTTCATAGTTTGTTTCCAATGATTATCATTACATGCTTCATCTACACTCTCAGATTCAACTTGAGATATCAAACATAGTTCTTTATTAACTTTACTTCTTTTCATCACAACTTTATCTTTGCTTCCGATGATTTTCTTGGATTGGTGATTCTTTATCATATTCTTTCATAAAGGAGTTTCTATCTCAACTCTTAGCTCTACTAAAGGCTTTGAGCTTTTTTCGTGCCTTGCCTCTACTTCATTCTACAACTCATTGTTACTCTCAAGAAATACCTCATTATTCCATGGCTTAGTAACAACATCATCATCTAAATTGTAATCAATTATTCTTTAAGAAATGTGATAAATAAGAGATGATGACGTTGTTAAGAATGATGATGATGTAATCAAATGCCTCAAATTTATCTTTAATAAATGTACCCCACATCATTCTAGTAAAGTCATCAACTAGAATCATAAAATACCTTTCACCATAGAATCCTTTAGTCTTTGTTGGACAACTGAGATATATGTGTATAATCTCCAACTTTGTTGTAGTAGTAAACTTCTTGCAGGGAAAAGAAGTTATGTTATACTTTTCCAAACCAAACTTCTTGCAAATTGTGTTAGTAGGCTTTACAATATTTGGTAAATATATAACTATAAATATACTACTAGTCTTCACAATACTGTCAAAGTCTATATGAAATACTCTTTTATATTATAACAAAATATCATCTATATTTGCAAACAAACATATTATTTTAGTAGGATTCAACTGAAATAAATTACCTCTAGATTTGGTTCCTGCTCTAATTACCTTTCTATCTTTATCTCTGATCATGTATGTCTTCTCTATGAACTAAAACTAATAACCTTTGTCCAATAGTTGTCCAACACTTAAAAGATTGTGTTTTAAAACATCAACAAAATATACATCCTCAGTGTTAGTTTTACCATTAAGAGATATAGATCCAATACCTTTAACTTGGCATGATGCATTATTTAAAAATTTGAAAATGATTCCATCCTAACTTTTGAAGTCAAAAACCTTGTTAATATCACTAGTCATATGATGTGAACAACTACTATGAATTATCCAATTAAATTTCTTTTCAACATGTGACACTAAAGCTACTTTCTTTAGACTTTCTTTTTTAACTACCACAAATCCAATTCCATCATCACTAGCACTCAATGCTTCTTCAATAAAATCATTACCTTCATTTGCATATAGACACTCTCTAACTCTTCTAGGTTTGTAATTTCCCTTATACTTTTTCTCTTTTTTAGGACACTTAGGTCCATAATGACCATATTCATCACAAGTCCAACATTTAAATATTTTCTTACCTCCTTTTCTCTTCTTACCAAAAGTGATACTCCATCTTCAATCTTTCTATCCTCCTTAGATCTATTGATACTAGAAAAATCTTCTCTAGCACTTGTTCTCCTTGATAAATTAGGTTGAATGTTCAAGGAATTGAATGTTGTCTCTATTATGATCAATTCTCTAGGCTGTTTAAGCTCATTATCAATTGCTTCATGTCTTCCAAGCAATGATTCCTTTGTGAAATATTTGGTATAGAATATCAATAATTGTATCATCTGAATTGCTAACTTAAATGTTGGTGTTAGAGTCTTCAATATGTTCCATATAACTTCATCATCTTCTTTGGTTCCTCCTTGAGATTCACTACCTATAATAATTTCAAATATCCTACCTATATATGTTCTTACAGATTCATCTTCCATCATTTTAGCATCTTGAAATGTACAAATGCAACTTTGTAGCTTGAACTTCTTAGAATATGCATCACCTTCAAAACTAGTTTCCAAAGCTTTCCAAATAAAATGTGAAGTAGCAAGTGATTTTTGTTGACATTAAGTTATTATTTCCATTAGTGACAACACTTATTCATATCAGTAATGCTACTGAGCTTAGCACTTAACTTCCTTCACTCACCAAGCATTTCAGTATTAAACAAGCGGGTAAAACCATAGATCTGTGTCACCGTTTGTGATACAAAAACCTGTTTTGGTCAAATCTCATTTCTCTATCAAAGCTCAATTTTTAAAAAAAACTAAAAATACCCTTTTATAGATTTCAGATTCAATATCATCATTATATAAATATTTGATTGTTTTGATTAGTTATAATATGCTATAATCTAAAAATATTATAAGTCGATATTTCAACATTTTAGAAGATGCTCTCTCAAAAAATGAAAAAAAATAGTAAATCATATCAAAAAAATAAAAAATATATATTTATCACTAGAGGAGAGAAACCTCTTCATGAATATGTCATTTTTTTTCAAGAAGGTATAGATTTGATAGGGAAGTTTTGACGAGAGGAAAAAACTGTTGGATTCTGACAAGGTCAAACTTGAGTACTTATAACAAAGAAAATATACATCAAAAATAATTATTTCTTTTTTTGTGCACTAGCTATACATGTCATCTATAAAATATTTTCAAATCATAACAAAAAAGGATGATTTGCACATACTTGTTTGACAGGAACTACATCCTATATTTTTTATAGTTAAAAAAGGGACTTCAAAATAAAATAAAATGAATAAATTCATAGTCAAAATAATAATAAAAATTATAGGCATAAAATTCATACAATTCTACACATTTCATCAATTTACATCATCTTCATATTTTAAACGCAAATACCATTTTTTTTGTCGTTAATGTTGAACTGTCACATTCTGATATCACTTTTCTTTATAAAAAGGTGACACAAGTTTGTGCTTTTACCCAAGCAACATTTTACACCAAGTAGAACAGTGACTACCAAGTGGATAGATACTATGTGAAGAACCAACAGTGTCTATCAAGGTTTGTAGTGTCTACCAAGTAGTCAAATTGTATGATGGGAATTTAGTGTAAACTGAGCATTGGAAGAAGTCCTATTTAACGAGTGAAGCAAGGTAACCTCAGCATGCAGTATGTATAGAGTGATACCACATCCACCAATGGTCACCAAGTTCAAAACTATGTCAAGTGATTAGTATGGACTGAGCTTTCAATTCTACCAAGTGCATGAAAATGTCAAGTAATGTAGTAGATGTCATGTATTAGAGGGTCACCAAGTCAGTTTAGTGAACTTGAGTTATTCACTATTGGGCTGACTTTGTAATGTGTCTTTCCACTTGTGTATTGGCCGAGCTTGCAACGTTTGTAAATTTGAAATGTATATATAAGAGATGTATTTTAAAGTATTATATAGATATATATAGATACAAAATGATTGTGATGTATTGTGAAGTGCATGTGAAGAAATATCAATAGGAGTCTAAGGTATTCAACAAGGCCATCAAAGGAGTAGAAAAGACTTATCCATTACATAAGGTGATCAAGAGTTTAAAGATCTTATCAAAAATCAGTTGTAAGTAGATCAACTATTTCATTCTAATAGGTGAACTAGTTCTAAATCCTTTAACAAGGTAGACTTAATAGTCTTTTGTACAAATATCTTAATCGAGTGCATACTTTATTGTATGTTTGTAAATCCTCTAACAAGGTGGACCTAGCAGCCCTTTGTGCTCTTAACAGGGTAGATCACTAGAAGTGGTGAATGTAAGCCTTAATAGGCCAACTTTCTACTACACTAGTGAATTTTTGTGGCTATCATCCACACCCCAGTTTTACTTTCTACTTGGAAGGTTTTTGGGTCACCAAAACTTTGTGTTAACATGTGTTCAATGTTTTATCTTTCAATTCTTATTCATGCAGTAGTGTTAATGGATTTATGGTGATTATTTACATGCTTGTTTCATGAAAAGTTTTAAATTATTGATTCACCCCCCACCCCTCTTAGTAATTTACCAACCCTTGAATATTTCCAACAATTGGTATCAGAGCTTTATGGGTTTTAGGATAAAGTTTAACAACTTGAGAAAAGATCTAAAGGACAAATGGAGATATTCAAACTTGACAAGACAATTGAAAATGAAAAGCTAGATTTGGAGATGGCCATAGTTCAACTCAAGGAAGCAAAGGAGCATCTATCCCAATATTTAAAAAGAAGAAAGGAACTTGCAAATCAAATGAATGATCTAAAGTATGTTTAAGAAAAGATTGAAGACTTTTTTCCTTCAAGTAGTTCATATGAGTCAAATAATGCAATCAAAGAGCTCCTAGAAAAGAATGGATCCCTACAATAAGAAGTAAGAAAAATAAAAAAAGAACAAGAAATCCAATCAATTAGGCTATGTGAGATCTTGGAACAAAGAAACAAAGCACAAGGAGGCTTGTAGGCTAGAAACAATGAACAACAAAATCAATCCAATTAGAATGAAGACCTTATTGATCAAATCTTTGAAGCAAATGAAGAGATCAAGATTCTCAAATAAAAAAAATGAAAGAATAAGGAATGATCTAAATTATGAAAGATATATCAATGAAATAATAATGAGAGAACTGAGATCGGAAAAGAAAATAAATGAAAAATTGAAGAACAACATATATGTTGAAAAATAAATCAATGAGAGAATGATAAAATCTCAAGAAGATATGAATCAATAAAATGAGCATAATCTTCATAGGAAAATGGTAAAGCAAGACTTGGATACAATGAAGAAGTAGGTAAATCTTCAAAACAAGGTGCAAAAAGGAATAAAAAACCTACATGCAATAATTGTGGGAAGATTGGTCACACATCAAACAAATGTTGGAGCAATGGAATGGAAAAATTCAATGGAAAGTTCTACAACTACAATCAACATGGTCATAAAGCCAATGAATGAAAGGAGAAACCAAAATTTGAAGGTAAACGTCACAAGTGTAGAAGGCATGGTCACAAGGCATCATAATGCAGATATAAATCATTCAATCTAGCTGAACATCTTGTAAAGAAAATATTTGGATGGGATTACAATACCTAGTGCAAATGTCATTATTGTGGAGAATATGGACACACCGACACAAATTTTGTAAGACATCACCTAAGGAAGAAGTATTCTACTATAAGGTGTTACTCATGCACTAAACTTAGTCATATAGCTAAAAACTATATGAACATAAGAAAAGTTGAAGATGAAAAGAAAGAAAGTGCTAAAAAAATTAGGAAACAAATAAAGAAGGAATGGATTCCAAAGACTACCAAGAAAACCAACTCAAAACATGGGAGTAAAGTCACTCATGAAGTGGGTGACTCCACCCTTTCAAACTAAGCTTCTAAGAATGGATTGGAGCTGCACTCTCCAAGAAAAACATAAGAAGTTCCAATAAATCCAAAGCATGGAAATGATCCAATCAGTATTCCAGATACACAAGGATCATAGAGAATTCATCTTTCACTGGGTTACATCAGACTCCACCAAGCAAGGTTAGTTAAATTTCTTACTAAGAAAGGTCAGAAGTAGAGGAAACTTTGTTTGCTTGCTGAGTTGATATTCTTACCAAGTTAGGCCAGTGGATGATAATATTTCACACATTGTATCATTATGGTGCCAAGCATTTATAAAAAAAATTCAATAAAAAGGGAAAAGAAAAATCGACTTCATTCTTCACCACATTCATAGAATTTGAAGAGTAGAGTGATTTGAAGAGAATTATAGCATTTTTGAGTGATTTGGTAGACATATATTCATAAATTTCATTCAACTACCAAGAATTGATTGTATCTACCAGTGGAAGTAGCAACAAATAGAAGAAGGGTTCTAAGATGTTGGTCAAGGGTGTTGAATGGAAGGCACCAAACTTCAAGATTGTTCCCACCATTGCCAAATCCTTGGATTTTTATGGTGCTCAATCTCAAATTCCACCAAAGGTACTTCTGATCAATGACATAAGAACTCATTTTAAATGTACTTTTAAGGAATTAGGGATATTGGAGATGGATAATTCCCTAGTTGAGATGTGTGTGAATGGAGTATTCAAACTAGAGCACAAACATTTGGAAATAAAAGGATTGACTCATATCTCAAACTTACCATGTAACTTCCAAATTAAATGGATAAGGTATATATTGAGTTAGTTTCACAATGGTCAACTATGGTTGGAGCAACCAATTTTGATAACAAAGAAAATGATTCACAAGGTCACAGGTCTCCCAATGCTCAACAAGGCAAAAACATCACTTGTGAGCATCACCTAGATCCAATGAGTGCTAAGTGTTCCATTTATTTTCATGAGATATGGGTTCATGTTGAATAAGTACACATGAATTATGGGTCACTGAGTTTGACTCAAAATCACACAGTTAAATCCTGATATTAATATCATAAAGGAAAAAATAGCCAAAACCCTAGGTCGGGAGGAACTATAGAAGAAAACTCTAGCCAAATAGGATGGTATTGGTTTGAAGATAAATAATATGACTAATGTAGAGCTTAAGTTCAAAATTCATATAATTGCACATAAGATCTACAACTTGAGTTGGTTAAACAGTGTTCTCTGTGAGGTAGTTGACCTAGCTTACAAGGTTGTGAAGAAGAACCTTCAATACGACTTGTTAGATGTTTTACTAAAGCAATTGATCAAGAACATTGATAGTGTTAAGAATTCAAAGAATAATCCCTTCAAGTTCAGCTCTCTTCTCACTTGTTTATTACTTTATGTTCAAAAATTCTTTCCATCTAAGGGAACTATTGTATGGAGGAAAGACGCCCCTATTTTGTATCAGATAAATTAATTTATTGCTGAAATGGATCAAAATTTTGAAAGGGTGTTCGATAAATATTTTGAGGTATTCAAAGAAAAGATGAATAACATATTTTTGATCCCACCCAACCTTATAGAAGGCTACAAGAATGATATATGCTTCATTGTGGACTATGATAGGGTATACATTCGAGCAGTCTTACCGAGAGTGGCATGGGTAAAACCATTGCCTTATGAAATAAACATTGATGAAGCAAGAGACATTATTGAGGCTCTAATAAATGAGCTAGTTAGTCCCAACCTTCCAGAATTTGGCACCTATGATGAAGCCAAGAAGAGGATAGAGCTCAGTATCAAGATTCCACAAGCCATCAATAGAGGAAAGAAGAGAGTGGCCAAATTGAAGATAGCTAAAGGTCCTCTTATTCTTACTAAGGGTAAGGGTGAAGATGAAGAGGAGGAATCTGATGATTAAAAGGAAGAATCTATAAAGGAAGAGAAGCCACCAAGGAAGAAAGGTAAGGTGTTTATCACCAAACCTGAAAAGTAGCCAATTGCAGTGTTCACCAAGAGAACTAGGAAAGGTAAGAAGGAAAGTGAACCTATATTTTTTTGGTCTACACCGACATTTTAGGAGAGGATGAAATAATTAAAATTTGGAGCAAGAATTTGAAACTTTAAAGCTCTCAAATATGAGACTAGAACTCCTGTAGAGTAGAAAGAGATTAAGGATTTAGTTATGGAAAAGACGGGTATTTGGAAATACTAACCTCCACAGATGCAACCTCAAAAATATGCAGATCTCTATGCCAAAATCAAAGTCATATAGGACACTACTATGAAAAGTGTCAAAGATATCTTTGACCAACAACTAAGATAGTTGCTTACCAATCTGACAGATGTAGAAGTAAAGAAGGCATTTCTAGAGCATGAAGACAGAATGATTCTATGCTTCATACTAATGAAGAATATAGAATTAGTGGTTAGGCATGCCCTAGATGTTTGGAGAGATGTATATCATCTCAAAAAACCATTAGAAGAAATAGTTGAAATCAAAGATGATGAAAATAGTGACAATGATGATGATGATGAAGATAACATTCCATTAGTCATGGTTATAGTAGGTGAGCTGCATGCTTTAATGGAAGAGAAGGAAGAGGAAGAAAAGGAGGAAGCAATAGTTGAGGAAGAAAACGATGAAGACGACTTGGTAAGTATAGAAGCTAAAGCTATTATTTCTCTTCCTCACACTCCACCAAATACTGTTACATCTATGGAGTTAGTTTCTATTGGTGAGATTGCAAGTACTACAGAAACATCATTTGGTCAATCTTCACCAACCACCTTCTAGCTCTAAGAAACTACAATGAAAGTGTCAACCACTTCATCTAGAGAGCTGAAAGTCACTTCTTTAGCTACCAAGCTAGCTCCCTTAGCCCCTATTTCTTCATCATGTATAGTAAGTACCATAATTTTTTCTATAATTTTGGTAGTACCAATCAGTAATTTCATTTTGTCTACATCAAAGTTATCTATATCTACTTCTACATTAGTTATTTCATCTAGTATAGATATTTCTATGGGTTCTCTATTGAGTGTTACACCATTTTTGGGTAGTATTTTAGTTTTGGACTCGGTTAGAACTTCTATTGGCACAATCCTTAAGCCCAATTCCACTATTCACTATTAATCCTTCTATCTCCACCATTGTGTCTATTCCTAAGGTCAAAAAAGTTATCAAAAAAGTAGAACAAAGTCAACCACTAAAAATTTTGATCACTGGTAAAGAAATTGAAGAAGATATTGACCTAGACATAGAGATAGAGATTCCTAAGATTGAATTTGATACTACTACTATTGAATAAATGTGGTTAATAAGTCAAATCTTAGAGAAGAAAGCTAGGTAGAAGCAATTGAGATCTAAAAGGGACAAGGAATTTAGGATAATTGAATGTGCCAAAAATATAATAATAGAGGCTATAGGTGTTGAAGTGGATTCCACACAACACATTTTGATTTAGTTAGAAGAATTAGTTTAGAAATATAATGAGGACTCCTCCAGGCAAGATAAGCTAATAGAAAAGGCTGAAATAAAGTTTGGTAACAAGGTACTTGAGCACATTGCTCAAAAAATTGCAATCAAATAAGTTGAGTTATCAGGTTTTTTGGGAAATTTTGAAAATTCTTTAACTAATGTAGCATCACTTTTTGATAAACTATGTGATGTCTCTGAGTTTACAAAGGAAATAAAGGTAAAGCTAAATAAGATTGATATTGATATGCAATCAAGTGCTTCTAAGATGCAGATGGACCCCTCATCTAGCTCCTCCCATCACACTAAGATCAGATATCTGGCAGATTTATAGGCAGAACTCCTTAGAGAAGAAGCTAGAATAATAGAAAATTTGAATGATATCTAAAATATGGTCTTACTTGTAATGGACTCAATGAAAAAACACATTGCACATTGCAAAACATTAGTCCAAGACCAAAACTTCTTAGTGGCTTATCACATGATTCAATTATTAGCATAAGTTCAAGTAGCTCTCTCCACCTACCAAATTTTGCAAGAGACTTGGGACAATACATTTTCCATCATTCTAAAGTAACATCAAGATTTTCTATCTCACTTTGGTGTAACTATATAGATATTGTATATAGTCCTTTAGCATTATTGTCAAAAAGGGGGAGAGATATCTACATAATAGCAAAAGAGTAGAGATATCAACACATAAGGAGAGATGTCAGTGAAAGGGGAAGATAGCATTCAATAGAGTCAATATGTATACATGTATATATGTATAAAAATATCTTTGTATATATATTATGTTTCATCAAGGAGATATATGTAGGAATGTATATATAGTAGCTCAACAAAGATTAATTTTGAAAAATCAAAATTCAGCAAGTTAGAGTGTGTACATATGTTTTGGCTCATAAGTGCTTTGTCACTAATGCCAAAGGGGGATATTTTTGGATTTAAGTTATTATTTCCATTAGTGATAAAAATTATTCAAATCATTAATGCTACCAAGCACAGAAATTAACTTCCTTCACTCACTGAGCATTTTAGTATTAACCCAGTAGAATAAGTTTACACCAAGCAAAACAATGAATACCGAGTGGATAAAGACTATGTAAAGAACCAACAATGTTTATCAAGTAGTCAGATAGTATGATGTGAATTCAGTGTAAATTGAGCATTGGAAGAAGCAGTGTTTACCAAGTGAAGCAAGGTAAACTCAGCATGTAGTATCTACTAAGTGATACCACATCTATTGAGTCACCAATGGTTACCAAGTTTAGAACTATGTTGAGTAATTAGTATGGATTGAGCTTTCACTTCTACTGAGTGCATGATGATATCAACTAATGTAGTGGATATCATGTATTAGAAGGTCATTGAGTCAGTTCAATGAACCCAAGTTATTCACAATTGGGATGACTTTGTAATGTGTCTTTTCACTTGTGTATTGGCTGACCTTGCAAAGTTTGTAAATTTGAAAGGTATATATAAGAGATGTATTTTAAAGTATTATATAGGTATGGAGAGAGAGAGTGATTGTGATATATTGTGAAGTGTGTGTGAAGAAATATCAGCAGTAGTCTAAGGTATTCAATAAGGTCATCAAAGGAGTAGAAAAGACTTATCTATCACATAAGGTGATCAACAGTTTAAGGATCTTATCAGCAATCAGTTGTAAGTAGATCCATTGTTTCATTCTAATAGGTGAACCAGTTCTAAATCCTTTAACAATGTAGACTTAATAGTCTTTTGTAAAAATCTCTTAACCAAGTGCATACTTTATTGTATGTTTGTAAATCCTCTAACAATGTGGACCTAGCAGTCCTTTGTGCTCTTAATAGGGCAGATCACTAGAAGTGGTCAATGTAAGCCTTAACAGGCCAACTTTCTATTGTAGTAGTGAATTTTTGTGGGTATCATCCCCACCCCAATTTTACTTTCTATTTGGAAGGTTTCTAGGTCACCAAAACTTTGTGTTATTATGTGTTCAATGTTTTATCTTTCAGTTCTTATGCATGCAGTAGTATAAACAGATTTATGGTGATTGTTTACATGCTTATTTCATGAAAAGTTTTAAATTACTAATTCACCCCCCCCACCCGCCCCAGTAATTTACCAAGCCTTGAATATTTCCATCAATTTTACCTAAGTGTATTCATTTTTAGGAAGCACAACCAATAATGCTTCTCTAGCTCTCATGTCACACATAAAAAAATATCTTTCATCATTGATAAAAATTTCCAAATCCTTTTTAGCAATGATTGTCTTTGTTGATTTTGTCAAGATCCAATATCCTAGACCCATAAACAATAGATGTGTCTTCATATTTTCCTTCTAGCTATCATAATTAATTCCATCAAACTTTGGACTATCTTTCTTGAGCATATTTGTCATGGATCTCCAAAATTTGTTAAACATTATCTTCAAGGACCCAAAGCTCTAATACCAATTGTTAGAAACAATAGTCCACCAAGATAACTGAGAGAGTTTGGGGTGGGGTTGGGTGGGTGGGTGAATTAGTTATCCAACAATTAAAACATTTATCTTTTTTAAAAGAACATAACCATTCAACCAAAGTAAAAAACTATAATAAGATGCAAATAAACAATTAAGCTACATATGTTAACTAGGGAAACCCTTGATTAGAGGGAAAATCCCTATGAAAATGATGCCCACAAGATGATGCACTAATATAAATATTCCTTTCTAGAGGATGGACCATGTTAGGAGTCTATTACAACATTTAGTACATATAATCCCTACTAGGAGACTTTAAATTTCTTGTAGGAGATTCCAACCCTATTAGGAGTTGTGGTACAATGTATGCAAGAAGAGCCCACTACCCAAACAAGCAATTTCATTTACAAGAAGAGCTTACTACTCAAACATGAAATTTACTATTATGTTCTTCTTTCCTTTATTTTATCACTTGAACCAATTACTATTACACCATGTAAACTAGGTCATGAACCTTTGATCCAAATATTGAACCTTAGATCACTCAACAAAACCTTGATAATGAAGTTTCCTTCACTTCTGCACTACTTTTCTCAACTTTGCATTCCACTCTTACTATTACTTACCAATAATTCAAATCTAGGAATATAATACATGAAAATGTCCTTCTTTTATACTAATTCCATAAAATATTTCTGTAGTTGACTGTTAGGCTTTCTTAATTAATCATTATAGGACAACATTAAGAACATGTTACACTTAGTGATAACATTATTCTTTTGACTTGAAAATTGAATATCTTTATGTACATGAAATATTATGACAATAAATAATAGCCACATAGTCATCATCATGTCTTCTTCATATCCTCAACCTTGATTCTCATAATAACATTTTTTCTAAAAGATATAACAAGTTTACCATAATATGCCTCTATAAACTCTATCTTAAAACAAGCATCACCGAAACTTACATAAGTTCCTCTAGACTTATCATTTCTTCTTTCAATGTTAACTGCATTTACCAAAAACTTAGAAGCATCCCCCATAACCTTAGATAGTTAGAATACTCAACTAGCCATCCATACGAACTTGATCTTTCTGCTATTATTCTATTAGATACCATAGAAAATTACTATATTGATAGCAATGAATGTAACATATCATCATAATAGCATATCTACAATACTTTCCCATTTGAATATCATCAGCATTCATGCTCCCAAAAATCTCTCTATAGTATTAAATACATGTATATGTATTGATCTTTTCATTGCCCATTTTCACAAAACTTTGTCAAATTACTACTATCATTGTGATTTATGAGTTTGATAAATCATATGTCTACAATATACCATTGGGAAATAATGAAAATTTTTAACTCTTTGAATTTGGTGACCCCTTTCTTTCTTGTTCTTCCTAATAGTTATAATCATATATGGTAAGTTATAAACATGTAAAAACCTCCTAATTTATGTACAATAATCTATCATAATATCTTTTGTATCTTTTGAGATAGATAGATTTTGTAATTTGAATGTTATTACACTCTCAAAGATATATCATGGTGCAATTTCATTAATTTTCATGATCCATTTTTACATTTGTAGTATGGGTCTAATACCATGTTGAGTAACATGGATTATTTTCTACAAATGTACCAACATGTCCTTTTTAATTTATGTATTCCAAATTTAGATTTGGATCTCATATAAATATAAGAGGAGACATGTCTCTATGGAGTAATGACTATTTAATAATATTATATTAACATAAATAATAAATATATGTATATCAATATATATACTATTATATACAATAATATGTGTTATTTAATATTTATAATTATATATAGGAAAAGATGACTTACTAGCGACAATAATGTATCTTAGATCAAACAAATCTTACTATAACCTTAAGAGAGATGAATTTTCCACCTCTATCAGATGTCAAGTAGTTTATACTCTTTCCTCTTTCCTTTTCAACTCGTTACAAATACCAATTAAACAAATGGAACACATTATTTTTTTTAAGAAACATCACATTCATCATTCTAAAATAGTCATCAACCAATAGAATGAAATATCTATAAGGAAACTTGCAATAGAGATTATAACCATTTCCACAAAATCCATAAAGATCTAAAATAAATATACAACTAAAATCTAGATTTGAGAGAATACACAACATACCCACAAAAATTGTGAGACAAGATATACCCTGGGAAACGTTGATTGAGAGAAAAACCTAGCCTCTAATAGCATCCATCACCATATGCTATTAAAAAAAAAAAACCATTACAATACAACCATGGAAGCCTTCAATACCATAGCCATAACCAAGAAATCTAGGTGACAAAGCATGAATATACACATGATATGTCATGCTTACAACCTTTACAAATGCTCCCTTGGCTAACCTGTCAAGCCTTGTCCCGCTAAGCTTTTTCACTTTTTACCTTATGCCTTTTGTCTTCTCATACAACAAATACCCTTGTGGCTACTTATATAGTAAAAATTCCCCTAAAATCACCAAGTGGTATTACATAAACCATGTGTTGCCTAACTCACTGACTCCACATCTAATATTGGACATTTTATTTTATTTTTTTCCAAATATTAAATAATTACATGGAATATTATCACAATCCTACAATACAACTCATCAAGTTCATCCCATGGGAATATTTACATCTTGCACATCCATCTAGGTGCTCCTAGATACAACATTACATAATAAGATATAATAATACAATATAAAAATATTATGTAATGTGTGCAACACCCATTATCTCTACAATCTCCCACTTGTTGTATACATTACACAAGTTCAATTTGTAGCCACATAAATGAAAAAGGAAACAATCCCTCCCAACACATCCACCATCATGAATGAATGTAAAAAAATAAAGTATCTATAATCTTAAACATGAATCATCTCACCTCCTATTATGCCACTACCATCGAACATACATAAATTCCATCCAAGGAGAAAGCTACCCAACTTGCCACATTAGAAGGTCATAAATCCTTGTACGAACTAAAATTTCAAGCACAAAAAATTTAATCTAAAAGTAACTGATATATCTATAGTTTTCAAAATATCCATAGCTAAAATAGCACCCATAGCAAGTTTCAAACTCATATAATTATCCATAAATCCAAAAGTATACCAAGAAAATATCACATCATCAACATATCCAATCTATAACCTAGAATAACAAGCTCCAAGAGAAATATCTACCACATATATACCAAGAATATTTCACCACAAATGATAATCTAAAATCTATAGCCAATCCATTCACAACATCTCAAATAACTGAATCCATGTAGTCTGAAGGATATCTACGATACATAAACCAATAAGCTTAGAAAAAAATCTCATAAAAAATCTCCAACAACCTCCCAATCTCTCAACAAACAACAAAGGAAAGAGATAAATGATTAACCATGTCATCACTCACATGACATACATGAGCACAAACTAGTGATCACAATCTCTAACCAATCTCAAATCCAATGTTAGAAAAATTGAACATCTAGGAAGATAACCAAGACCAAAGAGGAACCATACAAATAATAACCTATATAATGTCTTTCTACTACATCTCTAGATGTAGATTGTGCAAGTATGATCTCCTCCATGAACCCCAAACAAGAATCCTCAACAAAACCCAAACCATACATATGTAATCATGGATGTAATCCATTCATAAGAACATCAAACTCATAAACCATTCCTAATCTAAGCAATATGCCCAATATAAAACCATCTTCCAAACTCAACCAGCATAAAAAAATATGCAAATGGAGATAATCAATGCTAAACCATCTCTTAAACAAACCCTATAAAACTAACTCATGTACTATAACTGAAGATCCATATTTATGAAAGAGAATAAAAAACATAATGCACTTGAGAGAAACGATGGGCTATACCTCTCAAGTAGAAAACTATCGAGTGGACCAAGAGAGAGGAATGAGAATGCTTATGAAGATATCCAAGACTCTGACTAAGACTCGTCTAAGAACAATCTCCTCTCAAGTCCATATATGGTGAATATCCCTCATAATTCCTACTGAAACCAAATAATTATCCAAATAAATAATTCTCTAATCCAAGAGAAATCAGCATCACCATTGTCTTTAAGTATCTATGAGCACCTATAACAAATATATCCGTGCCAACTCCAAATGTAACATAACAATATCATCAAGTTTCTAGCTTATGATCAATGTACTCAATACCAATAAAATAAATCAAGATCATTGTCAAATTTCCAACCATGGCCTGAGAAACATAAAAAAAAAAACATGATCTAACCATCTCAACCAAAGAGATAACATGCTCCATATGGACATGCTATAACATGTCAAAACTCTAAACATGTATCAAGGGTATAAGATGACATAAAAAATGAATCCATCCTAACACCAAGGATAACATGTCAAATGAAATCATAAACCACACTTTTGTGAAGAAACCCATTAGTCCTCAAGATGCAACCATCTCCACAAATCATGAAGAAAAACATCTCCACATAATATGCATATGACAAGTGTACTATGAAAATGTCAAAGATGAGTTTGCAACAACATGATCTAAGATAAATCTCCAACATCTACAAACTCTCAAAAAATATATCAATGCCAAAAAAACTCTCATTCAACCATGGTACCAAGTCACCTGTGGAATCATAAAATCCATCTCCTACATGAAGATCCTACATGTCTAAACACACAACCAAAGTGTCAATACCAAGTGAAACCAAGTTCTCAAAACCAAGAAGATATAAACTAAGCTATGAACTAATCCTATACTATCACCTAATCATGGTCACAACCTCCCACTAAACTTTCTATCCAAGCTATCCATGAAATTATGATTAAAAAAACTATCCTCTAACCATCATAATCAACCAAGGCATCAAAACATCAAAGAACTCAAAGTGCACATCATGAGCTCCTCAAAAGAAACCAAATAACCATGATCCTCAACCAAGAAGATATACCACCAAAACCAAATTAGGAATCCAAACCAATGAACATCAAGGATGTACCTATATATCTAATAATGTTATGCCAAAATCTATGTCACCATGATCACATCCATGAACTGAGCATTTGACTCTTAATATGTCTAACCTATTAGCATAAAATAGTCAACCACAATTATCCATGATAATTATAATTGGTAACAACACCTCGTCTCTTCTACATAATGATAAATAAGAAAATCATGTGACTTAGGGGATAAAAAACCTAATTCTAAACCACCAATCTAAATATGCATTAGTAATAAAAGAGCAATGAGAAAAGACAACCCATAACCAAGCTATAAATGCAACCTGTAAGTATAGATCACTTAAAATACTACATAATTTGTAAATTCAACAAGTCATCATACATATCCAAACCAAACCCTAGTAACCATATCATCGTGAGACCAATACGAAATATGAATTGGGTATACAATGACATAAAATACAAATTTTCAAAATATAGAATGTCATAAACTCACAATGTTATAATAGTCAATATATACCATAAATTGTTTAGATTAATATCTTACCAAATAAATCATGCCAAACCTAGACTAAATCTAAACCAATGTGTAGAGCTTTTCATTGACTACTCGAAGTCCAAAATCTCACTTTGTATGCCCTAATTTGTTCTCAAAATAAATAACATCTAACTTTCAAGCTCTTAAATCCTGAAAAAATATCAAAATTCATAGAACCAAACCTACATCAACTTGTAGTGCTCTACATAAAATTTTCAATGCCTATAAGAAGTCTAAAATTTGATGTTCTGAGTGAAAGTTATGGCCATTTTACAAAAAATGTCTTTTTACCATTTTGATTGCGATTTGTTTTTGTGACAAAAATTTTGATGAGATTAAATTTTACTACCATCACAGATTGAAACTAAAAGACCCTTTCATTTTCTCTAAAGATGACTAAACTAGTGCATATTATATATCAAAATATATGGAATCATCAACCAAGATCCAATAGTAAGGTTTGATTTTACCAATGAGGTAACTTCTACAATCTCCCCCTAAAACTCTCATTTAAATGAAATACCCAAAAAATCTTTTTGTCCCAAAATTTTAAATGCCCAACATGTACCAATATCCCATCATAACAACAAACCCAAAACCATCAAATCTGCAATAAACAACTCATATGTCTTGCCATTTCTTTTATCCTCTCATGCATTCCCATGGATTTGGTCTAGGGTTACAATAATAAAGCCATAGCCCCAATACCACTTGTAAGGAAACTTGTAATAAAGAATATAACCATTTATACATAACCCATAGTAGATCTGAAATGAATATGCAATTGAAATTCACATGCAAGAGAATACTCAACATACCCATAAAAATTGTGATATAAGATATACATTGGGAAAACCTCACTAAGGGAAAAACCTAGCCTCCAAAAGAATCCATCACCATGTTCTATTCAATAAAAACACCATTACAATATAACCATGGAAGACTTGAATGGCATAGCCACAACTAAGCAATCCATGTGAACAAACATGAATCTACACATCCCATGCCATGCTTCCAACCTTCACAAATAATCCCTCGGCTAGCCTGTCAAGCCTTGTCCTACTCAACTCTTTCCCTTTTTGCATTCTATGTTTTGTCTTCTCACACAAAAACTACCCTTGTGGCTACTTATATAGTAGCAAGTCCCGCAAAACCACCTAGTGGTATTATATAAACT
Organism: Cupressus sempervirens; assembly: GCA_028749045.1. NCBI lineage: Eukaryota > Viridiplantae > Streptophyta > Pinopsida > Cupressales > Cupressaceae > Cupressus > Cupressus sempervirens. The sequence goes on along the minus strand of CM053789.1, from coordinate 65,077,514 downwards.
ATGTGCTAAAACCTTGTGCTACCTAACTCGCTGACTCCACATTTAATATTCGACATTTAATTTCTTTTCTCTAATATTAAATAATTACATAAAATATTATCACAATGTTACAATACAAATAATCAAGCATATCTCATGGGAATATTTACATGTTGCACATCCATCTAGGTGCTCCTAGATACAATATTATATAATAAAATAAAATAACACAATATAACAATATTATACAATGTGTGCAACACCCATTATCTAAAAAATATTTGTCTCTTCAATTTATTTGAACACTAATAGGTCCATAAAGGTTAGTATGAACTAATTCTAAAATATCATTGGCTAAATAGGTCTTTCTCTTGAAATTAGACTTTATCATTTTTTTCCAATTGACATTATTTACACATAGCATTATTAGGTTTCTTTAGTTTTGGAAAACGTCTTAATCTTATGATCTTACTAATGCTTACCAAATTATCAAAGTTCACAAGAAATAACCTCTTATGCAAAAATTCAATATCTTTATATTGTGCAAATAAATATATCTCATCAAATAAATCTAGATAGAACAAGTTACTTTTTCTTTGATCACCACTTCCAATAACCTCACCATGAATATCAAATATCTTAGCTTTGTTGTGATGCAATTCAACTCTTCATCCTAATTATTTCAATTGTGAAACACTCAATAAGTTATAGCTAAGTTCTTAAACCAAACAAACATTGTGATACTTAATCTTATCACTTAATTTTATTGATCATTTATCTTTCAGAAGATATGGTGCATTTTTACTAAACTTAACACAACTATCCACATGGTTTCAAATTTACTTTCATCACTAGTCATGTGATGTGAAGAACAACTATCAATTATCCATCTATCACCTTAACTCACATATGAGATTAATGCAATTTTCTCATATTCATCAAAATCACCTTGCATTGAAACATATACAACTTCTTCATCATTACTTTCAGATTCATATCAATTTTTCTTCATAAATGTAATAAGATTTCTTGCCTTTATCTATCTAGTCCTTCTTTCTCTTAATCTGTTTATTATCTCTTTTTCTTTTTTTTCTTTTTTCCATTCTTTCATCCCAGTCTTCTCTATTAGGACATCTTGCAACAATATGACCAATTTTTTTACATGAAAATAGATTATAGGAAGTTTACCTATGTATTTTCCTTTGCCTCTTGGAAGTCCGTTAGCCATCAATTCTTTAAGCTCATCAAGTTCATCCTCAAAAATATCACTATTACTTTTCACACATTTTCTTTTTCCATTTTTACTAAGAACTAATTGTGATTTAAAAGTAGATTCAATTGTAGTAGGTGTGAAATTATCAAAATTTGAAATTTCAAAAGCAATAATACTACCAATCATAGCTTCTAAAGTTAGGTTATTACCATAAGTACTTCTCAATTCTTGTATTGCAAAAACCCTAATAGCATAAATAAGAAGTAGAGTTCTCAATACCTTGTAGATTATAGTCTCATCATCAATCTTTCCATTTTCTTCTCTAATGGAATTAAAAGACCTCTTTGATTCTTCCATAATATTGGAAAATATTATTTTAGACACCTAAATTTCATTACATCACTTTGGTAATCTTATTTAGTTATCTCTAAACGCATCATTAATTAAAATCCTATTTAATTAATCCTTTTCCTTCCCCTAGTTGATTAATCCTATTAAATCATCTATAGTCCTGATTGATAAATCAAATAAGCTATTATTTATCAATTAAATCCTATTCTTCTATCTAATTCCAAAATCTTCACTTATTAAATAAATCTATTTGATAAATAAAGCCCTGAAATCTAATAAACCCCTAACCTATTCCTAAACCCCCCTTTTAGCCTAATCCACCCAATCCACCCATACTAACTAAGCTTAGTCACTAACTCACCCACCCTCATGAATGTCATCCACTTGCATATCTCAAACAAGCCTAATCCAATCCTAAATCACGTCTAATCCTCTCCCTAAACTTGTCACATTCCCTAAGTGAGCTTAAGACTTTCCTAAGCCAAGAAAAGTCAACAATCTCAACTCCCTCCAAAATATCCCAACCACTTAGCCATGAATGCTCTTACAAAGGCCATAAAGACTCTTACAAGCCCATTCATTTCTCTTACAAGCACTTATGAAGGGTCTTTATGAAGATATTATCCCTTGAGCCTCCTTTGTTGACTCATCCTTGCCCTTTCCTCCATCCACTCACCCTGCGACATGTGTCACTCCCTGATTGGTGCTAAACAAGCACAATCTATGTGCTCCCCTTTGAGTGCATCTAAGCCCTCCATAATATTTTTCCTCTCCTTCCATCTTAGCCCTCCATCCCTCAAGCTCTCAGCTAATAAATTGAATCCCCCCCCCCCCCAAGCCATTTCACCACAATCTTGGAGCTAAAGTTATAATGCCCTTTTCAAAGCCAAAACCACCAACCTTAACCTTATAATGCCAAATTGAGAGCTCAAAAAGCTACCAATTTTCCATTACCCAACATCCATTGAAGAAAATTTGAGCACTTGAGCATACATCTCAACCCTTAGACTCATCTATCAAGCAAAGAGCTAAATCCTATTGGGAGAGTCCATTCATTTGGCTCACATTTTCAATTGGGATTTCCTCTTTAGTCTCTCATTTATGTTATGGTATTTTAGTTTGTAAATGCTTTTGATTTCTTAATTTAATTTTTGTAACATACTAATATAACATACACATTTTGGCACGCTCTGTGGGACCCCGTTATGGGTCATTTCAATCCATATTTTATTATTTGAAACTAACCATCAAACATTTTTTGTTGTTTGAGTGAGCTGTAGGGTGTTTTCTTTATTTTTGCAGGTTGAAGGATGCACTTTAGAAGAAGACATACCCTCCAAAAACTCAAAAATAATCAAAATAATCAATTTTTTTTGGAAAAAACCACGCATTTGAGTTTTTTTCACGCCTAGTGTCGTCTCCGCAGATTGGCATCTGCACTTGGTGAACTGTCGTCTGTGCCTGATGAACTATTGTCTGTCGATCACCAAACTATCATCTTTGAAACATTAATTATCATCTCTGCTTCTTTTTCTGTCATCTCTAAAGTTTGGCGTCTCTGCCAGATGCTCTATCATCTCTGTCGCCGCCTCTAATCTTTTGTCATCTTCGCTACCATCTCTCCTACTCTATTGCCTCCGCTATCGCCAACCCAAACCATCATCTCCAAAAATTAGCATCTTTGCAAATTAGTGTCTCCACTTGTCTCCTATTTTTTGCGCCACCAAATCGACCTGTCATCTCTGCTTCTTTCTCTGTTGTCTCCACAGATTAGCATCTTCAAATTTTGGCATCTCCACCTGATGAAATGTTGTCTCTGCCTGTTTATGTTGCATTTCTATTTTAGCATATCAGTTCCATAGAGTAGAGGTTTTTCTAAGCATTTTTACGCCTAGGAAAAAGAACAAAAAAAGTTAAAATTTTTGTTCCCATAGTTAAGCTTTCATTTTGGAAGATTTTGGGTGACTAATCATTTTACCTTTTTGTCTCATTGCAGGTTGGAGCAACAAACTTAATAATTTTTTTTAAGTTTTTCGTGGAATGAACTTGAATGGTTAAACACATTTTTCTTTGAATGTATGTTGTTCAAAACACACTCTTGAATGCCATGGATTAAAATCAATTTTCCTTGGAATGCATGCTTAAAACAAACAACTCAATCTTGAATGCAAAAGATCAATTAACGATTGCAATATCTCACATTTCAATTTTTGGTGCATTAAAAAGAACAAACAAATCTCTCTTTTTCATGCAACTTAGGCAAAGTTAATTTTTGAACACTTAAGAAATTTGTTAAGTTAAAAACAAGTCAACAAAAATCAAATTGAGTAGTTTCTTCATTGGACTCACCCTCTTTAATCAACCATCAATTTAACCATTGGTTGCAATCTCAGCACCATCTATGGGGATGGGTCCACCTAAGAGGGTGTTAAGTGCTCCACAAATATCAAACTTCACTTTTATTTTAATTAGTTTTTCTAACATAGAAAATTCTTTGAATGCACATTAGGTTCGCTAACACTTCATTTGGGCACTAAAATTGAACAACTCTTGACGTGAAGGGCCTCTGGGCGCACGTTTGAAATCAAATTTCACACACTTTTTTTTTGGGCTTAAAACCAACTCACACTCAATCTTGAATGCCTTAAATAAAAATCAATCGATACTTGATGTGGAGGGCCTCCGAGCATGTGGGTTTACTTTTTTGTTGATCCTAGCTCTTCTTCTTCTATTCATTCTTCGATCGATTTTACTTTTGTTAACGCTTCAAGTTGGAATTGAACATTGTCTCTTAAACATGAGTGCTTGCAAAGTCTAGGCCAACAAACATAAGAGTCAGTTGGTAAAAGAACAAGTGTGTTTTTTAGCCCAAGGTCATCCAAGTCTTCTCTCCCCTTGTCATCTTTCAAGGCCATCTTGGGTCCATAAGATTAGGATCCAAAACCTTGTTTCTCTTTTTAGGAGGCCTTCTTGGGGATTTCATCACCCCTTGGGACGACCTCAACTCCAGTTTTCTGACAGAGTATAAATATTGGGAGGTGAATTCAAAGACACCTCTCTTGGAATCAAAATTTTGTCACTCGAATTAAGCCTCAAAGAACTTTATACCCTTGAGAAGTGAAAAAGGAGAAGTGGGTTACCGCTCCTCTCGGCTGTGTGACATCTTTTTGTTTTCATCTATGGTTTTGGGCCTCACATACCTAGGTATATCAAGGACTCCCTAGCTAAACCAACTGTCAGCCTTGTAGACAACCATCTAGGATGTTAATGTGTTTGAAGTGACTAATTGAAACATTTGTAAAACATACCTTGGCGCAAGTATCACATTCTAAGAATAAAAAATTCTATCTAGTTTTTTCTATCTATTGCTTGATCTTTTATTTGTTGAATGACTGTTTTCCAAACTTGGTAAATCCTAGCTCAGGGCATACTTAACGTAGTCACTACCTATGTCAAAAGTTGAACAAGTTGAAGCAAAATAACCAAGATCTCTCAAAGCTGAGTAGATTTAGGAATTCATGTCAGAACAACCCAAACCCAAACAGAAGTTCCACAAAGTTAAACTCAAGCCATCTTAGGCATACCAAGAACTTTTAGCCAAGAGAAAGGAACTAACACCAAGTCCTTGAATTGCCAAACTCCAGAAAGTAGAGGAAAAAGCTACTGATGAAGCCCTTCAAGATGTCGGGTTAGATCACACCATCCAACTTAACCAACATCTAAGACTTAACAATGCTTATGCCTTACCAACTAGGCGTGATTTCTATGATTAGACCCCCTTGTTTCTCCACATCTTCTTGCATAAGCTTCACTTTTGCATTAGAGTCATCTTTGTAGGTAAGCCAACCATCCTTAGTCATCCCCTTAAACATTTTAGCTCATTCATCTCATTTAGAACCAAACCATCTAGCCAACAATCAAAACCTCACATCCAAGCCTTCAAAATTGTTGTCACCTTGCCAAAAGTTTTCCATTCCTAAACATCTTCCAAATCTACCAATCTCACCAAGGTTATCCCTTTGACAGAGCTTTGTCTAGGGTAATCTAGCTTTGTCACTTGTTATCCCTCATCATCTTGAGCTAAAGATTGGGATCCACAAGTGGTCAATCTTGTGTTCTTCCTAAAGGATCATCAGTCTATCCTTAAGTTGACACAATCACCACTAAGCTTGCACATAGGAAAGCAAACCTTTCATGCTTTGGCAACATATATTTGAAGTTAGAATCCCCAACCCAATACTCCTTAGGTTTTTTCATATAGCTTTGCCTCAACCTAGGAAATCATTTTGCATAGAAAAGCCTTCTCCTTTTGCATCCATCAACATTGTTGCATTTCATCCCTAGGAACATTTTCATGCCACCCATCACTCAATTAGCCAAGAAGAAAGAAAAAATGGAACTCTATCATTTGGATCAAACAACATCACCCCCCTTTAGCACTTAGTCATCCTTTAGCCCAGAAAAAGCTACACCACCACCTATTGACATTGAAGCTTTCATGAACCAACTAGGAAATGTAGTATTGGACACCTTTCTTAATCTTGTTGGACAGATATCATGTTGGACACCTTTCATCCTCATGTGCCCTATCTTTCAAACCCACTGACATACCCATGGTCAAGCCAGATCACACCCTTCCACTTTGTATAGCCATCATGGTATCCAATTTTGTCGTAAAAAGAGTAATGATAGATAATGGATCAGCCTTGAATATTTTCACCCTAAAATTCATAAAACAAACTGGGTATATCAAGGTAGATATCATCAGTGAGGTTATCACCATCAAAGCTTATGACAACTTGGAAAGAACAACAAAAGGAACTATTTTGCTACCAATAAAGGTTGGGCCAATCATCCAAGAAACACTCTGCCATGTTATTGATCTAAACCTACCATTCAACATCCTCCTCAGGTGCCCATGGATTCATGGCATGAAAGCCATTCCATCCACTTACCATCAGTGCGTCAAATTTTTGCATCAGGGCACTGAGGTAACCATCCATGCCGATCCAGAACCCTTTTCTTATTGCAATGCGGTTGAAGCTTCATATATAAACCATTTCCATAGAATTAATATTGGCACATCCATCACCAGCTCATCTCACACTTGTAATGACCCAGAAACCATCCTCACCTCCACCCTATCTATCGCAAAGATCAATAATAAAGGTTGTGGAGAGTATAGTTTGTCAGATGCATTTGCTGTCAGAGCACTCCCACTTGATCCACATGCCCATGGACGATTGACATATCACAAAGCTAAGGAGATTCCACCTCCTCAATACAAACAATTTGGCCCAACAACCTTTGTATCCTCAAATATTCATCTTCATGAGGAGCTCACTCCAGGTATCAAAAATTGGTTACATAAGGATGCACCTCCAAGAAATCAAGCATGCCTTGATCACTTCAGCTAGAAGTATCCCCAAGAACATAATCTTATCACTAACAAATGGAACTATCAAGGAGGTGGTCTAGAACCAAAAGAAAGAGGCATGTAGTGCCCCATCGAATCACACAAGTGGGAAACAAAGTCAGGTCTTGGCTTTGGCATACCCACAACTAGGGGCACCAACGAGAATGGTCATACTTTTTCAAACATTCACTGCGACCTTGTCAAAATCGAAGACATTCCTAAGGAAGTTGAAAAGAGAGCCTATGATGATATTCTAGACTAAATCTCCCTCGGAGACTCTGTTCTCCAAGAACTATCCATCCATTTCATTGACCTACCACTCGCCCATCCACAACTCATAGATTGGGACCAACCAAGCGTCATACACATTGATGAGTTCACATCAGAGGAAGTGCTTCTGAGATTCATGGGAGCTAAAACACCTCACAAGAAAACCAAGCCAGATTCTACCTATATCTATAAGCTAGATCCCAAGGGGTATTTTGGAGAAAATCCCCAACCTGGTTCCAATACACCCAAAACTGGATCTAAGGTGAATCTGGGACTAGCTAAGGTAGCAAAGAGAATCCCTCAGCAAGAAAATCTAGAGTCGTACGGAGAACATGAGGATTTAGCATTGCCTCCTCAAGATAATCGACTAGAGGTGTCTTCTATTCTAATTGAGGATACTAGAGAAGTCAATATCGGTTCTTTAGAGATCCCCAAACTTATTCACATTGTTGCATCCCTCTCACAAGACCAAGTTGGCCTCCTCTTTGAGGTCTTAAGAGAGAAGATTGGCTGATTTGCATGGTCATATCAAGACATGCCAGGACTTGATCCAAAGGTTGTAGTTCATCATCTTGCAGTCGATCCCAAGATCTAGCCCGTCACACAAAAGCTTAGAAAAATGCACCCCAAGGTGGCATTACTAGTCAAAGCTGAATTAGAAAGAATGTGAGCTGCTAAGGTTATCTGACCTATCGACTACTCGGAGTGGATCTCCAACATGGTCCTTGTCACTAAGCCTTTTGGTGACATCAGAATATGCACTGATTTCAGAGATCTTAACAAAGCTTGTCCAAAAGATCATTTTCCCTTTCCCAAGATAGATATGATTGTAGATCTTACAGCTGGACATGAAATTTTGTCCCTCATGGATGAATTTTTTGGGTACAAACAAATCAAGATTGCAGAAGAGGATCAGCATAAGACAACATTCACTACCCCTTGGGGAACCTTTTGTTACAACATGATGCCTTTTGGCCTAAAGAATGCTGGGGCTACCTATCAAAGAGCTATGACAGCCATTTTCCATGATTCTATCCATAGCATTTTGGAGGATTATGTGAACGATATCTTGGTCAAATATCATACATTCATGGATTATCTTGCTGACCTAGAGAAATTCTTTGATAGGTTAGCCAAATATCATCTCATGTTGAATCCTAGGAAATGTGTTTTTGGGGTCACATCTGGTAAGCTTCTAGGCTTTATAGTTTCTAAACAAGGTATAGAGATCGACCCCAAGAAGGTCAAGGCTATCTTAGACACGCTTCTTCCCAAGACACTATGCCAGCTTCTCTCTCTTCAGGGAAAGCTCCAATCCATTCAGTGCTTCATCTTCCAGCTTGTAGATAAGTGTACACCATTTACACATTTACTGAAGAAGGATGAAAACTTCAAATGGGATCCTTTATGTCAACGCGGCTTTGATCAGCTCAAGCAGTATCTCGCCAATCCCCCTATCTTGATTCCACCAGTTCTTGTTTGACCCTTGATCTTGTAGATATCAGCAACACCTACTACTCTAAGGGCACTTCTAGCATAGCTCGATGACTACAGTAGAGAAAGAGCCATCTACTATATCAATAGAACCCTAGTTGGTTATGAACTCAATTATACTCCTATGGAAAAAGCTTGTTTGGCAGTTGTTTTCTCAACTCAAAAGCTTCGCCACTACATGCTAAGTCGTACCATCGAACTAGTCTCCAAGATAGACCCTCTCAAGTATATGCTCTCCATAATAGCACTTACAGGCCATTTGGCCAAATGGGTTATGCTCCTTAGCGAATTTAACATCCCATATGTGGACAGAAAAGAAATCAAAGGGGAAGCTATAGTAGATCGCCTAGCTGATGCACCTCTAATAGATGCATATCCTTTGATCACAAAATTTCTAGATGAGCATATTTGCCTAATTGAAAAACAACCCCCATGGAAGCTTTATTTTGATGGTTCATACACATCTCATGGATCAGGGGCAGGAATATTGTTGGTCAGCCCTCAAGGAGATTACATTCCAAAAGCCTTCAAGCTACAATTCCCTAGCACCAACAATATAGCTGAATATGAGGCTCTCATAGCAAGATTAAAGATATCTATAGAATGGAACATCACCAAGTTACAAATCTTCAGCGATTCTTAGCTCATCATCAAGAAAGCACTAAATGAATATCAAACAAAAGATGAAAATCTATTACCCTACAAAGAGCTAGTTGATCAGCTAACCTAGCATTTTACAAAGCTTCAATTTACAAAAGTGCCTTGAATATAGAAAAAAGTAGTAGATGCTATGGCTATTATTGGCTCGCTCTTGGAAATTCCCCAAGCGGCTATGCAGTATGAGTTTTTAGTTGATCAGCTCCTCACACCTACCTATGTGAATGATGACTCAAACTGTGTTTGTATCTTGGTTGGTCCCCAATCCCCTTGGTACCATGAGATTCACACTTACCTTAAAGATGGTATCATCTCCCCTCACCTCACATGTACCCAATGCCAAAACCTCATCTGAAAATCATCCCGCTATGTCATCATAGCCAATACCCTATATTGTCAAGGTTATCACGATACTCTCTTTAGGTGTTTAGACCAAAACAAGGCCGTGATGGTCTTAAAAGAAGTACACTTTGGAATTTGTGGTGCCTACATGAGTGGTATTGTCCTAGCACGAAAAATCCTTAGAGTAGGCTACTATTGGCCTACCATTGAAGAAGACTCCTGTGAATTTGTCAGAAAGTGTCTCCCATGTCAATAGCATGCCAATCCTGTGCATGCTCCAACACAAGATCTACAACCTATTGCACCAACTTGGTCTTTTGCTTGTTGGGGCCTTGATCTAGTTGGAACTATCACACCTCTCTCATCTGATGGACATAAATGGATCATAACAGCTACAGACTATTTCACTAAATGGGTAGAAGCAATCCCCCTAGTCTCAGCTATAGGAGTTCAGGTCTCCAAGTTCATCTTATAGCACATTTTTTGCCACTTCGGCATCCCATCCACCATCTTCACCAACCACAAAGGTAACTTTGAAAATATCAACATGAAAGAATTGTGTACTTCTCTTCGCATCCATCACTACTTTTCTAGCCCATATTTCCCACAAGGTAATTACTAGGAAGAGGCAACTAATAAAACCCTCCTCAAAATCCTAAAGAAAGTTGTCAATGATTTCAGCCGTGATTGGCACCTACAAATAAATCCAGCCCTATGGGCCTATCAAACGTCCTTTCATACATCCATAGGCACAACCCCCTACTCCCTAGTCTATTGTGCCAAAGTAGTACTACCTATAGAGGTTGAACTTCCCTCCTTGTACATATCTTTGCAAGGGAAAATAATAGATGAAGAATACAGAGTAGCCAAACTCAGCCAGCTAGATCTCTTAGACGAGAAGCAAAAACAAGCCTATGATCATCTCACAATCTATCAAACTTGTCTCAAAAGAAATTTCAACAAGAAGGTGCTTCCATGACACTTTCAGCTAGGCAACATGGTCCTCAAAGAAAATATGAAAATCCAAGAAGATCGAGAAAAGAAACGTAAGTTTGAACCTACATGGCTTGGTCCTTATGTTGTCACTACCTCCTTTGGCTCCAGAGCCTATCAACTATCTACACCAGAAGGAGAACTCTTGAATGATCCTACTAACATCATTCATCTCAAGAAGTTCTATGATGGATGATCCTTGGTATACATAGCTTGAGAAAATACAAAAAAAGTAGTAAAGAGAAATAAGCATCCAATGGTGAAAATTTGGCAATTCAAGTGCCTTAGATAGGTACCTTGGTGAAAACCTGGTAATTCAGGCACCCTGTGTACTAAGACTAATCCATTAGCTATCACTATCCTATCCCTTATCCATTCACCCACCATCCCATAAAACACCTACTTGTTCCCTTGTTGTTCCAACCAAATATCCAAAATCCAATGAAGCTTGTAAATCTTGTACCTCAGCTTGTAATGCTTGTACCCCAGCTTGTAAATCTTGTATCATCCCTTGTATCATAGCCTGTATATCCAAATCTTGTTGAAAGCTTGTACCATATTCTAGCTTGTATTATATGCCAAATCTTGTATCCTATCACATGTACACAAAGAATCACATTTTGCTTAAGCTTTTCGCAAACCATCTACCTATCCACCTCTCAACTATTACAGACATCCCACCCTTCACGAACATTTCCATCTCACAAAAACTAAAACATGAACAACCTTGTACATTTGTAACATATCTTGGTCTATCAGCTTGTGCATCCTCTTTGATCAGCATCTTGCACACATCACACAACCCTTGGTTAGCTATTCCAAAGCATCCTTTAGCTAGATCTCCTATCACCAAAGTGTTATCCTTCTTAGTTCAGCTTGCTAGATGCATCACTCATCCAGATCCATCAGTTTAGGTGCTCTTTGATAGATCCTTGTAGGATATAGCTTTCCTCATGTCTGATCTTGGTCTGTTAGTACCTCATCCTCCCCATCTCATTGGAAAACGGTTCTCTTTTGGATTTTCGCTTTCTTTTGATTTGGAATCTTCCCTTTTGGATCTTGAAATATCTTTTCCAAGAAATCTTTTTGTTCCCTCCTCAAGGTTGTCATGATCTTCCATATCATGGTATACTCTGAATGGGGCAATCTGAGTGTAAGTTCTTGATTAGGTCTTTTGTTTGTTTCTTTTTTTTGCTTGTGGGTTACCCAGTGTTGGTTCCATGCTGCTTCCTTTGTGAATCATGTGTGATGCTGGGGAAATCCTTGTGTGTTTGTTTTGAGTTAGTTCGTCAGTCCTCTAGATGGTTGGTGAAAAGGCCTTGATGTTCTTGGTAACCTTGGAAATTAACCAATAGTCCTATAGAAAATCTAGAGCTCAACTACATGGTGGTACTTCTCTTTGAAGTATCCCCCTACTCAATAAGCTTCAATGGATTCCCTTTATCTCCATTATCCTCCATCCATATCCCACATCCATCCCTCCTACCCCAGCTTGTGCAACTATATCTCTCAGAATCAATCATTACTCTTAGCTTTAGGGATCCACAATCCTAGTCTTAGGGATCCACCAATCCAATCAATCCACCAAGCCTCATCTTTCGAGATCTACAATCCTAGTCCTAGGGATCTCTAAAACCCATCTGCTGCTAATTCGACTCTTCGAAATCATGTTACATCAGCTTTTTCATCCCATCATGCCTCCCCCTATCCTGGATTCCTTTTTATAGCACTCTGCTCCTTCATCCTCCACCTTCCCTAAAGTCTTAAGCTTACTTCCTCTTGTGCATCTTATTCTCCCTTTATCATTCTCCTGTGGTGAGAGTTTGAGCTAATTTCGCCTCTTCTCTTAAGCTAATCTGAGTCTTCTTGCTCATCTCAAATTCTTGTACTTTTCAAGAAACCATCGAGTCTTGTTTTCTCTCACCGCTGCCTCCTTGAAGGGGCATCAACTAATTCTAGTCTCTCCTCTTCTTATCCGGGACTGGGGAAACCTTGTTGGTAAAACATTTTCCTCGTATCGTCTTCATTCAAACTTCTCTGAAATAGTGTTGTCTCAACACTATGTCAAAGAAGGGCAAAATGTAGACACCTAAGTTTGATTACATCACTTTGGTAATCTTATTTAGTTATCTCTAAAGGCATCATTAATTAAAATCCTATTTAACTAATCCTTTGCCTTCCCCTAGTTGATTAATCCTACTAAATCATCTATAGTCCTAATTGATAAATCAAATAATCTATTGTTTATCAATTAAATCCTATTCTTCTATCCAATTCCAAAATCTCCATTTATTAAATAAATCTATTTGATAAGTAAAGCCCTTAAATCTAATAAACCCCTAACCTATTCCTAAACCCCCCTTTTAGCCTAATCCACCCCATCCACCCATACTAACTAAGCCTAGTCACTAACTCACCCACCCTCATGAATGCCATCCACTTGCATATCTCTAACAAGCCTAATCTAATTCTAAATCATCTCTAATCCTCTCCCTAATCTTGTCACATTCCCTAAGTGAGCTTAAGACTTTCCTAAGCCAAGCAAAGTTAACAATCTTAACTCCCTCCAAAATATCCCAATCACTTAGCCATGAATGCTCTTATAAAGGCCATAAAGACCCTTACAAGCCCATTCATTGCTCTTACAAGCACTTATGAAAGGTCTTTATGAAGATATTATCCCTTGAGCCTCCTTTTTTGACTCATCCTTGCCCTTTCCTCCATCCACTCACCCTGTGACATGTGTCACTCCCTGAATGGTGCTAAACAAGCACAATCCATGCCCTCCCCTTTGAGTGCATCTAAGCCCTCCATAAGCTTTTTCCTCTCCTTCCATCTTAGCCCTCCATCCCTCAAGCCCTTAGCCTATAAATTGAATCCCCCCCAAGCCACTTCATCGTAATCTTGGAGCTAAAGTTATAATGCCCTTTTGAGAGCCAAAACCACCAACCTTAACCTTATAATGCCAAATTGAGAGCTCACAAAGCTACCAATTTTCCATTACCCAACATCAATTGAAGAAACTTTGAGCACTTGAGCATACATCTCAACCCTTAGACTAATCTACCAAGCAAAGAGCTAAATCCTATTGGGAGAGTCCATTCATTTGGCTCACATTTCCAATTGGGGTTTCCTCTTTAGTCTCTCATTTATGTTATGGTATTTTAGTTTGTAAATGCTTTTTATTTCTTAATTAAGTGTTTCTAACATACTAATATAGCATACACAATTATCACCTTCCATCTTTACCATTTCATCAAACTTACCTCTCAAGCTTTCTAATTTATCCCTCGAGATATTTTGTCTCCTCCATAGATGGTTTTAAGTGTATCTCACATCTCCTTGGTAGTATTTCTATATTTTATGTCATTAAACTCGACATAGCCTCATCAAACTTTTCCATGCAAGGAAGTTCTCTTTGTTCAACCTCAACACCTCATTTTTTTATATCTTGATCTTTAGCATCAAACACCTTCAAAATTTTCTCTAAGAGCACCAATGCTTTGATACCAATTGTTATAATTTTTAGAATAACTAGGAGGGTGGGGTTGAATTGGTTATCTAAGGTCCAAATGTACCAATTTAAAAATCAAACACTTCAACTATCTCATATCTAAGTATCCATTAGCTCAGTCTCTATAGAATATTATCAATAACACCAACTACTAGTCCACTATCCTAGTAATAACAAAATTATAGAATAGAAAACATTAATATTAAACCATCACACATAAAATCCACACAAGTTTGACTCTAGGATTTAATGTAGAATCCCAATTTGGGAAATACTACTAGTAACATGTCACCATTCTTTTCACTCTTTTAAACTGAGTTCTATTAGGATCCAACCCTATTAAAGGTTACAATTTTTTTAATTAAATGTGACCATATTAAAGGATTTAATCATTCTATTAGGTTTAACATATGATTGTTAAGTCAACCTTGATTAAATGATTTTAATATTGATACAGTGGTTAGAATGTAATAGTAAGTTTGATCTGACATATACAACTCACTTACACATATAAGTCACACTTAAGTTAACATGCTAATCTATTGACTAACCTTCATTTTCATCTTTGTCAATGATTTGGATGGCAACCCTTCAAACAATCAATCTTGACCACTTCACAACTCTTCTCAACCTCATGCTTAAGTTTTCTAATCAATAGCATCAAAAACTTCTCCAACCCTCTTATGTCTTTACTAGCTCTACTAACCTCTATATTCTTATCCCTTGTACCTACTTAAATAGGAAACTTTTATCTTTTTCCTCTTAAATACCACCATAGATCTTAGTGCTAGAAACAATAGTCCACCAACATAAGTGACAGAGTAGGGCATGAATCAATTATCATATAGTTAAAATATTTAACTTCTTTAAAAAAAACTTAAATATTCAACCAAATTAAATAACAACCATAATAAGATACACATATATAATTACATCAATTATGTTAACTAGGGAAACTCTTGATCAAAGGGAAAACCCTAGTGGGAATGATGCCCACAAGATGATGTACTAATATAAATATTCCTTGTCAGAAGATGGACCTTGTTAGGATTCTATTACAATATTTGATACATATGAGTCCCTATTAGGAGATTCCAAACCTATTAGGAGTTGTATCAACCCTATTAGGAGTTATAGTACAATATATGCAAGAAGAATCCAATGCCCAAGCATGCAATTTCAACTAAAAGAAGAGCTCATTGCTTAAATGTGTAATTTACTATTATGTTTTTTTTTCCTAGTTCTATCAACCAAAAAAATCACTTATAGACCTTGTAGACTAGGTCAAAAACCTCAAATACAAATATAAAACCCTAGATCTCTCAACAAAACTTTGGCTCTTTCACTTCTGCACTACTCTGGTCAACTTTGAATTTCTCTCTTATTGTTACTTATCATCAATCATAAAACCATTTCATCCATATTTTATGATAAGAAAAATTTCATTCCTTTATATCGAGTCCTTAAAATAATTCCCTAAATCGACTGTTAGACCTTCTCAATTATTCATTATAGGACCACTTTACAAACACATTACATTTAGTGATAACATTAATCTTTTTCCTTACAACTTTAATATCATTTTGTACATGCAATATAAAAATGAGAAAACTTAGCCAAGCCATTACCAACATGTCTTCTTCATGTCCTCAACCTCAATTCTCTAAATAACAATTATCTAAGAGGTATAACAAGTTTATCAGAGCATGCCTTTGTATCCTCTATCTCAAAACAAGCATCACAAAAACTTACATAACTCCTTATAGACTTATCATTTCTTCTTCCAATGTTAGCTTCATATACTAGATAATCATACATATCTCCCATAACCTTGGGTAGTTATAATACTTAACTAACCATCTATACCAACTTGATCTTTCTGTTGTTCTTTTATTAGATACTGTAGAAAATTGTTATGTTGACATCAATGACAAACATATTCATGAATGTAACATATCATCATAGTAACATATCTAAAATACTTTCCCATAGAAATATCATCAACATTCATTCTTTTAAAAATCTCCCCATTTGGCATTGATGTCAACATAGATGAAAAACATCTAGTTCCAAGAATACCAAAAAAACACTATTCATCTTACTTTTTGACTCCTCTTCATTAATCATTCTGCCCAATTGATATGGCTGAGTGTACTTTCTATCAAATGGTCATTCCATGGTGTACATCTTCTAAACATACTATACTCATGTTGAACTTCTGTAACTGTCATGCATACTATTTTTCGATGCTCTTTTTCATGTCAAACTCTTTTCCCATTGACATCAATGTGAAAATTTTCAGCAACTAACTATACTAAATCAAACTCTACAACAATTGATTCTTACATAGCTCTACTATCCAAAGACAATATTCAAAACAACATTTAACAAGAGTCGTTGATGACTTTGTCCATCATAGATACTCCCCAATATAGGAAGCATCAACATTAAGTCTAGACAAAAATGGTGCTCTATTGCACTAGATTGATGAACTCTTACATCATCTACTATGATGTAGGAAGGGGCATAACCCCAAGCATACCTCACAAATACTCAAAAGTCTCTTTGGGAAGAGGCTTAGTGAATATATTTACAATCTAATCTTTAGTGCTCACATACTCTAATCAAATGTCTTTTTTTGTAACTTTCTCTATCAATATGTGATACTTAATAGAAATATGCTTAGTCCTCAAATGTAATAGTAAATTCTTAGACATATTTAATGTTCTTGTATTTTTAATACCCCATAATTGGCACATTACCATGTTAACCAATTCTGGTCCATTTTAATCAATCCTAAGTCCTCTTTTACTAGGCAATTCTAATTTTGATTATTGCTACTTGACCTAAGTGTCAAATGAAGAAAACCCTAATCTAGATTAATCAAAATCTTTATTTAATTCCTAAGTATTGACTCAAATTAGCTACATTAAACCTATTAATTATGATTTAATTATAAGTCTTCATACTTTAATTAAATTAAAATGGCCTCTTTAGCTAATGTGAAAAGGAATTAAATGAATTTAATTTTAATAAGATAATGTCCTCATTTTAATTATTGGGCTTAATTATTCAATTAATTGAAATTATGCATTTATGAGGTCATATCCTATTTTATTAAAATAAATATATTCTCCAAAGTCTTCTCCATAGTTCAAAAATGGGAATTTTGAGTGAACTACAACTTGAAATAGAATTAACTCAATTAACTCTCCATCACACTCAGATCTGAAATAGTTAACTTCATCTGCATAGGGAATTTTCCATTCTGACTCAATCTCATCTTCAATCTCAATAATTCATTCTAATCAATTTTGACCATTGATCAATACTAGGATTCTATTTAAGGAGCCTTCAATTCCTCATTATGGAGGTTGAATTTATTTTGCATCTAATTTATGCTAAAATATCTACCCATTTTCTCATACATCCATAGCTTAAATTTTTAGCATTATAAAATCATCTTAGATTAATATGCATACATATAGTAAAGTTTTGTTTCTTTTGTTCTTAGATTAATTGCATCTCATCTAGTATAATATTTTATTCTCATATATCTTTACAAAATCCTTTGTACAAGAGGTCTAGTTCTAGCTTCTCATTCTTAGAGAAATAGCATAATCCATCTAGTTAGGAGGCAACAAATTGATTTGCCAAATTATTTCAGATGAACAACTCTATGTTCATTCCAAGATGGTTTCACATATAAGGACCATTTTGAAGTGTGTGTGAAGAGTGAGGCCAACATTTATCATACACATTTCTAGTACCCATTGTGGGGCCAAGAAATCAAGTTTTTTGCCTCATTTATTTTGTTTTTCTACATTTTTTATATCCTATCACTGTCATTCATATAGTTTTCCAGATTATCATGCAATAAATCTGATTTTCATGTAAATAAATTGAGATTTCAACCCTTTCATTGCACTTCCTCATGAAAATAAGTGTATAATTATTTGGTGTCTCATGCATTACACACTATTTTCCCATGAAGGCCTTTGTAGAATTTCACACAAAAGTTTGCATCGAAAAATCCAAATGTATGTTTTAGAATTCAATTTTATCATCATGTTTTGACTAACAAGTTTTTTTTGAAGCAATTTCATTTTTTATTTCTAATTTTCTATAGCTTAACAGTGGTTTATAGGATTCTCATTAAAGATACCTTACCATAAACATTTGAAATAGTACTAATTATTTGATTGTGGGACATTTGTCAAAGAACTCATTTCAAACCTACTTAAGCATCATGTTCTATTTTACTACTTTCTTTCACGTAGTATAAATAGAGCTTGTGAAACTTTGTAAGGTGAAAGATAGAGGAATAGGGGAGTTGCTCTCTACTACTTGGAAGTGATACCTAAGAGTAAATCAAAAACCTAGATGCCTTGTAAAGATAGTATTTGAGGGAGGCAAGCAAGTTAGTGGTTCTCCTATATGAGTCTTTTCTATGAAGGGATGATGATTTCCTTTACAAAGTCAAAATATTGAGGAAAGAAAAGTCTAGACCAATAGGCTAATTCAGTGATGAATTTCTCATGCATGTTTGGGCAAGGTGACGATGTAGAGGATTATGCTCTTCCCCTTGAGGGAAATAAGAAACATGGACCCTTTGATCTGAACTACCAGTCCTAGTCAACCTTTATAGGGCCTATTGGAGCAATCCAACCTCTAGGAATCACCCAAGTGAGCATGCTCCTTTCACTAGAGATTTCACCTCACAATAATAAAGGAGCTTTTTAGAGAAAACAACTTTAAAGACATATTAATTTCTTCCTCTTGGTTCTTGATATCACATATCAAGAGGAGCCTCTGTCTGTTGCACTGGTAGGCATGGATGTTAATATTTCTAGTCAAGTTTTTGCACTTTTAGATGCTAGTGTGGAGTGCTAGCATTAAATTCCTTTATGAAGCCACTAGGGGTTAATTTGAATGGAAGCCAAGTAAAAATCTCTTAGTTAGTTACTATTTGGTTCACCTTTGAAAGTGGGCATGATCTTTGTGCAAGGAGGGGGAAGAATCTATTCTATAGTTTCTCACCATAGGCATGTACTTGGATGCTAAAAGGTGGTATATGCACTTGAACCCTACCACAAGGGTGTTCATATAGTGTATACACTATTGAATCCTTGGAATACACCAAAAACATGGGCTCCCTCTACTTGGATGACATATCTATGTAATGTGAATGCATGAACATAAGTTGTAAGACAAAGGTTTTGCTTCCTCTACCATTTTTGGTTATAGGGATAAATAATTTCCTTTGAGTCTTTAAACTTGTCCAAATTTGTCAAACAAACTAAAGGCCAAGACTCCCTCATCCCTCTGAGTTGCTTTGCCCTTAGTTGGTTTATTTTTGACTCACTAGTGGATTTAACCCTAAATGGCAACCAAAATTTGCAACCAAGTTTTTAAAATGGTTTGGTTGGTCGCGTTATAAAGCAAAATTTTGTTTTTTTTTTAATAACTAGCCTGTGTTGGTTGTAATTGAGACGAATTACTTTGGTCGGAATTGCGACCAACATGGAAGCATAAAACAAAAAAAAGGCAAAAATGTAATTCACATTTCATTGCGCTGCGAGTCTGCATCAACATTTGCACAAAAAGGGCACAAGGGTAGGTCTGCATCAACATTTACATGAAAAGGGCACAAGGGCACAAGGGCACGGGTGCATTAAACTTTGTTGTGACTTATTGTTATGCATTGATCATTCATGTTATGGGAATTTTTGCTCTTCTTTTTGACTTCCCATTTAGCAAAGGTGTTTAAACTTTCTGCTGGCTACTCTTTGCTATGGAAATGCCTCCCCTAGCTAGCTTGTTTCTCCCTTTTAACGCCTACTACATTCTTAACATGGCTTCTCTTTGTTGGCGCCTTGAAATCTCTCGCAATGGCCATAGCTTTCTATCACTTGCATGATTTTCTTCATTGGCCTACTCTCTGTCTTTAATCTATGCGTGAGATGGGAACCTCTTCAATAAGCTTCCTCTTTGTTTATTGTATGGGCAAATTTCACTGCATTTTTCTTGTATTCAGCTGCTCGTCTGCTCCTTTAATCAGCTTTGAGTGTAGCTGGGTGCACTTAGCAATTGATGCATTTTCTAAGGACATAAAATTAAGACCCCACTAAACAACCACGATTTGTGTTATTAACATGGACTTGGAAAAATAAAAATCCCATCAACGCACTTAGACTCCTAAATTTATGAAAAAGGTATTCACGAGCATATATGTTGTGTTTTTTCAACCCTAAATGAATCATTTTCACCATTCAATATTTTGGAATATGAAAACTTCAAATACAAAGAGCATCTCCTTAGGGTTTGAACATAATCACTGATTCTTTTACTGAGCCTTCATGCAATTTCCTGGAAATTTTTTTGGATGATTTTGCCACTATTGTTTAGAGCTTTTTGCTATATTCTCCATAATTTTTATATGAAGGTAACTATGTTTGAGTAATGAGAATATCGTATCCTGTTGCTTTTAGACCTTTATAATAACAAACCCCTTATCGTCTTCCTGTAGCATTTCATTTTTATGTTTGGAGTAGAATCCGTGGCTTTTCCTACTAAACATTTGGGCATTCTTCACCATTTTAAAGGTATATAGTGGGTTATTTCCTCCATAGAAAAAGTTATTTTTTTCCTTTCTATTCTCTGCATATAATTCTTCCATCTTCATTGTAGGAGTTGGAAGAAAATCATGGGGTTCTGAAAATCTATTATTATTGTTGAACCCAACTTTTTTTCCTATAGAAGATTTCAATTTGTCACTAACATGCAAGTATCTCAAATGTTAGAAATCAAGTTTCATTTTCTTAGAGACTTCTCACTAGATATTTTTGTTGGCATTTCATGAGTATAGCTATTTTGGGTCTGGTTACTATCATGTATGTCTACAAGTGTTTGAAAACTCATACACTTTTTTATTTTTAGTTATGCATGTAATATCTCCAATATGTGGTTCTCTTTTATTTCTTCTCCTATGTTTTAGACCCCCTTCTTGTAGGATTATGCTTTGAAACAAGACTCCGACTTATCTCTGTGAGTGACAAAAAAAAAATGAAATCGACATGAACAAAATTTCTTTCATTCTTGCTACAATCGTGCACATAGAAGCTTAAACCCCTTCTAATCTTGCCTTCTTTCTGTTGTATAAAACCTGAATGTATATATGTTGCTTAATTGTTAGAATTAAAGCTTCGGTTGAAGCTCTAACTCATACATTTTATTAAAAATCTTTTTTCTTGCTAATTCAGAGGTTTGGATTTATAAAAATTTTATTGTGAAACTAATTAGATGGAAGCAATTGAAAACTTTTGAAGAATATGAATATGTTTACATTTTTATTCTGTAATGCATTTGGTGATTCTCGTGGATCACCATGAAAAGTGCTGGTATGAAAATTGTAATTTGTAATTTATTTTTTCAGTATTATTCTATTATGGTATGATTAATATTGCTACAATTGATGAATTAGATAAAAGTCTTCTAGGTTTAAATTGTATGTACTAATTTGATCAAAGTTTAGTTTCTATTTATATCTACTAATTTATCACATCAAGAAGAAGTGCTTGAAAAAATAGCTTACGGTCTTCTTCCTTTGAAATGGATGTCGTTTGAATTGACACTGAGTTTCTTATCAAACACAATTGGCTACTTTGCATAATTCACACTAATAGAAACAGCAACACCAACTACTTGTTACTCTGATAGGAAGATAAAGCATATACATTGAAGTATGCAAAAAATGATATATAAGAGGACAAGTATAGGCTGCCATAAAAACAATAAACAGAAAAAATGTAAAGATGCCCTACAAATGATTCATTTGAGGCTTTTTGAATAGATCTCATTTAATTACGTCAAACAGATTTGGAGGGGACAAAGCATATTTGATTGACTAAACTTTGAGGTATCTTATCCATCGTCATCGTAAGCATCATCTTATCTTGGAATCTGTTAGGTTAAACCTCAAGAAAATAGATAATCTATTTTCAATTATGTGTTCTTCTAATCTAGAATCTGATAGGAAGATAAAGCATATACAATGAAGAACACATAAAATGTTCTAGAATAAGGACAAGAATAGGTTGCCCATATAAAACAATAAATGGAAAAAAATAAAAGATTCCATACAGATGATTCAATTGATGTTTTTGACTTGGAACAATGTCAAACAAACTTGGAAGGGACAAAGCATATTTGATTGACTAAATGTTTAAGTAGCTTATCCATCATCACTCTATGCATCATCTTCTCTTGGAATCTGTTTAGTTAATCCTTAGGAAGCCTAGACATCATCATCAAAAGTATTTTCTTCTCTCAGACTCTGTTTCTATAAGGTTTCTATAAGAAAAAGTGATTGAAATGATAAAATATAATCAAATGAAATAGCATGAAATAATAGTTTAATCCAAGAGAGCAAGAAGAGTTTTACCATACAAATGATACAAGATCAATTGAGCAATACCAAAGAGGAAGCAACACAAGAGACAAGGATATGATAAGGGGAAAGCAAAGAAAACCCCTTGTGAGTATTATGAATTAGCCAAAGGCCTAATAATGAGAGAGAGAGAGAGAGAGAGAGAGAGAGAGAGAGAGAGAGAGAGAGAGAGAGAGAGAGAGAGAGAGAGAATGGAGCAAAATAGCTCATTTACAATAGCATCAAAAACTTGATGTGAATAATGGAGACTAGTTGAAAATGTGAGAGAGAAGCATCTATTTTAAAGAGATGAGAAAGGAGTTGCATGTCTTTGCATGTGTAACTCCCATTTCTATGAATGCCACCATTCATAATAAGTGTGTGCAAATTGTCAATATCCTCTTAATGAGGAATATCTATTTTCCTTATTAAAAGAAATACAAAAAATGAGTTGTCCTCACCAGTGGACAATAGGACAAGAATGACATGTCCTTTACATGTGGACTAGAGAAAAAATAAATAATACATAAGGGATACTTTGGTTTATCCCAATAAATAAATAAATACAATCAAGGAAAGATTATTAATTCTAACACCCCCCTTTAATCTTTACTTGAAGAGATGTTGTCAAAACCAATTTAGAATATTACAACTTGATTTTTTGAAATATCTTCATTGTGCAAGAGGTCTCTTATTATCATGGGTACATCATTGGAGAGCCAAGAGAAGTGGATAATTCTTCAAGTGTCTTACATCTTCAAGTGGATTCATGTGGCATAGGATCTGTACAACGAATAATGATATCTTGTATGTGTCTGGATAGATTACCTGAAACATAGAAACAAAGGCAACTATCCACAAAGATAATTTCATCTTATATCCAAGTTAGAAACTTTTTATGTATAAGTAAATTCTCATAGAGTAAACATAAGTGTAAATTGGTACCGCAAAGAATTCAAGATAAATCATATCCTGCAAAGAACAAATATGTTATCAAAACTTTCAAGAAAGGACCATAGAAAAGGCTAGCTAATGAATCCAAAATCAACAATACTTCAATCACATGGATATAAATAGTCCACTAATAAGTCATTTTACTACAAGTTAATGGGTGATCAATCCATAACTTGCATGACTCATGATTTAAGCAAAGAAGTATACATAACATTATATGACATATTTCAAAGATGTCAAAGGGAAGAAGTATGAGTATTAACAATAGATTGTCTTCAAATAAGAGTAAAATGCCTTCAAGATGGGTCAAATTAACTAAAATTGGAGGGAAACTCCAATAATAAATGGTATTAACCATAAAGTGCCAATATGGCAATAGAATGATGCTAGAAAAGCATAAACTGAGCTTATGTGCCAATCAGTAGAACAAAATAAATGTTGAAGGCAATAGTGTATAATAACTCATAATCTCAAGGAATAAGAAAAATAAATAAAATAAATTTACTTATGTGGAATAAAAAATGCACTCATATTTGATAAGTCATAGGAGACACAATAATTTGTATATTTATTAGGATATATATGTGGGCCCCCATATATACACATGAATAAATATACTTAAACTATCATGGTATGAAATCATGCAAATAGAATTAAGATCATAAATAGAACATAATTTCTAGGCAACATACTAAAGAGAAATGCCAAAGATGATGAAAGAAAATTATTAACATCAAACAATATTTGCAGTGATTAATCCTCCTAGGTTGAAGTCCACCCATTCTAAAAATTGATCTCTTTTACTAAGTACTTTTTGAAACCATTTATTTTTTTTCTTAACAAATTTATCACTAGAGGAAGAGTCATGATGTATGAATGCATCATTTGTTTCAAGATTAGCATTATTATCATTATCAATATTAGCATTATTACCATGATCTATAAATGCATCATTACCATTACCATTGTAAGAAAGAATAGGAGGAATAAAGGTAGATATATGAGATGTAGGGTTTAGAGAAGGAGGTTGGTCCTCCATTAAGACAATTTTGCTTCCATCAACTTGTTCATTTTGAGCATTAGAAAATTTATGCACACCATTTTTTGCAAGACAATCATTTTGTGCTATGTGCATTTTGTTAGTAATAGGATTATAGCTTGATAACCTTTGGTATTTTGCATGTTTTCACTCATGCATTTTGTACATGCCATCTTAGATGAAGCAATAGGAGGTAAATTTTCAACTGTATTAAATGAGATATGCTCATTTTTCAAATGAGAAAGCCTTTCATGCTCCATATTAAAAGTAATATCTTTGTGCAAAGAGTGTCTAGAAGTGGTGAACCCAAAAAATTTAAATAATTTATCAAGGCCTAACTTAGCATTAGCGACTACTTCATTAGTGTTAGGATCAATAACAGAGCACATGTCCCTATGAAACTCAACTTTGTAATTTTGACATAATTTTACAACAGAAAGAAGATTGTATTTCAATTTAGGAACATAAAGGACATCATGTAATTTTCCATTTGGAATACTAGCATTATCAAATCCTTCAACTTTGCAACTATGATTATCAGCTAATTGAATTGAAATATTAAAAGGATCAAATTTTAAAGAATCAAACACTTCTTTATGAAAAGTAACATGTTGAGATGCACCAGTATCAATAATCCATTCTAAATTTTTAGGAACATTATAACTAACAAGAAAAGCATGACGAGATAGATGAGAGTTTTGATTATTGTTATTGATAGGTTGCTTATCCTTTTGTTTTTTAAAACAATTATTAGTTACATGACCATCTTTCTCACAATAAGTATAGTGGCATTTTTTATTAGATTGATTAGAATGAGTATTATTACGATGAGTGTTTGGATGATTATTATGATTATTATTATTATAAGTATTGGGAGAATCATTATTAGAAGATTTAAAATTTTGATTTTGACTTGTAGACACAAAAGCATGTTCATTAGATCTAAGAGTACCAAATTGTAACAACTTAGCTTCCTCTTGACATAAAAAATTTTGGAAAATAATATAAGTTAATTGAGTAGACAATCTAGGAATAGCAAGTTGAGAATGAACATTAGTAATAAATTGTTGAAATTGTCTAGGAAGACATTTCTTTAAAATAATGGTAATTAATCTAATATCAGTGAGAGTAACACCTAATCCAATTAGTTGACTTTTAATATAATCAAATTTAAGTAAAAATTTATCCATGGATTTGAAATCAATATACCTTAAGTCTTCCAAATTGTCTTGCAATTGAATTTTACATGATTCAGATTGCTTGTCATACATTTGCTTTAAAATATCCCAAGCTTAGTGGGCATTAGTGCAATGAGAAATTAGAACATATAAATCTGGGTTGAGAGATATACCAATGAGGTCAAGGGCTTCCTCATTTTTAGTATTCCATGCATTTTTTTCATCTTGTGTAGCCGAGGTACCAGGAACTATAGAAGGGTCAGTAGCAACATCTAAAATATGCTTAAAACGGAATATAAACGAAAGATGAGTTTTCCAAGCATGATAGTTTGAGTTATTTAACTTGATTTCTAGAATTAAAGTCGACATGATTTAAAAAATTATGTTTAAAATTTAAATAATAGATTTGTAATAAAAAAGTGAGACTTATTATTCACAAGAATGTTAAATAATTATTAAGAGATTTAGAGAGTCAAAATTAAAAACTAAAATGTTCCCTGCAAAACCACTGGTCAGATTGAAGAAAAAGAAAAAATAAAAATTTTAAAAAACTAGAAAAAAGTGTTACATACAGAGAAAGATAACTTTTTTTAATCTAACTCTATTTTCAATAAAATTTAAAGGGTTTTTTTATTTTTATGTCTTCTAAATGTTGTTCAAATTGCAACCAAACCCAGCTCACGGATTGAGAGATATCATAAAAATACGAACTACTATCTTAAAACTTGAAAAATAAATAATACTGCACATATAGTACAATAACTTTTGAAATACTATTCTGATACAAATGAAATTTAAAGAGTTTTTTCATTTTTATGTTTTCTAAATTTTATTAAAATTTCAACCAAACTGAGATCATAGATTATGAGATATAAGAAAAATACGAATTGCTATACTTTCCTTTCTAAAACAAAAATAGAAAAAAGCTTGAATTTCAAAAACTTAAAAAGCCTGCAATAGAAATAGGGTTAGATATAATAAAAAAAATTAAAAGTAAAGAATCCTTTGGCAACAAGCCAAGTTGGGTGAACTCACAATAGTGGGTTACACTTTTTTGCCTAAACTGACACTGAACTTTGAATTTTTAAGAAAACGTTCACTTTCAAATGCAAATTCATGTTTAACGGTTAGGAATTTGAAGATGAAGTAAATTAGAGTCTTTTAAGATTTTGTGTCTAGAGTCTAAATATATATATTTTTTTTGAAAAAAAAATTATTTTATTGAATTATTTTTTCTCCTACGAAAATTGGTATGATATCAAAAACCTGATTTTTAAAGAGTGACACTATTTTTGACACACATAACTTTTTTCTACAATAGATATCAATGTGATTCTTTTGAACTTAGTTTGTTAACATCCATACCTAAACCGTATAGTTGGTCTTATATCTTTATCATTAGTATTTCATATTTTATTATAGTTTAAAGTTGGCATAACACTAATTTAGACATACGTGGCTTTTGACACATGTAACTTATTATATATTTAGCCAATTTTTAAAAAGTAAAATTTGATTGAAAGGTGACTCAAATATAGAGACCGTACTTATTTTTCAAAAAAATTATTTTTATATTTACTATTTTTCCATGAGCATTGAATATCTTAGTTTATTTTTTACAATAAACCTATATTTAATTCATGTTAAAAAAATATATACCTAAAAAATTTGAAAAGCACCAAATTCATAGTCATTAGAAAGCTAGTTTAGAGTACTTCAATCATGCACAATTTCAAGTCTTTAGTGCTCCATTTGAACCTAGTAATTTAGCTCCAAAGAAAGGAAATCATTGAAAAAACTTCAAACTATTCATGGGGGCTTCTAACTAGCTAGTTTTGATAGAAACTTAGTTTCTATCAAAATTATTTTACAAACTTTTGATAGAAACAAAATTTCTTAGTTTCTATCGAAACTATTGGCAGCTTAACCACACAGTTAGCAAATTGCTTTCCTAGATCCGATCGAAACTATCCACCTAGTTTCGATCGTGTTATTTATAGCACTAATATGTAATATATGGGGAACTAATTTAAAAGAAAAGAAAACATTCCAACAAAAACAAGAAAATGTTGTTTATGAATAACACTCCAGCTCTGAATAGAGAGTTCATCTTAGATTGCAAAATCTATTGAATAAGGGAATTACTCTAGATGTCCTTTTCTACACAAATAGATACCATTTCATGGTAACAAAGGGTAGAAATTTCTAGAGAAATAAAAAAGGATAAATATTGCTTACTCATAGCTTTAAAATCCTCTTCCACAAATTTATACCCATGTAATAAAATTCAATGGAAACATAGAGAAGGTTTACGTTTGAGAAGAACATCCTAGATTATTCTTCCTTTACTTTCATTCAACCCTAAAGCCTAGTAGTCCTTGATTTATGAGTTGTGCCTAAGAATGCAACCTCCACCAAAAGAAGATATAAAATATTGGAAGAGAAAAATTCCTCTTTTGATGTGTGAAATGCAAAAGTGTCTACCTCCAAGTTTTTTCAATGCATAAGAACACTACCTCATACATCAAGTTGAGGAGATTGAATTGTGTGGACCTGTACCGACTAGGTCAATGTGGATGGTTGAGAGGCACTTGAAATTTTTGAAAGGCTTGGTTCAACATAGAGCACATCCCAAGGGTTCTATGGTGGAGGGATATATGGTATACCAGACCATGGTGTACATTATTGAATATCTTCCTAAGTTTGCAGCAAACATCCATGTAGATCATATTTGGGATCCCAACTCAATTAACAAATTCGAAGGGGAGTACTTGATGGGCAAAGGTAGATCGAGGAAAGTGAGAGGTAAATCTAAGATGTTATTGTAGTTAATTAATTCATATAAATCTTTAATATAAGTTATTTTTAATTGGCATATTTATTTGAAAAAGGTGGTCGAGAGTGGGATGCAATACATTTGTATATTGCGAATAATCTTGATTGGATGACAGAATGGATTGAACGATGTCAACAAAATGGTTGCTCATTAACATGGGAAAGTGTTGCTTCATTGGCTATAGAAGCTCATCATAATGGAGATTCCAATGTTATGCCAATGGTAGTTGATCTAGTAAATGGTTTAACAGGTGGAGAGGTACATAGAAATTTATTAATGATCATAACTCGACGTATGTTTCGTACCAACTCACGATGCAAATAATTTACACAGACTTCAAAAATTGTAGG
This sequence comes from Cupressus sempervirens, assembly GCA_028749045.1. NCBI lineage: Eukaryota > Viridiplantae > Streptophyta > Pinopsida > Cupressales > Cupressaceae > Cupressus > Cupressus sempervirens. Next base: position 65,048,500 of record CM053789.1, on the reverse strand, counting down.
TCAAGCACCACAAAGCTATGTACTATCATGGTCACAAACTCTGCATAAAAGGGTTGGATGACACAAAGAAATCTTGTGATTCTGGGATAACTGTAGTTTTCGAGGTCACCAATATATCATCTAGAAGTGACATACATCCTCAACAATCTCAAAATCAATACTATGGCATCTTTTATGATATAATTGAGTGTGAATTTAACACTTTCAAAGTAGTTCTATTCATCGTCAAATGGTATAGGTTACGACTAAATCAAAATGATCCAGATAGAACGGTTGTTCAACATGATAATGGATTTACAATGATCAATACAAGGTCATTTGAGCCACTTGGAGATTAGCCCTATGTTCTTCCAAGCCAATGTGAGCAAGTGTTTTACTCAGAGGTTCCAAATAAATAGGGTTGGTCATTTTTTGTTAGACATGATCCAAGAGAAAGGCCAATAAAGTATAATGTTATGGAAGAAGAAGATATTGAAGATGATGAAGAAGCAGATGATGAAGATCAAGATGATGGTGATGATGATGATGGTGATGGTGATGGTGATGATGATGATGATGGTGATGATGATGATGATGGTGATGGTGATGATGGCGATGAAGATGGTGATGATGGCAATGATGATGGCGATGATGACGGTGATGATGGCGATGATGATGATGATGATGATGATGATGATGATGATGATGAAGAAGATAATCAATGACTACAAACGTTGTCACCCCTTCTATTGATGATCTTGCATTCCATTTATAAGGTAAATTTGTTCATGTTTATGATGTTGCATATTGTTCATGTTGTCTTCTAAGTTATTTGTAGCATACAAGTATCATGTAATTTTTAGCGAACTTAAGATAAATTATTAACATATACAGGAAATTGATTATATATTTATTGTGTTCATTTCTAATGATTACAACATATGTTATTTATAGTTACCAATGTTTATGTTGTGTCTGATTATGAACCTTTTTGCAAATAGTCAATTGACTACAAGTACATCATCACCCCTTCTATTGACATGTTTGTGATGTTGCCTATTGTTCATGTTATCTTATAAGTTATTTGTAGCAAACGTGTATCATGTAATTTCTAGCTAACTTAAGGTAAATGATTAACATATTTAGGAAATTTGATTACATATTTATTGTGTTCATTTCTAATGATTACAACATAGGTTATTTATAATTACCAATGTTTATATTGTGTCTAATTGTCACCCTTTTTTGCAAACAGTCAATTGACTACAAGAGATTTGACCCGTTTGGCATGGATTGTGGACAGTGACATGGATCAGCAGGTATAAGTCAATAAATAGACATAATTTTCTTATATTCTTCTTGTTTATCATTGAGCAGGTATGTTATAAATAGACATTATATAATCATGTAATGTATATATAGACAAAGAAGATCCGTATAGAAATATAATTGTATAATCACTTTCAACTTACTACATTTTATATATGTCGCTTTCACTTTCCATTTGATGGATTGCAGGACACACCAAATAGGTACTTGTCAAATCTATCTACATCAAATGAGGAAAATGAGGAAATGGTAGATGAAAGCTCTACATGTAGTATGGCTAAAAGAGGGAAATCAACTAGAGGTCAAAAGAATAGAAAAAAAATTGATAAACACATGCAATTTTTCCTTGCTAATGGGGGGTCATGTTCTTATGATGATGAGACCAAAGGTGACATCAAGGTGCCCTTTCGGTACTCACACATTGAGAAAGAATGGATACCCAATGAGCTACCTTCAATTAACACAGATTTTTGTGCTAATGAGAGGATATATTGCATTGCTCCATCCTCATTACATGGTTTGGGCCTATTTTCCATGGATGGGATAAAGGTATGTTACAACAAAGTTGTCGAATTGTTCAAGTATGTCAGTCCATGTTACAATTACAATGATTGGATGTAGATATTTTGATAAAAAAAAATGTATGCGTAGGTATGGGGTATCAGCTAGTTATATACAACAGAAAGAAAATGATCAAAGTAAAAGATTTCCTATGTACATTGATGGGAGACCAAAAGCAATAAGTAATATTGTAGGTTTTATAAATAGTATGCGACCTGCTTCAAGCAACCCAATTGCATATTTGAGGCGCATGAGGGGAATGAAGTTTTTGTTTGTGCAATAAAATCAATAAGTGCAGGGGAAGAACTACTAATTGATTACCATTTAAATCACATAGATACAAACAATGTTACTATCATGAGGGCTGTAAGTACTATTTACCATTTTGTTAATAAGTTTTTTTTTGTTGTCTATTGCTTTTAGTTAGCTGAATTTTTTATGTTTAATCTTTGTGACAGGACGATATGGATTCAACAGATGATAGAGGTTAGCAGGATGCTACTCCCACCCCTTCTTCAGCGAGGGTAAACCTTTTTGAAATTGTACAAATTAGATAGTTGAAAAATGTTATATTATTACGTTATTTTATTTATGGTTTTTGAGTTTTTATGATAGTTTTACTGATATTTCTCTCACAATTTGATGTTCAGGACAAGGGTAAAGCAGTAGCAATGACCACCGAGCTGCTAGCTATGCATTCTGATGAGGTCGATATTGTTGATACTCCCAATTTTATAAAAATGTTAAAAAAAAAATTAGGCAAATTAATTTGGAAGCAATGAAAATTTTGGATGAGGCAAATATGAAACCCAAGGAGATGAGGAAGAGGCTATCAGAATTGAAAGTGCAAGTTCAGCGTTATGAAGTAAGCTCCAATGAATATTTAGTTATAACAAAAGTTCAATAAAGATTTATATTTTATAATCTTTTATGTTGTGAAGTAAAATATGTAATATGTGCAAAAATACTTTATTGATGCAATTTTTTTAAAGAGTTGTAAGAAACTTTAACTACTAAATTCTTGTTATACAGGAATTTTTGGGAATTGATCCAGAACGTGGTCAAGGACAACGCAGTGAGGGCGGTAGTAGCAGAATTCTGACTACCACTGGTAAAATAATCTTTTAGTTGACAAATTAGAAGGAATTTATTATTTCAAACATTCAAAACTTCTTAACTTACTTTTATTATTTCAAAATGTCTTTGTTAACAATGTATTGTTCAAGTCATCTAGTGTAGGAGACTCCTACGAGGTTGACGGATGCCCCGTACGAGATTGCCGACTGCAATGTTGGCAACAAGGGGACATCCAGCTGGTAAATCCTTGTTTTTCTATATTTGGTTTTGTGTTAATTATGAGTTGATAATATGTACTTTAATCTTGGATTGCATCACATAGTGTATTGTTTTTTTTGTGGTAGGAGATGCACTGTCTGGTACGCCACCAAATGCGGATCATAGTACATCTATTAGTGATAATTCACCATCATTTCTTGGAGCTACCCATGTTTCTAGCATGAGATCTATGGAGACATCGTTGTTGATTGACCATAATTAATTAATGCCTTTGAAATGTCCTAAGCTTCCAGGTACTTTAAATAATTATTTTTTATATTGTAATAAGGATTTTCTTGCAAGATGTAAACATGATAGGAAGTGGTGAATGCAAGGGCTTTTGATGTGGAGTGATGCCTCATGACCTTTAGTGTGTCATATTGTGCAAGTTGTTTAATTATTCTAGAATTCCTTTTTATTAGGGGTTTGGTAGGATCATCTAAATTATCAATGAACTTTTGTCTATACCAGTAATTCTCTAGTTTAGTAATTTGGTACATTGCAATTTCATGCCTTGAGTAGAAGATACTAACTAATTTTTCTACAGAGAGCCAAAAGTGGGAGTCTTCTTTCATATGATTCATTTTAATGGTTTTTACTATTAATTATCCCATGACATTTTTTTCAAGAAACGATACATTTTATAGGAGGCTTTATGACCTCATGCTGCAAAGATTCGGGCCCACCATACGTACTAGGTTGCTGTACATCATAACTGAACTAATTTTATCCCACTATTTTTTTCATATCATTAATTGGTGCAACATTTTTCCTTTCATTCGAGTCTTTTCTTATACTAGCTATATCTAACAATTTTGTGTTTTTTCTTAAAAGGTGGAACTACCAATCTCAAAAATTAAAAGATGAGCTCATCAAAGATATAAAGCATGAGTTTGGTAGTAATATTTTTTATCGTAAGAAATTGTTACAAAAAGCTTCCAGACATCTTAAGGTTGTGAGGGACACATATAGAAAGAGCCTTGTCCACAACCTAAAGTACGAGCGTCCTTCCTTTATTTTAGTGAGGGACTGGAATGAGTTCAATTTGGATGCAAAGGAGAAAGGGCAACGTCCGCCAAAAGAAAGTGCACCAGAAAATCCAAAAAGGTACGCAATAGTATTAACTACTAGTACATTAATGAGCAAATTTAGGGTTCAACTTCAGTATCAACAATTTTAACTAGCTCAATTTAATCTATCTATTGATGAAAGGTATGTAAGTCGTATGCTAACACAATTTCTTATAAATCTCAATTTCAATCTTGATGCAGGAGCATCTAGAGGTATAAGGGCAATCTTGTGTCACCCAAAAAAATGTACTTAGACTTAGTTTCTGTTTCATGTCTTTACATTTTTGGATACCCATTTGGCTCAAATAAAGGTTCCAACTCTCATAGTTCAACTATCAGTGCATTTGAAAATCACAAAAAAATAGGAGCATGTATTTAGGCCATCATTTCGGTAAACTAGAAGGTTTGAATTGGCTAGATGAAGGTAATCATGATTTAGAGCATTCTAGAAAAAGAATCAGGTCAATAGGCCCCACGGTTTGAAAGTTATTGCCATTTTTTGAGTTTTGGAGACCTCTGAAGAATGCTTCAAAGTTAGGTTTGGGGCATTAAATGACCTCAAAAAGGATCAAAAAATGGGGGACGAGTGAAGTTGGACCATAGGGCTATAAAGCACTTCAAGATCTTTCTGAAAATGTAAACGGTTCGTCAATCAGAGCTACGGTTCAAAAGTTATGGCTCCCGGAAGTTCGGTTACCGTTTATGGATTCTTCTAGATTTGCACCGACTTCTAACGCAGCTTCTAGAATGTACTCCTAGTCCTTAACCCTCTAGGGTCTATTTAAGGAGATTTCTGGCATTGTAAAAGGTAGTTCGGAGTGGAGTTTGAGAGGAGGTGCTAAAAGGAGAAATATTCTCCAGATTTATGCTATTGTAAGCCCTTAGGGCATGTTCTGAAGTTTATTTTATCTGTACTATTTGTACTAGCTTATTTTCTCAGTTAATATAATTTCCCTTTTCTGTTGTGTCCATTCTATTCTTGGGTTGTGTTCCCATCAAGTGGTATCAGAGCGGGTTTTCTTGAGTGTGTAGACAGAGCGCCGACTGTGAGGCAGTTTGCACTAGGACTGTGTGGTTGTGGGTTTGAGTTAGAAGATGCCTCCATGAAGAGAGCGTGGTGGAAGGGCCAGAGCTATTGATCTTGAGTAGGTTATAGCCCTCCAAATGTAGGTACAAGCATTGCAAGAGGAGCTTCATAGAGGAGAAAATGTTGCCGCAGGTGACAATAGTGAGGATGACAATGAAGAGGAAGTAATGGGACCAAAAGAGGAAGTTGACAGGGAAGTTCTGAATCCTGTAGAGGAAAGGCTTTTTAGGGCCATTACTAAGTTTGGGAAAAGACCTACAATTGAAGTGGGTATATTTTCAGGAAATCTGAAACCAGATGAGTTGATCGATTGGATCAATGAACTGGAAGAATACTTTGAGTATGAGGATATAAGGGACCTAGATAGGGTTAAATTTGCAAAGGCCAAACTGAAAGGCCATGCCAAAATCTGGTGGCAAGAGGTTCAACTGGAAAGACTTAGAAGAGGAAAGGAGAAGATCACAAGATGGGATCGCATGGTGGACAAATTGAAGAAGCAATTCATTCCTGTGGACTACGAGCTTGATCTATTTAAGAAGATGCATGGGTTAAAGCAAGTAGGAAGATCAGTCCAAGAATATAAGGAGGATTTTTATTGACTCTTGATTAGAGCAGGGCATGCAGAAGAAAATAAGGAGAAGGTTTCTCATTATATCAGTGGGTTGCGACCTAGCATCCAGGAGGAATTAAGTCTGGTAAGAATGACCAGCATTCAAGAGGCATACCAGTTTTCCCTATGAGTTGAAGAGAAGTTGAATAAAAGGTTTGAAGGAACACAAAGAGGGTGCGGTCAAGGAGGAAGGGGAAGCAATAGATCATCTGGAGGACGCAATGAAACCCAAAAGAAAAATGAAGATGTGGGTACTAGCAGAAACTAGAGGAATGAGGGTTTCAACCGCTCCCATGATCAAGACTTTGGAAATCAAAGAGGAAGAGGTAGAGGACATGGAAAAGGAAGAGGAGGCTTTTGTGGTACCTATTTCCATTGCAATGAAGAAGGTCATCGTGCCTTTGAATGCCCTCAATGACAAGGCAGGACAGATAGGAGAACTGAGGGCCAAGCTAGGGTTGCTCATGTGGATGAGGATGCACAATCATCACATTCAAAGGATGCAGAAAGAGGAGAGACCTTGGTAAATGAAAGAGTCCTACTAAGTGGTGAGAATGAACCAGGACAACGAAGGAGTTTGTTTCATATCAGATGCAAGTGTGAGGATAAATGTTGTCATGTGGTCATTGATGGTGGTAGCACTGATAACCTAGTATTAGAAGAGATGGTCTCTAAGCTAAAGCTCAAGAGGGAGAAACATCCCCAACCCTATCAAATTTCTTGGGTAAAAGATGATCATAAGGTCCTAGTAAGTGAACAATGTTTAGTAAAATTCAAAATTGGGAGTTATCGTGATGAAGTTCTCTATGATGTTATTTCGATGGATGTTTGCCATCTATTGTTGGGTAGACCATGGCAGTTTGATAGACATGCAATACATGATGGACATGCAAACACATACTCTCTGACAAAGGATGGAGTTCGCCACAAATTGAAGCCCATGAAAAAGGAAGGTGAAAAGGTATGTAGCAATGCTAGGATTTTTCTTGTTGATGGAAGGAAGTTTTTAGATGGCATGAAACATCAGTATATGTGCTATGCTTTTATTCCTAGGAAAGATAAAGAAGGTAGTAGTGAAATACCATTTGAAGTTTCAGATTTACTAGGGGAATTTGGAGATATTATCTCTGATAATGTTCCAGATGGATTGCCACCAGTAAGGCAAATCAGTCATCAGATAGATCTGATTCCAGGAGCTAGTTTTCCTAACAAGGCTACTCACAGGATGACTCCTACTGAAACAAAGGAGCTAAATAGATAGGTTCAGGAGTTTTTGAGGAAGGGCTTGATTCGAGAGAGCCTGAGTCCATGTGCAGTACCTATAGTACTTGCACCAAAGAAGGATGGAGAGTGGAGGATCTGTACAAATTCTCGAGCTATAAATAGGATAACCATCAAGTACCGGTTTCCTTTACCAAGGATGGATGATCTTATGGACTGCTTGAGTGGAGCTCAATACTTCACAAAGATAGATCTGAAGAGTGGCTATCATCAGATATGGATTCTAGAAGGAAATGAGTGGAAAAAAACCTTCAAGACCAAGGAGGGTCTTTATGAGTGGTTAGTCATGCCCTTTGGATTGACGAACGCCCAAGCACCTTCATGCGGCTCATGAATGAGGCACTTAAGAAGTTCTTGGGAAAATTTGTTATTGTCTATTTGGATGATATTTTAATTTTCAGTAAGACTTTGGAAGAACATTTACTGCATGTTCGTAGTGTCCTTGAAAGGCTAAGGGAAGAGAAACTGTTAATTAATCTAAAGAAGTGTGTCTTTGCAAAAAGGGAGTTAGTCTATTTGGGATTTGTTATATCCCCTGAAGGTCTCAAAATGGATCCAGAGAAGGTAAAAGTCATCTTGGAATGGCCTACTCCAAGGTCTGCTACTGAGGTAAGATCATTTCATGGTCTGCTTAGTTTTTACAGGAAGTTTATGAAGAATTTTAGTGGCATATGTGCACCCCTAACTGATACAATAAGAGGGGATAGAAAAGAGTTTAAATGGACTGCAACAGCTGTGAGAAGTTTTGAATTGCTAAAGAAGAAGGTGACTGAACAGCCTGTGTTGGCACTTCTGGATTTTAGAAAAGTATTCCAGGTGGATTGTGATGCTAGTGATAGTGCTATTGGGGCTATATTAAGCCAAGAAGGTAAGCCTATTGCATATTTTTGTGAAAAATTGAATGATGAAAAGAAGAAGTATTCTGTTTATGATCAAGAGTTCTATGCAATAGTTCAGGCCTTAAAGAAATGGAGGCATTATTTATTGCCAAAGGAATTTTTTTGTATATTGATCATCAGACATTACAGTACCTAAATAGCCAAGGTAAATTGAATCAGAGGCATATGAAGTGGGTAGAATTCTTGCAGAGTTATACATTTGTGTTGAAGCATAGAAGTGGAAAATCTAACAGGGTTGCTGATGCACTAAGTAGGAGACAGTTGTTGCTTACAACAATGCAGGTTGAAGTAGTTGGGTTTGATGAACTCAAAAATTTGTACCCCGAGGATCCTGATTTTGCTAAAGCATGGAAAGCTTGTAAAGAACCTGTTGCTGTAGATAGAACCAAGTGGTTAGACTATTTGATTCAGGATGGCATGTTGTTCAAAGGTAGTCAATTGTGCATTCCAAGGAGTTACATGAGGGAAAATCTGATTAAGGAGAAACACAGTGGAGGGATGGCAGGTAATTTTGGTCAGGATAAGACCATTTCCATTCTTAGAGAATGTTATTTTTGGCCTCAAATTACACAGGATGTGAAGAAGTTTGTACAGAGTTGCTAGGTTTGTCAAGTTGCCAAGGGGTTTAGTCAAAATATTGGCCTATATCAGCCATTGCCTATTCCATCAAGGCCATGGGAGGACATAAGTATGAATTTTGTTCTTGGATTGCCAAGGACACAAAGGGGTAATGACTCAGTATTCGTGGTGGTTGATAGGTTCTCAAAAATGGCACATTTCATTCCATGCTACAAAATTCATGATGCTATCCATATTGCAGACTTGTTTTTCAAAGAGGTGGTAAGACTACATGGTCTTCCAAGGAGTATAGTTTCTGATAGAGATACTAAATTTGTGTGGTATTTTCTGAGGACATTGTGGAAGAAGTTGAGAACAAACTTGAAATTCAGTCCCACGCATCACCCACAGATTGATGGCCAAATAGAAGTGGTAAATAGAAGTTTGGGCAATTTGCTGAGATGTTTAGTTGGAGATAAGCCCAAGGGATGGGATTTGATTCTACCACAGGTAGAGTTTGCTTATAATAACTCTGTAAATAGGAGCACTGGAAAATCACCATTTCAAATTGTATATGGGAATAGCCCATGGACTACACCAGAATTGAGGGAGATAGAACAAGGGGAGAGAACAAGTGTTGAAGCTGAGGAATTTTCTGAACACATCAAGCATCTACATGAGGAGGTTCAAGCACACATTATCAAGATGAATCAAGAGTATAAAGCTAGGGCTGATAAAAGGAGAAGACATAAGGAATTCCAAGTAGGGGATCTAGTCATGGTGCACTTACGAAAAGAAATATTTCCAGTTGGTACTTACAACAAGCTGAAAATGAAGAAATTTGGCCCTTGCAAAGTTTTGAAGAAACATAACTCGGGAAATGCATTTGAGGTGGAGCTACCAGATGGTATTCACATTTCTCCCATTTTCAACATTGCAGATTTAACAGAGTATCATGATGATGGTGCATATGAGGATCTGGTTTTAGAGCCATGTCCAATTCCTACTTCTAAGAAGGAGGAGATAGAAGACATTCTAGATCATCGTGTGGGTAGGAGTACCAAAAATAGGCAGTATGAAAAGTATTTGGTCAAATGGAAAGGATGGTCGATCAAGGACTCAACTTGGATTTCAGCAGCTGAGGTTTCCCATTTGGGATTTCCTCTACCATCCATAAAGTGACAAGGTCACTTTTCAATCTGCCTTGGGTGTCTGATGTAGGAGCATCTAGAGGTATAAGTTCAATCCTGTGTCACCCAAAAAAATGTACTTAGACTTAGTTTCTATTTCATGTCTTTACATTTTTGGATACTCATTTGGCTCAAATAAGGGTTCCAACTCTCATAGTTCAACTATCAGTGCGTTTGAAAATCCTGAAAAAAATAGGAGCATGTATTTGGGCCATCATTTTGGTAAACTAGAAGGTGTGAATTGGTGAGGTGAAGGTAATCATGATTTAGAGCATTCCAGAAAAAGAATCAGGTCAATAGGCCCCACGGTTTGAAAGTTATTGCATTTTTTCAAGTTTTGGAGACCTCCTAAGAATGCTTCAAAGTCAGGTTTGGGACATTAAATGACCTTGAAAAGGGTCAAAAAATGGGGGATGAGCGAAGCTTTTCCATAGGGCTATAGATCACTTTGAGAGCTTTCCAAAAATGTAAACGGTTTGTCAATCAGAGCTACGGTTCAAAAGTTATGCCTCCCAGAAGTTTGGTTATTGTTTCTGGATTCTTCTAGATTTGCACCGACTTCTAACGCAGCTTTCGGAACCTTCTATTTTGTCGGTGGATGCCTACTAGCACTTTCTAGAATGTACTCCTAGTCCTTAACCCTCCGGAGTCTATTAAAGGAGATTTTTGGCATTGCAAAAGGCAGTTCGGAGTGGAGTTTGAGAGGAGGTGCTAAAAGGAGAAATATTCTCCAGATTTATGCTATTGTAAGCCCTTAGGGCATGTTCTGAAGTTTATTTTCTCTGTACTATTTTTACTAGCTTATTTTCTCAGTTAATATAATTTCCCTTTTCTGTTGTGTCCATTCAATTCTTGGGTTGTGTTCCCATCAAATCTGGGCATAAATCCTACATAAGATATATTGACAAAATGAAGTCCTTTATTCATATTTAGTGACAAATTTTAGAGCCTATGTCTCCTATGGGTTCTTTTCTCAAATTTTATCTTCACTGAACTCAAACTCTAATTCAACTAAGAAATTCCTACTCAAAGTTGTGACAACCGAATCTTGTGATATGATGTACCATGTTAGATTTTGAGTCATAAAAATAGGCAACACCTTGACTACTATACTTGTTGATTTTCCCTTTCTTTTACAAAAATTGTTTGCTATCTTGAGTTTCCTATCCGCTATTTTCTTTTGGGTCATGTGTGCATCAAATCTGCACTTAATCTGCATGTAAATCCTGATGAAATCCATCATTGAAGATATCAAATCCCATATTCTGTAGTATTCTATTAACTATGATAACAGTATATAATGTTGTCATTAGTGATTGTTATTTTATACTGTCATCAATTCCATTTTGTGCTTTGTTGCATATCAAAAAAGAAGTGCATATACACTATACATCATATTTAAGTGTGAAGCATCACAAAATCTAATCTCTATCTTTAGATAACAATGTAGTCTGAGAATCCTAAAGAATTTAAAGTTGAGCATTTCCACCACATCTAAAATCCATTCTTCTTTTTTGGTATTTTCCGTTGCTGCTGAAGCTTTGATCACATGGATTATGTGTCTATACCCAACCAATAGATTATCCTTTTTATGGAATCCTTTCCTTTTTCTCCTGTGGAAATTGTAAAGATGGAAACTCATTAAGAGATTTTTCCTGATATCACCCTGCTTCCAATGTTTCTCTTCCATTCCTTAGCTCTTTGCAAGCTCACAAAAGGCATATCAGCTTTGGTAACATGTTAATTATTTGTGTGTAGACTAATTCAAACACATATATCAGTGAAGTAAAGAGACAAAGTACCAAGCCTAACACATCTACCTTGGGGAAGAAATCTTAGAATACAACATAATGTACAACAAAATTCATAGTGTACACAAATGACTTTTGATGTGATTTTAACCTTCACCTATACATCTTGTTCCTTCACATTCTCATCCATTTGAATTCAATATTTCTCGCTATGCTATTTTGTCAAAATCCCTAAAATAGGAGTTATTTATCCAACATGCTACCATGCATAATCCTCAATTTTGGTATTTAAATTTTGTTATTATAAATATGAAAGGTATGTAATTCATATGCTGACACAATTGCATATAAATCTCAATCTCAATCTGGGCATAAATCCTACATAAGATATATTGACAAATGAAGATATATTGACAAAAGAAGCTTCTAATATGTTCTCTCTATGACCAAAGGCATTCACCCTTATAAAACCTTCACCTGCGGGTCCAAACCCACTTCCTGGAGTTGTAACTATATGTGCTTTCTCAAGGATCTCAGTAAAAATATCCCATGAATTTTCACCAGGAAATCGAACCCATACATATGGCACATTTTTTCCTCCAAAGACATCAAACCCAAGTGAAGTAAAAGTCTCCACAATGATTCTATTATTCTCTTTATATCATCTAACATATTTCAAACTTTTCATAGGTTGCAGGACACATCAAAGGCAACAAAGGCGAGGCTGGAAAAGGTTGGGTAGCACAAACTTGGCTCTGGGGGATATTTGAAAATCAAAGCACGTGTTGTAAGTAGCAATAAATGAATTGGAAAGAAAAATTATTTATAAAATGTAAATAATTTTGTTAATTAAGAAAAAAATGCAGGGCGTTGATTTTAATCTGGAGGCCACAGAAGAACACAAAAAAATTGCCTTCAAGAAAGGCTATGCAGCGATGGCTGAACACCTATGGCAAGCTTCCATTGCCCCAATCTAATAGTCTCCTACATCATGTGCATAGGTAAATATGCCAAAAAATATATTAGAAATTGAATACTTGAGCAACAATTTATTTGATAATAATGTGCATGACATTGCAATGTAGCCTGTTAATCCTGACACAGATCATACACAGCATCATGAAGCCCCTGATGTGCATCGTACCATCGATGGAGGTGCTCATTTGTTATTTAAAACTAATTATGTAATTATTAATACAATTTAATATGTTTAATTCAACTTTGTGTAACCTTTTTGTGTTGAGGATATAGAATCATGTCGTGTTGAATAAGTGCCAAAGGATGTTCAGACTGATCAGCAGGTAGATCATGTGGCACATTCAAGTAAAGAAAATCTATGTTTTGTTCTTTTAAATTAATGTTTTGATTTATATTTCTTTTACTTAAATAAAAACTTGTAATTCACTAATATAAAATGGTGGGAATTTAACCTCATGAAGTACTTGTTATTGCAACGGACCCCCCTTTGGTGCAATGGCCTCATGGTGTTCTTGAACAGATGAGGAGGAGACATGTGTTAGAACTAGTAGAGGAGGGGGATCCTAACAAGGACATTGATATTCCTCTTAGAAATTTTATGAAAAATAGAAATGGAAAGAAAGCAAAAAAGAGATGATTATTCATGAATGACTTACTCTTGAATGTTTCGTGTTAATGAATTATTCGTGAATGTTGTGTGTTTATGAATTTTATGTGTTAATAAATGTTATCATGTGATTATAATGATTGAATTTTCTATTTCAAAAATGGATGAATTGAATGTTATTAAATTTAAATGGGGAATTTAGAGTGATGTTAGGGGGGGGACGGGGGGGGGGAGGGGCCAAATCAACTTCCACCTTCACGTGGTTAGCCCTGTTAACTAGAGAATATTTAACTATTCTTGAAACCAAGTAAAGCTCAAACTTTAACGATAAGCTTATAGTTAATAGTGACAACCAATTAGCAAGTCAAAATGAAGTTCTTTGTTACAGGTACCTTTTTAGTTTTTAAAGCACGATATCATGTTTTAATATTGTATAGTTTTTTTCTCTTAAGTTAAAGTATTCTTTTACTATAAAAACATAATTTATGATCATTTTAGTAACTATTCTAACATCTCTTTATGACAAATCCTATTTCTCAGATGTTGAGCATGGTTGCAATTGTGCAATTGGCATTTCAGAGTATTGGTGTGGTTTATGGGGACATAGGAACATTACCACTTAATGTGTGTGCGAGTACTTTTCCTGATGGCATCAAACATCCTGATGACATTCTTGGGGCTTTGTCTTTGATCATATATTCTCTCACTCTTTTGCCCCTCATCAAATATGTCTTCATTGTATTGTGTTCCAATGATAATGGAGATGGTAAGATTATAAAAGCTCTAGTTTCACTTTATTTTTAGGTCAAACTTTGATCTTTTTGATGTGAAAACATGTGTTCTAAGTTTAAAGGGACGGTTTCTTTTGCAAGTGGAAGGTTTTCTCTTTATTCTTTGATTTGCCGCCATGTAAATGTCAGCATGATACCCAATCACCAGGAAGAAGATAGGAAACTCTCCTCATATACACTTGAAGTTGCAGGTAGACAGCCCAATAGAGCCATTAGGATAAAGGAAGCTCTTGAACAAAGTAACTTTGCCAAGAGATGTTTGTTAATGCTAGCCCTTGTGGGGACTTGTATGGTTATAGGAGATGGCATCCTCACCCCTTGCATCTCTGGTACATATTATTGTTTTTACAATATGTAATGCTTTTTGTTGTTATTTTTCAATATATTGTATGCTTGTTATATCAATGTTTCAATAGTGTGATCTATTATCATATGTTAGAAATCAAATGATCTCGAAGTCTACTTAATTCACAATAAATCCCTTAGATTGTACAAAATTTGTTAACTTTTCCCTTTCATTTGTTCAAGTAGTTTCACTAACACTTAATTTGTTGATATATTTTAGTTCTTTCAACAATGGAGGGAATCAAAAGGGTGGAAAAGTTGCTCAACCAAGGTGAGTTTTCAGCATTTGATCACAATATAATATTTGAGATGGGTAGGAAGGTTATGGTGAGCAGAAAACATGAACACGAAATTAGATTGATAAACTAATGACATTTCATTCTTTGTCCTATTCCTCAATTTCATGCTTGGGTTTTATAACCCCAATTGATCTTCCTTAAAACATTATTCCATTTCTTTTATGAATTTTGAAGTCAAGAATCTCTGAAATTGTAATGACTTTGCAAGGTATCCCAGCAAATCTCAAATTCACATTCTTTTTTTTCTATCTTAAAGTCTTGCCTGTAGGAAATTGTGATCTTGTATTGAATACACATGTTAACCTACGAATTTATCTAACTTTCTCTTTGGACCTGCTTTTGGTGTAATCTTAGAACCCATATTGTTGTACTCGAATTTGGAAGGTATGCTGGAGATGGCATAGCTGTGAAATGATTGTGTTTGGAAAGTTGTTTGGTTTTATCTTAATTGATGAATAGTTTGCTGTCATTATGTGGATAATGGCTTTGGTTACAGGCATCTTATCTTTCCAAAAGATGTCATACCTAATGACCTGAGAACATCCTAAAATTTTGACATGTTATATCTGATTTGGAGGAGGAAGAAGTACAAACGATTCAAAAGGTTGTATAGAATGAGAGAGTAGTGTGCTTCCATAGTTTTCATCTATCTTATTTTTGTATATTGGAATGACTTGAATATTTTTAAATGCAGGAAGAACTATTCCAAAAAGAACATAAAAATCGGGATGAGTTTCAAACATTGCTGGAGGATCATAAAGCAACTGGCCTACTTACAGCAAAGACACACTTCATTTGAAGTAGGCTCTTTGCTTTATGATCCTCCAGTTCTTTGATAAAGCAAAGAACTGGAGGATCATAAAGCAAAGAGCCTACTTCAAATACATCTGGTTCACCACCCAAGGATTTGTTTGAAGATGTTGCAGAAGGGATGAAAAAGTAGGTAAGAAAGTTGCACATATTTTAATGATTTGATTGCAAGATTTAATTGCACTTTCACAATTAGGCTTGCAATCATTATTACTCAAGGCAAGGTATGTTTGATTCCTTTGATGTAACTATTTTTTGAATATGTATCTTCGGCAGTACTAGGAGGACAAATTAAACATAAAAGATGCTATGGAGTTAGGAAAGGTGTGCCTTTTGTGATTTAAGATTTTCCATTGGATGTAAAATATATTGTAATCTTTTTGATGTAATGATTGTAGCTCGCAGTAACATCAGCATGGACTCTTGACAAGTTCAAAGCCTCCATTGGGGAACTATATGATTTGGATGCTACATAGAAACAAATCTTAAGGTTTGTTCTGGTTATATTTCTAGATTTTTTTTCTCAACTATAGAAGACTTCACAATAAAAGTATTTGGTATTTTCCTTTGAACAATGTTGTCACATATTGTTATGTTCCTAGTAACTACTATTTATACAAACAAGGATCTTATCCTTATGTTCCATATGAATCTGGTTCCTAACTGATTCGATCATTGCATCAGCTATATTATGTTTTGACTCATTTTCACTGGTAAGTAGTTGCTGGAAGTGAATCGCTATCACAAATGCATTAGTCTATTCTCATTAGTGGATAATGGATTTTTATTAGGTTAAACTGAAACAATTGCAAATGTTGAAAGTAATGCAAGTTGTTTTGGGATATATGATTTTGTTAGGTGTTACTGGCATCCTGTGTATTGCTTGCAGCTTGTGTTTGAAGAAGTGACTGAACAAGTAAAGGAAAAGGAAGAGAAAGAAGCAAAAAGGAGGGAAAGGTTGGCAGATGATTTCATGGCTTTGATTTATTCTTTGAAGGTTTAAATTATTCATTTTGGAAAAAATCCTTCTAATGCAGTCTCTTTTTCCTCTACTACTTTTACACCTAGAGTAAAATTTCATAGAGTTTTGTACATTAAAAATCCTGAATATGAATGAATTTCTATTCTTATCATAAACAAATTTCTATCTATGTAACGATAAATTAGTTATATATTATTTTTTCATTTCAGGAAATTGTTGCTTCCTCAGAATGGGAGGATTGCATACCTTTTCTCAATGATGCAGAAGCATAGAAGTAAAAGAGCCACTATCAGGAATTAATCTTATTGTGAGTAATTAAAGGTAGTTATAATGTACCTTACACTAGTAGTAGCTATAAATATATTGGATATGAATATTCAAGGCAATTAGTGATGAAAGCTTCTGTCGGGAGATATTTGATAAGTACATTGCAAATCTTCACAAAAAGGTTAAGGAAAACAAGCACAAACGAGATGAAGAAGACGTACATGACCTGATTATCATTTTCACTTTCATATCTAATTTTGTCAAGATCTAATTTTTGTTTAAATACCTTTTGAAATCATATTTGGGTGAGTGTTGTACTGAGAATGCAAAGTAGACCTCCTTATGAAGATAATTGTATTACTAACAAGTTATTTTAACTACTTTTACAAACTAGCTATTAGAACTTAAATTGTTGCAAACTAGCCTTTATCAAGATCTGATATGACCTAGATGAGATGAGTTAGGGTTAGTAGACTAACCAACATGAAAGATCATTCCATGTTGAACTAGAAAAAAATAATTTTAAAATTTAATATGAGAGGCACGCACCAGATAGGATTTGGATGTTGTCTACAAGCACAACTCTTAACTATGAAATTGTTATAATATAGTGTGTTAAGATTTGGATGCCTTAGTTCAATTTCCTCTTGGTAGAGTTTCAAACATTAGCTCAATGCAATCCTTTTGGTTTAAAATTTGACAAAAAAAAGTTTCTTAAAATTCTTATAAATGACAAAATGTTTGTAAAAGAAGCCCTCATATTTCCATACAGTGAAATTTCTTTTTAATTACAAATTAGATTAATTGAAACTATGAACTTCACTATACTATGACCATTTCTACCACTTAGGATAGCCCATACATTGCGACCAGTCTTTTTCTTGTATTTGCAGCTTAAGCAGTTCACCGCCAAAAATTTTTCTCTTCAATTTTGCTACTATTAAGTTAATCCATATGACTAATTTATTTTTATCTAAGCTTCTCTTCAAGGCTCTCATACATGAGGAAAATGGGGCAAAATTAGTGCCTTGGCTGTATTGATGTTTTCACATATTATTCACCAGACTTGATTAGAACTAACCTATGAGAGCTTTCTACTGCAGCAACTTTAGTAAGCACATTATTTGTGGAGTAGATACAAGGTTCTGTCTCCAACATTAAATGCCTCATAGATGGAGAAGAAGTCTAGTACCAAGGTTTGTACATTCCATAGAGATTTTTTCTGTCTTGATCACATGGCACCATCATTTTTTTGTTTGAGGTATAATACAAAATGGCAACGTACAAAATGTAAGGTTGCTCAATCAAATTATATTAAGTTCCTCATTTCCAAGAATAATTTAAACAGTTAATACTACAATATATTGCATTATTATTGATCAGTTTTGGAGGATGATGAAAGATTTTTAGGATAAGCAATCTATGGTTCAGAACATTTTGTTGTGTCGTCATAAAAAAATCAACTCTTCAATGGGAAAGTGAACTAAAACAGTTGTCATCCTGACTCTAATGATTACAAATATATGTATACATTATGATTAACTTCAAAAAAAGTCATTCTATTGGCACAAGATTCATATACATCGGCCATTTGTGAAGCAAATATTAGCCCAAAATAGTTGGAACACAGTTATCAATGTTAAAGCCAAAAGAAATACAAAAGTTGTCAACAACACTCTTGACATCCTTTATGTATATCCTAAACAAATGTGATATCATCAAATGCACTTAATGATGATGTTAGACATTCCAATATGCATGCAGCTTTAATGTTAAATGAAGATAATTCTAATGTAACAATCAATCATTCTAGTGATTCTTTTGGCCACAACTTCTTCTAGGCTAAAATCTCTTCCTCTGTAATTAACTTTTGAATGCCTCCATAAAATCCTTCAACCTCACCTCCTACTTCATGATGATGTTTCCTATTGATTGGAGCACGTCTCCATCGAGAACCAGAGGTATATTGATGAAGAGATATTGAATCTTATTAATATAACAACTAACTTGATAGCATTAATATAGATTATGGATGAAGAGATATTGAATCTTATTATGGACCTTATCCTTGGTGGCTATGAAATGACATCTAACTTGATAGCATTAATTTTGAAGTTTATAACTAAATGCCCTAAGGCATTGGAGCATTATTAATGAAAACATCAAGGGATAAGATTTGAATAGTGGATATTTGTAAATTATGTTGGTTTTAGACAGTTATAGTTATAGTTATATATGTGCTCTTATAATGATGTGATTGGGACTGTAAGTTTTTTTGTCACGTTTATCTGTTTGAAAAATAGATGAAATTATTGGCTTTCATTCCTAATAAATAATTATTTGCTAATTTTATTCTTCCCTGTAGGAACCAAAATTTAGACATGTTGTGCCAATTATTGCAAAGCCTTTTCTCTCATAGGAGCCTTCTAAACTCCACAAAATTTGAGTTGTAAAGCATAATTGCTTGCTGGAAACAGGATATCATGCACATTTCTTCCTCCTTCCCATTGTTTTGTATAAAATAAATCCTTTGACGAACGAAACAATGGTGTGGAGGAAGAAATGTGCATGATATTTTGACTCTCATGCATCAAGCAATTACACTTTATAATCAAGTTTTGTGCAGTTTTGAACGCTCCTATGAGAGCAAAGCTTTAAAAAAAATGGGACAGTGCGTCTCAATTGCGACATATGTTGGTCTCAATTGCGACCAATCTTCGTCGCAATTGAGACACCAAACTGGCACCATTTACGTCGTGAGTATGGCTTTGACATGAAAAGCTAAGGGTTTATCGTCAGAATTCCAACTCAAAATTGGGCAAGTTTACGTCAAAATTGGGAAAATAACAGTTTAGGCTGGATAGAGAAATAGACAAAATTTGTGTCGGTAAATCAATGTTTATGTAGTCAAAATTTTGATGTGCAATGAATGTGGCAGAAAATTGACCAAATTTGTTTGACGACGACTTTGGTGGCTTTAGCAACCAACTTGTGTCAAAATTGAGACTTTTTCGCATCGCAAATTAGGCCTAAATTTACTAGTGACTACTACTTTCTTCTCATGTCTATCTAGAAAGAACTATCTTCTTGAAAACCAAAATGTTGTCTAAAAACTTGAAAACTATCTTTCTATTTATCTTAAATCTATAAACACAACCAACCATCTATTCAGAGTAGTTGAAAATATTGAAACTCTCTTCAAGTCTAGTCAAAATTGGTAGCCTGATCCCTTTTCTCACACTCAATTTTATTTTTATATTTTTTAAGAATACTTTCTATTAGTGCTTCCTCACATGGCTCTATGTAAATCCTCATGTGACTCTCTATGAGTCTCTGCATGAGATTTTTCAAAACACTAGCTTTTATGCCAAAACTTTGTCTTTTTATTAGTTTGTCAACTCCTTGTATGACTCTATACAAGTCCTTACACAAGAAAACTGGTCAAAATTTTCTGTTCTAAATCTTCATTTGGTATTTTATGTTTTCTCATCCAGTTCCCTGAGAGTCCTTGGGTGGGATCTTGTCCTACAAACTATCAAACTATCATGTCAGAGCTATTTTCACTCTAAGTCTAGTCTATATCTGTAATATTTTACCACTTATTTGTCTACAAATAGTGTCAAACAATGACTTCTTTCTTAGTTGGAAACTTGTGACCTATGCATGAACTAGTCTCCTCACTTAGTTATCTTGTTCATCAAACTTGGTGTCATGATAGTCATACATCTTGGCTATTCTAGCCAATATTTAGATGACTTGTACCCAAGTATACAAAATCCTTATCTTACTTTGATGCTATGTTCTAGTCTAGTCCTTTTCTAGGCTTTTTCTTTCTATCATTGTCTATGACTATGGAAACAAGAATAAAAAATGTGATTTATCCCCTTAGACTTGAAGAGGTAGAATTGTAATCATGGAAGTGGTCACTTTTCAGCTAATACATAGTCTATGTCAAATACATCTATTAAGGAGTCTTCATGATCTCCTTCACCTGTTAGATCACCTCATGTTCATAGAATATTTTGCATGAACTTATAACAAACTAGGAACTCCTTGTATCAAGAGGATCCTAAAACAAGAAAAGGTCATACATCTCAAAAAACATAGTTGGATTCTTATTCAAACAACCTTTTCAACCAACATATAGTGAAACTTATCACATCCTTAAAATGGCTAATCAAGACCAAGAACATGGACAACATAGTGCATAACAAGATCACCATATGGATGAAAGACATAAGGAACCTTTTACTAATAAAAATGAGGAAGAAGTAGAAATACATCCCAAACATATTGAAAAATGTTGCGAGGACAAAAGCTTCTAGAAAGTCATGGAAATATTGCTTAACAAAGAGAAAGAGAAATACTTTCTCAAACTTTATCAAGAGAGAACCAAGCTACCTCATCACTTTAATGTTGGAACAATCATTGCACCTAAAGAGGAAACTAAAATGTCTAAGTTGCAAAAATAATTAAAGATCATGAAAGAACGGTTAGCCCAAATGATGTATGATAAAGACAAACTTACAAAAACATACACCTTGGATGCTCTCAATCCATTTCCTTTTGATAAGAGTATAGAAATGCCTCCTTTTCTAGGAGGAGTTGAGTTACCTAAGTAAAATAAATACTTTGAAACTTCTTATCCCCATTATCATTTGAGGGAATTTAGTACCTTTTCTATGGAATTCATGCATAATCAAACATTTCTCATGTATCTATTGCCATGAAGTCTAGGTGGTCAGGCCATGGAATGTTTTTCATACTTTCCTAATGGTATTAGAACATTTGATGAGATTGCTAACTTATTTTTCCAATAGTACTCCCACAACATATAACACTTAGTGAACATATGTGACTTGTGTAACCTTAAAAATAAAGTTGTGCAACCTTTCCTCAAATTCCTTTGGAGATGGAGAAAACTTTACCCCAAATATTCATGGAAGATTCCTAAAATAGAAAAATTTGGTATCTTTATGGATAATCTTCTACCTAATTTTGGGTATAGAGTTCAACTTCAAGGTCCACACAACTCTGAAGACATAGTCACACAATCTATCCAGATAGAAGAATTCATTGTCAAAAAGGGTGAGTTAACCCTTTAGAAGGACACTAGAAAAGGGTCAACCTCTAATAAGGAAAAAAATAAGTATGTGAACAAAAATTAAGAGGTTATGCATGATATAGTTATTGAGAAAATTACTCCTAAACCTTCTAAGGAAACTTTCAATCTTACATACAATCTCAAAGTATCCAAGAGTATTGAGAAACCTCCTTCTGATAACAAGACATTTGCAAATAAACCAAAAAAATCATATTGGGTTACATGCCAAAAATAAGAAAATATGTCTCTTAGTTAACCTTTGGATGTGATATATAATACCCTACTACAAAACAAGCTCATTTCTCCATTGGATAACTCTCATCCTTATGATCCACAAACACAACCTCCATAGTGGAATGAAACTACAATTTGTGAGTACCATCAAAACAAGTGTCACAAAACTAGTAACTATATCAACATCCATCACAAAATCCAAGACATAATCAACGATGGTGACATTATTATAGATTAACATAACAAGAATTCAAATCACAAGGCCTTCAAGGAACCATTATTGTCTTATGAAAAATGAGAAAATTGAAAAAAAATTAATCTAATAACAAGATCAACTATACGTACTCTAATGATAATTATGTAATCAACATGGTTTAACCTAGGATTTTAAGTATTGTGACATTATCACCATTAAGGGAAAAAAAGATAACATTAAACCCAAGACACCTTTCATCTTAAGAGGCCATATGTCCAACACATCTAATAATAAACCATCACAATCTTGTGCCAACATTGTTATGCATTCCCTTGCTAAATTAATACTCAAAGGCCATGTTCCTTCTACACTCAATCTAGAACAACACAAAGACAAACCACATGCTGGTTCATCTAGAAAAGGAAAAAAAATTACAACATTGTGTATGGCTACTAGTACAATATCCTTGATCAATTATAGTGAACAAATTTTCAAATCATAATCTTCCAACTAATCAAAATCTCTCCTGGTCATAGGCAGATTCTCAATAAATCCCTCACTGAGGAAAATGTACCTCAAGATCTTGATCTTCAG
Source organism: Cupressus sempervirens (assembly GCA_028749045.1). Lineage (NCBI taxonomy): Eukaryota > Viridiplantae > Streptophyta > Pinopsida > Cupressales > Cupressaceae > Cupressus > Cupressus sempervirens. The sequence continues at coordinate 65,025,643 of CM053789.1, read as the reverse complement.
AGGTTCCAATCTATGGTAGGTTATCTAACTTCACTTTACTATATGTCTTTCTTTGAGGAGGAAGACAATTCACTAAGTCATCTACAAAACCAACCTCTACATATTGAAGTCATGATACACAAAAAATTTGTTCATCATGTGTGTTGGCATTAAATTATATTTTCCATTAGTGAAAACACTTATTCAATTCTATGAAGATATTGAGCTCATCATTCAATTTCCAGTATCTACCAAGCATACTAGTAAGTTTTGTAGTTTACACCAAGCATTTCAGAGGCTACCAAGTGAATTCAAACAATTTGAAGATCAACAATTATTATTGAGCTTATTAGTGTCTATCGAGTAGTCAACCTGTGTGATGGAAAAATTAGTGTAAACTGAGTGACAAAAGAAGTAATGTTTACCAAGTGTAGCAAGGTAAACTCAACATGCAATATCTATCGAGTGACACTATATCTACCAAGTCACCAATGGTCACTAATTTTGAATCTATGTCATGTAATTAGTATAGACCAAGCCTTCACTTATACTAAGTGCATGACAATGCCAAGTAATGCAATAGATATCGAGTATCAGAAGGTCACCAAGTTAGCTTGCAAAACCCAAGTTATTTTCTATTGGGCTGAATTTTTATGTTTTGTTCACTTGTGTTTTGGTTGACCTTTTAGTTATATAAATTATATTGGTGTATGTGTGTGTGTGTGTGTGTGTGTGTGTGTGTGTGTGTGTGTGTGTGTGTGTGTGTGTGTGTGTGTGTGTGTGTGTGATGTATTGTATCATACCATTGCAATATTGTGGAGTAATCAATATAATAAATAAGTAAGGAATTGCATGCAAAATTGTATCAATAGTAGTACAAGCAATTCAACAAGGTCAATATAGGAGCAAAAAATATTTATCTATCACATGAGGTGATCGGTGCTTAAAGGATCTAATTAGAAATTAGTTGTAAGTAAGATCCCCTGCTTCATCCTCATAGGTGAATTAGTCCTAAATCCTTTAACAATGTAGACTTAAAAATCTTTGTATAAATCTCCTTACAAAGTGCATACTTCATTGTATGTTTGTAAATCCTCTAACAAGGTGGACCTAGCAGTCCTAATTGATCCTAATAGGGAAAACCATTAGAAGTGGTCAATGTAAGCCTTAACTAGCCAACTTTATGCTGCAATAGTGAAGTTTTATGGGTACCACACCCACCCTAGTTTTACTTTCTACTTGGAAGGTTTTTGGTCACCAAAATTTTGTGGTCTATGTGTTATGAATGTTTATCATTCAGTTCTTATGAATGTAGTAAAGTAGATGAATAAATGGTGATTAATTTACATTGTTAAGTGCTCAATTAATGAAAAGTTCTGAAGTTACTAATTCACCCCTCCCCTCTCAGTAACTTAGCAAGTCTTGATTATTTCTAATAATTGGTATCAAAGTATTGTGGTTCTCAGGATAAATTTTAATAGCTTGAGCCATGATCAAAGGCTAAATGGAGATATTCAAACTTGACAAAGAAATTAAAAATGAAAAGCTAGATCTATAGATGGCCATAGTTCAACTCAAATAAAAAAAGGAGCATCTCTCTCAATCCCTAAAAAGAATAAAGAAACTTGTAGATCAAATGAATGACCTCAAGTATGTTAAAGAAAATATTGAAGATTTTTTTTCCCTTCAAGAAGTTCATATGAAGCAAATAATACAATAAAAAAACTCTTAACAAAGAATGGATCACTACAAGAAGAGGTAAGGAAACTAATAAGAGAACAAGAAATCCAATCAATCAGGCTATGTGAAATTTTGTAATAGAGAAACAAGGCAAAAGAAGACTTGGAGGCAAGAAACAATGAAGATCAAAATCAATCTCTTCAGCATGAAGACCTTATTGATCAAATCTCTAAAGTAAATGAAGAAATTAGGATTCTCAAAGTAGAAAATGAAAGAATAAGGAATGATCTGAATTTTGAAAGAAAAATCAATGAAAGAACAAGGAATGAGTTGAGATCTGAAAAGAAAATAAATGAAAGATTGAAGAATGATCTAAACATATTAAAAAAAATTCAATAAGAGAATGATGAAATCCCAAGAAAACATGAATCAATTAAATCAAAAAAATGAGAAAAATATTCTTAGGCAAAAAGGTAAAGCAAGACTTGAAAATGAGGAAGAAGGTGAATCTTCCAAACAAGGTGCCAAAAGAAATTAAAAACCTACATGTAATCACCATGGGAAGACAGGTCATACATCAAACAAATGTTGGGGCAATGGAAAGGAAAAATTCAATGGAAAGTCCTACAACTACAATTAACATGGTCACAAGGCTAATGAATGCAAGGAGAAACCAAAATTTGAAGGTAAATATCAAAAATACAAGATGCAAGGACACAAGGCATCTGAGTGTAGATCAAAACCATTCAATCTAGCTAAACAACTTGTAAAGGTAATATTTGTTTGGGACTACAATAATTGGTGTAGATGTCATTCTTGTAGATAATATGGACACATTGGCATAAACTGTGCAAGAAATCACTTAAGAAAGAAGGACAGTACCATAAGGTGTTATACATGCACTGAACTCAATCATATACCTAAGAACTGTATCAATATAGGTAAAGTTAAGGATGAAAAGAAAGAAAGGGAAAACAAAATTAGAAAATAGATGAGGTAGCAGTGGATTCCTAAATCTACAAAGGAAACAAGTTCAAATCATGGTAGTGAAGTCACTCAAGAAGTAGGTGACTCCATCATCTCAAACTAATTTCTTAAGGAAGAACTAGAACTATACTCACAAAGGCATATCATAAGGAGTTCCAATAAACAAAAGAAAGAAAAAGATTGTAGAAATTTAGATACAAAGGGATTGTATCTAAATCATTATTTAGATACAAAGGGATTGTAGAAATTTAGCTTTCACTAAGTTAGAATCCACTGAGCAAGGTTGGTTGTTGACTCTACTGAGCGACGTTGGGAGTAATGAAGTTTGCTTCATTCACCAAGTTGCAAAAATTTGTCGAGTTTAGTCAGTGGATGACAGTCTATCATGCATCGTATCATTATGATGTTGAGCATTAATGGAAATTTCTCAACAAAAAGGGCACAAATCAATTTCATTCTTCACTATGATCACAACATTCATAGAGCAGAGAAATTTGAGGAGCTGCAAAGTGTTTTTGAGTGAGTTTGCAGCAAGATCTTCAAGGAATCTACTCACTTACCAAGCAGTGATGGCATCAATAAGTGGTAGCAACAGTAAAGTGAAAAAGGGTTCTGAGATGCTAGTCAAGGGTGTAGAGTGGAAAGCATCAAATTTCAAACTTGTTCTAGCCATTGTAGAGTCTCTTGATCCACATAGAGCTCAGTCTTATATCCCTCCCAAGGTGCTCTTTAAACAACATCTGCACTCACATTAAATGCACTATGCAATAACTAGGAACACTTGAGATGGATAATTCTCTAGCTGAGATGTGTGTAGATGGTTCATTAAAACCCGAGCACAAACACTTAGAAACAAAAGGGTTAACTCACATCCCTCATCTGCCAAGAAATTTTCATGTTAAGTGGATAAGATATATACTTAGCCGAGTACATAATGGTCAATTATGGTTGGAACAACCTATATTGATCACCAATAAAATGATTCACAAGATCACAGGTCTTCCAATTTTGAGCAAAGCTAAATCCATCAAAACCCTAGGTCGGGAAGAGTTGCAAAAGAAAACCCTAGCCAAGTGGGATGGTAGAGGTTTGAAAATCAACAATGTCACTAATGTAGAGCTTAGCTTCAACATCCATATCATTGCACACAAAATCTATAGCTCTAGTCAGTTAAACAACATTCCATGAGGTTGTGGATTTGGCCTATAAGGATGTGAAGAAGAATCTTGAGTTTGAATTATCAGATTTGTTTCTAGAGAAATTAAACAAGAACATGGACATCATAAGAACATCTAAGAATAACCCCTACAAATTTGGATCATCTCTGACATGTCTCTTTTTCTATGTGTAAAAATTCTTTCCATCTAAAGGATCTATTTTATGGAGGAAGGACACCACTATTTTGTATTAGATTAATGAGTTTATAATAGAGATGGGTGAGAACTTTGAGAAGGTAATGGAAAAGTACTTTGAAGTGTTCAAGTAGAAATGAACAACCAATTCTGGATTCCCCCCAAGATTGTAGAAGACTACAAAGATGATGTTTGTTTTATGGTGGATTGTGACAAAGTGTACATTCAAGCAGTCAAGCCAAGGGTGGCATGGGTAAAACCTCTCCCATATGCGGTCAACATTGATGAACCTAGGGACATCATTGAGGCCCTATTTAATGAACCTATTGATCCAAAGCTTCAAGTATTTGGAACATATGAGGAATCAAAGTGAAAAATATATTTAAGTATCAAAATCCCTCAAGCTCTTAGTAGAGGTAAGAAGAGGGTAGAAAAGTTGAAAACAATAGAAGGACCTCTAATGATTACTGAGGGTAAGGGAGAAGATGAAGAAGATGAGCCTAATAATGCAGAGGAAGAATGAAAAAAGGAAGTGGAGCTAGTTAGAAAGAAAGGTAAGGTGATCATCACCAAACCTCCAAAGCCCACCATAGTTGTATTCACCAGGAGATCTAGGAAGAAAAGTGCAAATGATGAAAGTAAAGTTGAGTTCCAGTGACCTCCACCCACATATGAGGAAACGTTAAAATAGCCAAGGGTTGGAGTAGGTATTAACAACTTCAAAGCACTTAAGTATGAGAATCAAACTCTTTTAGAGCAAAAGGAGATTAAAGACTTGATAATGGAGAAGTTGGGAACATGGAAGTTCTCTCTAGAACAATTTGCCCAACAAGTGTCGGTAGTGCTTCTTGATAAGATAAGAGTTAGATGGAATAACACTATCCAAACTATCAAAGATATATTTGGAAAAACTCTTGAATAGTTGGTACCTAGTTTGATAGAGGTAGAGGTGCAAAAAGAATTAAAAGAACATGAGGGAAAAATGATCCTTAAGTTTAATACATGTCTCACATTAATAAAAAATGTTGAATTAGTTGTCAAGAATGATACTAAAATTTAGAGAGATGTATATCAGCTGAATAAGCCAACTATAGGTCCACTAGAAATCAAGGATGATGATAGTTACCAAGAAGAGGATGATGAAGATGATAATACTCCTTTGATCACTGTTATAGAAGAAGATATTCAAGATTTGATGAAGGAGAGGGAAGATGAAGAAAATGAGGAAGAAGCTGAAGAAGAGAAAAAGGAGGATGAAGAAGATCCTATGAGGATTGCAGCAAAGGTAATTGCATCCCTTCCTGACTCTCCATCAAATTTTTTCTTATCTACTATGGAGATAGACTCAAAAAGCATAATTGTGAGCACATCAGCTATATCAGCAGCTCAATCATCATTTACTACCTCCCAACTCTAGGAAACTTCAATGGAAGTGTCAAAAACTTCATCTACCAAGCTACAGGCATCTTCTTTAGCTACTGAGTTGGCTATTTCAACATCTTAATAAACTTGTATAGTAAGTGCCTCACACAGTTCTATAGTTTTGTTTACTTTAACATTATCTACATCTACTTCTATTCTAGTAAGTTCTTCTACTATAGATACTAAAATGAGTATTCCAATGAGTGCTATATAAATTTTGGGGAATGGTTCAATTTTGGATTTGGTTATCACTCCTCTTAGCATTTCTTCAATTAGTCCTATTCCATTTTTCACTACTAGCCCCTCTATAACAACAATTGTCTCAATTCCTAAGATTAAGTCAGTAATCCCAGAACTAGAACATAAGAAACATTTAAAGCTTCTAATTAATAGGAAGGAAATTGAAAAAGATATTGATTTGGATACTGAGATAGAGATACCCAAGATAGACTTTGACACTACTATAGTTGAGAAAATGAGATTGGCTAGTCAACTCTTGGAGAAGAAGGCTAGGAAAAAGCAGCTAAGGTCAGAAAGAGATAGGGAATACTAAATCATAGAAAATGCCAAGAATATTATTACTGAGAGTATAGGTGTTGAAGTAGATCCCACCCAACACATTTTTCTACAATTATAGGAAGTTGTACAAAAATTCAGTGAGGATTCTACTAGGTAGGAGAAGCTTATTAAGAAGCCTAAAAAGAAGTTTGGCAATAGGCTGCTTGAGCACATTACAATAAAGCAAGTAGAATTGTCCACAATTTTAGAAAACTTGGAAAACCCTTTTACTAATACATTGACATTATTTTTTGTAAAACTATGTGATGTTTTTGGTTTCACTAAGGAAGTTAAGGAGAAGTTGAGTAAAATTGATGTGGATATGCAAGCTAGTGCACAAAGGTTGTAGCTTGACCCCAACTCAAGCTCATAACATCACATCAAGGTGAAATTTCTTGTAGATATGTAGGTAGAGCTTTTGAGAGAAGAGGCAAGGATTAGATCAATATTGATTGACTTACAAAACATGATCTTTCCAATTATGGACACAATGTAGAAGCATATTGCACATTCCAAAACATTGCCCTAGGACAACAACTTCTCAATGGAAGACCACATGATACAACTATTTTTAGAAGTTCAAATAGCTCTCTCCATAAGCCAAATTTTGCAAGAGAATTGGGATAAGACACTTGCACTTATTATGAAGGTACATTCAAAGTTTCTCCCTCATTTTGGTGTTACTATGTAAATAGCTTATATAGCACTTCGGCATTATTGTCAAAAAGGGGGAGATGAATATAGAACAAAGAAGGAGATAATATAGTGAAAAGGAGAGAAAATAGAATAAAGGATGTATTTTGATCTGATAAATATGTGTACAAAATACATGAGATGAATATGTGCATATGTATATACATTATGTCTTATAAAGGATATATTTAGAGATGTATATATAGCAGCTACATAAAGTTCAATTTTTAAAAATCAAAATTAGTATGTCAGTTTGTGTACATAAGTTTTGGCCTATAAGTTTTTTATCACTAATTCCAAAGGGGAAGATTGTTGGCATTAAGTTATATTTTTCATTAGTGACAACATTTATTCAATTCTATGAAGATACTGAGCTCATCATTCAGTTCTTAGTATCCATCAAGCATTCCAGTAAGTTTTGCAGTTTATATCAGGAATTTTTGCGGCTATTGAGTAAATTCAAAAAATGTGAATATCAATAGTTATTACTAATCTTATCACTATCTACTGAGTAGTCAGTCAGTGTGATGGGAAAATTAGTGTAAGTTAAGTGATAGAAGAAGTAATGTTTACTGAGTGTAGCAAGGTAAAGTCAGCATCCATTACCTATCGAGTGACACTATATCTATTGAGTCACCAATGGTCATCAAGTTTGAATCTACATCATGTGATTAGTATGGATCGAGCCTTTACTTCTACCAACTGCAAGATGACACCGAGTAATGTAGTAGACACCGAGTATCATAAGGTCACCAAGTTAGCTTGCAAAACCTGAGTTATTTTCTATTGGGCCAACTTAGTGATGTTTTGTTCACTTGTGTTTTGGTTCACCTTGTAGTTGTATGAATTAAAATGGTGTGTGTGTGTGTGTGTGTGTGTGTGTGTGTGATGTATTCTATCATACAATTCTAATATTGTGGAGTAATCAATGTAATGAATACGTAAATAATTGCATGCAAAAGTGTATCAGCAATAGTACAAGGAATTCAGCAAGGTCAATACAAGAGCAGAAAATATTTATCTATCACATGAGGTGATTAGTGCTTAAAGGATCTAATCAGTAATTAGTTGTTAGTAAGATCCCCTCCTTCATCCTAATAGATGAATTAGTACTAAATCCTTTAACAACATATACTTAATAGTCTTTGTATAAATCCTAGAGTGCATGTTTTATTGTATGTTTGTAAATCCTCTAACAAGGTGGACCTAGCATTCCTAATTGCTCTTAACAAGGTAGATCATCAGAAGTAGTCAATGTAAGCCTTAATCAGCCAACTTTATGCTACAGTTTTAGAGTTTTTAGTTACCATCCCCACCCTAGTTTTACTTTCTACTTGGAAGGTTTTTGGTCACCAAAATTTTGTGTTCTATGTGTTATGAATGTTTATCTTTCAGTTCTTATGCATGCAGTAAAGTAGATGAATAAATGACGATTAATTTACATTGTTAAGTGTTGAACTAATAAAAAGTTTTGAAGTTACTAACTCACCCCTCCCCTCTCAGTAACTTATCAAGTCTTGATCATTTCCAACAGTGTGCTCATTGATAATGTGGCTGGTTTAAACATTGCCCCTACTACTCTGCTCAGACATTGGACTATTTTGAAGAGTCCATTAATTCCCATCAAAAGATAACTACAAAAGCTAATGATAAAGTGAAGCATAAATCCTCAGGTCTTGTTGTATTACCTCTTTGGTTTGGTCCCATGGAAAGGGATATCACTTGTCAATTCCTTGACATTCCCTTAGCTTAAAATATTCTACTAGGAAGACCATGGATATAAAAATGTGAGTTGTACCCTTAACTTATAATCAATGTGTAAAGTTCCCATTTCACATCTTTTAAGTCACCATACCTACAAGTACTAGCTATACCTATAACATGCTAAAATCTATTGAAAGCTTTGTACCCACTAATGGAGAATTTAAAAACCATCATGACAACAAGTTGAAGCAATTTAGTAGTCACTCAAGCTAAAAGGAACTAGAATGGGTGAACATTACATAGAACCAATTTTGTCTTTGACATCTCTTCTTGAGTCACCTTGTCATTTTGGGAGACCATCTAAAATGAATAGACCTTTTGTGTTGACACCTCAAACTAAGTACAATGGTACCATTTTGAAAGCTACTGTACCTCTTAAAGAGGAAGATGAGAATAGATCCATTGGTGAATCGAAATACAAAGACTCCAGATAACCTCATAGAATAGTCTTGTAAAATTATTTCTAAAAAGTATGGTCTTGTGTGCGAACTAAAATGGTCACCTAGACTATGTGCCCCCATTATTCAATTTATCAATTTATCAAATTTCCTAAATCAATGGTTTGTAATATTTTATTAAATCAATTCAAATCAATTTTCTTGATCAAATTTGATTATCTATTTTTTTAAGGCTGATCATTTTATCCTAAGTCTTATTTAATTAAAAGAAATTCTCTCTTTTAATTAAGTAAAATAAGTCTCCACTTAATTAAAATATAACCTCTCTTTTAATTAAATAATTCATCCACATTTCATTAATTAAGAGAAAAACCCCTCTTTTAATTTAATTAAATATTTCCTATTTAATTATAAGAAATTTCTCCCATTTAATTAAATAAAAATCCCACTTAAATATCTATTTTTGATAAAAAGAAAATAAAACAAATACAAAATTAAATCAATCTTTTTTCATCTTCTCTACACTTAAATGCACACATCTCTAATGGGAGTTATCTTTTTCCTCTTTCCACTTTCTCCTCAAACACTCCTCTTTTCTCATTGGTGGAATTTTGTCTCACATGGATCATACTTTATTATCCCATATTGGTTGTGAGAAGCCTCTCACCTCCATACTTTCCTTTATAAGGGAGAGGCCTCTCCTCATTTTGGACATCCATGATTATACATCAATTATTATGCTATTGTTATGCTACAAATTTGGAGAGCAATTATTGAAGGAGTTTGAATACTAAATATTTTTGTGGAGAACTTCTATCTTCTTGTCTTATTCTCTCTTGCATTTATGGTTTCCATAATGAAGTTTCATCCTTGCATTTACATATTAGCTTAGATCCATATTTATTTTCATAGATTAGTATTGCATTGTTATTACATTTCCTTTCTTGCATTATTTTGCATTGTTATCATTTAGATTAGTTTTCATCTCCATTTGCATGCATATTGGATCCTTGAAACTCTTGTTTCATGGTGTACTTACATGGGCATAAACTAGGTCGAACGAAGTGCCTCCATTGCAGATCCTTGCACTCTATGAATAGAGAGCTATGAGTCATCATTTGAGACCTCATTCTTGAGCAATCTTGGATATAATGACTCATAGAAGTGTGCCCACATTTTAGACATACATTTTTGGTGCCCACCATGGGGAAACCCACCTTTTCTTGTTGGTTTTTGTGCATATTTGTTTGGAGACAAAAAGAACCCTAGATTTGAAATATTTGATCATATCTTTCAAATGGCTAGGTATTTTGATCTTCTTTTTTTTATTTTTTTTGCAGGGTGATGATATATCAAACAAGCTTTGATCCAATTTTCAGTTTTTTCTGAGGTATTTTCAAAATTTTATAATTTTTCCTTGATTTTTGATGAAAAATAATTTTTGGGAGCAAATTAGCACATTTTTTGAAAAAAATTTCATTTTTGGAAAGCTCTCTAAATTTGCGTTTTAATTTTAGAGATCATATTAGGGATCAATAATTTGATTTGCAAAAATTGGTTTATTTTGAAAAAATTGCTACGTAAGGCACAAATGAAAAGATATTTTCAAAATTTTGACATTTTTGGAAAGCTCTTTGATTTTGATAGGCGTCACTTTTTTGTATTTAGGGTTTTGGATCTAAATTCATATCATATACGTCCAATATTTATAACTAGGTAAAAAAATCAATTTTTGAAAAAGGGCATTTAATTAATAACTTGCATTTAATTTTTACAATGAATCAATGGATGATGTGGGCTTTCATTTGGGTTACTTTCCAATCATTATCACTTTTAAAATTTAAATTTTTAGATCTAACCCTAGTTTTACATGAGTTCGACATATATTGTGTATCTTGTGTTTGCTTGTTTTGTTTGTTACTTTGTTCATTGTGACTGAGCATTCAAACATAAATGAAAAGTACAATAAAGAAAAAGCATGTTGAAAGGATTACTAGGTATTTTGTTTGATCTCTAGAACATTTGGATTTGGAACTAAAATGAACATCTCATGTGTTTGGCATGAGTGCTTTTAAATGCTTTCATAGATTCATACTTCATTTGGTGCTCTAAAATTGGATCTAGATTTTCTTTCACACATCTATGTTTCAGATATTAATTAGGTCCTATGAACACTATTTGGGAGATCTTGAGAGACTTATCTTCATTCACTTGCTCTATATGTGAAGCTTCTCTTGACAACGGATCCCCTTGTAGGTAGGGAATGATATTCATTATTATCTCGCTATTCTACTTGGATTTGTCCTCAACATCCATTAGTCTTCTCTCTTTTGAGATTGGTGGTGCTTTTTTTTGGATTTTCCAAATAGTTGGTCAGGTGATTTAAAATTAGCGTATCAAAAAAATATTGTTTTTTATGTTTGGGTAAGGTGAAGAGGCTAGAGGAGTATGCTTTGTTCCCTTTTGGGCACATCAGAAACATGGAACCAATGAATCCAAACCAAGTCCTCATGTGGTACAACTTTGTGATCCTTCCTTGATTAGAGAGGGTTAAACCATAGTGGACATTCCCTTTATTGGGTCAACCATGTGGATGGTACCTCAAGTGGTAATAGCCATTTTTGATGTGGTAGTAGCAACCACTATAAATGTCCTTGTGGTGGAAATCCTCGTAGGTGTAGTCTTTTGTTGGGCTATCAAATGTCCTTAGTATCTATGATTGATTAAATTCTCAAAATATGTTAAAACCATGGTGTGCCAAGATTGGATTTTGCCCACTCTAGATTGCAAAAACTACAGAGTTGAACATTACTACGAACCATAATTCTACCAAATTTTCTCTTCTAGGACTATGTATGTGATTGAAAAATATTTTGAGAACATAGATAGTAGTGGTTCTAAGGATTAGATTGATACTACAACACTATTCTTGTTCATGTACAAGGTTTCTTTCTCCCTTACTCATTGTTTGAAATTTTTTTCTTGAAATCCTTGATTTCTATCTTGTGTGCTTGGTTCATGATTAAAAATCTATTGATACACCTAAGTGGACATTTAAAATGAACAAAATCTAAGTTCCTGAGTTGAGACTTTACGATCAAACTACTTTGTTGTCCTATTATTCTCAATCTTCCTAGGTTGATCCAATTTATATTAGGCTACTTACCCCTTTGTTAGAAGCTTATTTTACACCTTGGGTTACTGTGCTTTGACCTCTTGAATTGGTAATCATTGATTTCACAAGAGACCTTGTTTGGAGTTGGTGAGATAGAGACCCTTCTTGTTGAGAAAGATATACCTTTGGATCCTTTGATATTACACTTGGAAAGTCTTAGTAATCTTTTGTCCATTCAATTTCATCATAATTAAATTTTAATTATTTATAATTTGTGTAAATCATCCCCCTAGTCCATATGTGCTAGGGTATTCACCCAAAGTTGTGAGCACCTTTATGGCAGTGTTGGTTTATGCCTATAGCAAAATTTGATCCTATCATCTCTCTTTTGGACAAGTTAGTGCTTTTACTATCCTAGTTTGGTACCAACATTTATTAGGTTTATCCTATCAACTAGTATCTTTCTCTTTCATGCCAGTTACAACATGATATTAAGTAGATCAAGGAAAGCAACCTCAAGTTGTCTTTAAACAATTAACTTTAGTTCAAACTCGTCAAAGATGTAAGGGAAATGAACCTATGTCTATTCAATCACCTAAGAGTATTCCAATAGTTTTGTTTGACCCTAGTGGTGATCTTATTGAGTTGAGTAAACCCTTAGCATCACCTCATTTAGATATGGATATGATTTTTACAAGAGCTCCACACAAGAAGAATCAAAGTAGTGAGTATAATGTTGACCTTTTGAGCAGTGATTACACTTGTGGAAGTAGACCAACTTCATCCCTTATTGAGGATAGGTATTTGGATGTACATTAAAGGGATGAGAAAAGTAAACAATATGCCTGTCAAGAAGAGGAAGCCCAACATGATGATCAAATTGGTGAGCCTTCTAGTGCTCATGTGAATGCAACATTTACTAGTAACTAGTTTAGACAATAAAGACCATGTACACTTCTCATGACACCTTTAGGTTATGCAAGTGGAAGACTCAAAGAAATTGAGCATAAAAGAAAATCCCTTCTAGAAGAACAAGCTAAGAAGGAAGAACAATTTCAATGCCTAGAGGAAGAAAGGCAAGTTATTATTGATATGGAAAGGAAATCTTGTCAAGAAGAAAAATACTTTTTCAAGAATTTACAACTTGACAATCAATTCAACAATGTGTACATTGGTTGTGGAAAAAATCTCTCTTGCATCTTCCCCTTACTAAGACTCCACAAAGTGGGAGATACTCAAGAACATCTTCATGATCTCGTACTCCTAGAAGAAGGAAAGCTTCAAGACATGATTATTATAGGAGACCAACACCTCCTAGAGTTTGATGACAACCTTGACAACAAGCTCATCATGGTTCACAATATGGAGATGGTAGCTCAAAATTTGACTATAATTCTTATGATTTCATGGCTATACAAATAGATCCACATTTTCAAAAATGTATGGAACCATATATGGACCAAAATAGAGATGCATGCTTTCAACCTTTAATCAAAAAAGGTGCTAAGGTCCCTTACAACTTTAATGTGGACAAAAAGATTCAAAAGTATGATCCTTCTATGAAAGAGTAAATTTACGAATTGAAGAAACAACTGAAGCAAATATCAGCACCCAAGAGTTCTTTTTGACTTGATTCAATATGTCCTAATCTTTTTGATAAGAGTGTTGACACAAAAAAATTTCCTAGAAAAGTTGAGATCCCCCAATATGAAAAATATGATAGAAATGGGGATTCAAGTGATCATGTGTGTCAGTTCTATACTATGAGTTTTGAGTTTCATTATGAGGACTCATATCTTATGAGATTATTTCCAAGGAGTCTTAAGGGTCAAGCCATGGAATCGTTTACCAATATAACTCCTCCTATTAAGACATTCCCTGAGTTAATTGAAAGATTTTTCTAACACTTTGCATACAATATTTCATGATCTATCTTACTATTGAACTTTTGTCACACAAAGTAAAATCAAGGAGAACCCTTTGTTACTTTCTTGCAAAGATCGAAACGACAGTGCTCTCATTATTCTAGGAATATTCTTGAGAAAGAAAAAATTGAAATTCTCATTAGTAACATGGTTCCTCAGATGAAGTATGAAGTTAAGAAGATGGTTTTTGAGTCCTTTGATACCATGGTTGAAGCTTCATTTAGAATTGAGAATATTTTAAGAGAGCAAGGTATTTTGCCAAAAAATGGAAACAACAACAACAATGTTTAGAATAACAACAACAAAAAGGATAAAGGAAAGAACACATATTGGAAAAAGAAAAAACAAGTGGTTAATGATGGAGTTGTGGATTCCTTAAAGTGTAAAGACCAAGATATTCTTCATTTTCCTAGTGCTAATCAAAAAAGTAAAAATCCAAGATATCAAGAGAGACCTAAAGGACAGAAATGTAACTTTACATAATTGGATGAGTCATATGAAGAGATATTCATGAAACTCCTTACACATAATCTTGTGTGCCCTTATGATGCCACAAAGTTCTACATACATGAAGTTAAACCATGGTGGTGGGATGAGAAGGCCTATTGCAAGCTTCATAATGGCATTGGACACAATATTGAAAAATGTGGGAGATATAAGCATATTGTTCAAGATCTTATTAAGAATGGAAAACCTGAAATAGATGGACTAAATACCAATGCTCATCACACAACATTCAAAGAGCCTTTGCCCAAGTATGAGAAAGGGGAAGATTCCCAACCTAAGAATGGGAAGGCTGCAATCAATTACACTTATGCAAATGTGAAAAATGTTGTCAATATGCTTGAGGTTGTAGAAGAAAGTGTCAACATGATGGAAGATAAAAAACCCAATGGTTATAATTTAAATTTGGGCTCTCCTACCCTTCGTAAAAAATCTATTTTGGTGCTAAGGGGTGCTCACTCTAGAGAGTCATATCAAGTTCCCCTTATCATTAGAGGACCTAATTCAAAGCAGTCAAGTAAAACTAAGCAAGTGTCTTCCCAAAGTCTCAATGTTTTTATGTGGAGTCAAGGTCCCCTTGTTATCAAAGGACCAAGTTCAAACCAACCAAGTAATCCAAAACAAGTGCAATCCAAGAACATTCCTCCAAAACTAGTGGTTAATCCTAAGTCAAATTATAATCTTGTTGATCAATTTCAAAGAACCCCTACTCAAATTTCAATCTTTGAGCTTTTAGAGTTGTCTCTAAGTCACAAGGAGGTCCTTGAGGATGCTTTGCGCATGACGAACATCCCCAATAATTTAGATGTCAATCAATCCCAGAACATGGTTAATCATATTGCAAGCCCTCATTATCTTTCCTTTTTGGAGGAAGATTATAAATCTTTGAACCATCTACATAATATTGCCCTTCATATTGAGGTCATGATACATAGGACTCATTTTAGGCATGTGTTGATAGATGGGGGTGCTAGGCTTAATATTTGTTCTTTGAATCATTAAAGACATTGGGTTATTATAAACATTTTATTGATAGAAAAAGAAAGATTACTATCAAAGCTTATGATAATGTAGAGAGAAGTTCAAAGGAATTGGCTGTCCTTTCTGTTAGGATTGGCCCTATGGAAAAAGATGTTTTATTCCAAATAGTTGATGCTAGACCCTTTGCATACAACATTTTTCTTAGTAGACCATGGATTCATGATATGCAAGTAGTACCGTCTACCTAGTATCAGTGTGTTAAGTTTCCTTACAATGGAACAAAGATATATATTCCTGGGGATAACACTTTGTCTATTAACTTGATTTCAACAAGTACTCATGTTCCCCTTAATAGAAAAGAAGATTATTTTAATGTAGTTTTAGCTGATTGCAAAAACAAGTTTAAGTCCATAGACTTTCGCATGGGGGGATATCAACCCAATCCCCTCATAGCATTACTAGCTTGACCTAGGTCTTATGGTAAACCTTCATAATAGATGAAACCTTCCTCTTCATCTATAACATTATTTGACACATTTGTATAGTTTTCAATGCCTATTCAAGATGAGAAAGAAGATGTGGCTATTAGAGATTGGATTTATAGAGAAGAGAAGTATATGAAAAATGAAGATTTCACTCCTAATTCTTATGGAACAGGGTATGTTTTAGTCAAGAAAATGGGTTATCTTGGACATGTTCCTCTTAGTAATAGATTGGATGCTAGAGCTGAACCCATTGATCATCAACTTTTTGGATGCAAATCTAAGAAGCTGGTTGGACTAGGGTATGTGGATCATAGGAAGAATGTTGCTTCTATCCTTGATAAGTTAGATAGTGAAGAAGAACAAGAGTACATACCTAATTTAGAAAACCAACAAGATATCTGTCAACATTGGGTCCCTTATACTAATATTCTTTGGGAATATTTAGATAATCTAGTATCTTATGAGAAAATTACCAATTTAGAACAAGAAACTGTGACTCTTGATGATATTGAAGCTTCGACATCTAGACATCCCAAGCCTTCATGGTGTAAGCATCCTAGTCAAGACTCAAAAAAAAAATCTAATGAGTATGAATGGAATTCTTTCTCAGAACCATCCATAGTTGATATGGATGTTGATGTTGTTCATATATATAGTTCTCAACTTGAGTTAGTCAATGAGTCATGCGTAGAACTAGAGAATTTGAACTTGTATGTTGCCTTAGTGGATGATCCTTTTCTTGTGAGGATGAATCTTGATTTGTCTAGTTTAGGAAGTTACTTGACAAACCTTGAATCTTCAATCACTAGAGATATCATCCATCTCCACAACCTTGAACCCGTCATTGATTTACCCCTTATTCATCCTGACTTAATTGATTGGTCCCAATGCAATCAAGAACCTAAGGTCTTAACATTTCAAAATGACTATGAAATAGCCTATTATTTGAATACCATTGAACCTATAGTTTCTTCCACCAGTAAACTAGCTACTAGTATGATAGAGCCAGATATCAAGTACCTTAGTCACAAAATAAAAAGAAAAGAAAAGAAAAAGAAAAGGAGTTTTTATGGCGAAAACCACAATGTGCCAGTGTCAAAACCAAAATAAGTAAAAGGAAAGGATGTATGCAAGGGTAAAAACCTCTCTAAGGCACCTAAGGATGAGGTACTTGATCCTCTTCCTAGTTATTTTCAAGATAGATCTTTAGTACTTATTGAACCAACATAAGTAGTCAATTTGGGTATGGATGAAGCTCTGCAAATGGTACATTTTGCTCAATGTTTGTCATTACAAGAAAAAGAAGTGTATACTAAGTTTTTACAAGAAAAGAAGATTAATTTTGTGAGGAATTATTTAGATATGCTAGTGTTGGACACTAATCTTATTATGCATCACTTATCCATAGCTTTAGGTGTTAAACCAGTTAAGCAAAAATAGAGAAAAATACATCCTCACATAGCTCTCTTAGTCAAGGAAGAGCTAGAGAAATTCCTTGGTGCAAAATTCATAAGAGCAATTGACTATGTTGAATGGATATCAAAAATTGTACCAGTTTCAAAACATGACAAAATTATTCAAGTTTGTATATTCTTTAGAGATGTTAATAATGCATTCCCAAAGGATGATTTTCCACTTCCTAATATAGACATGATAGTGGATATGACTGTGGGTTATGAGATTTATTCCTTAATGGATGGTTTTTCTAGATATAATTAGATTAAGATAGCTCCCAAAGACCAAGAAAAGACTGCATTTACTTGTGCATGGGGTACCTATTGTTGGAATGTTATGCCTTTTGGATTAAAAAATGTAGGAGCTACCTATCAATGAGCTATGGAAACTATTTTTCATGATATGATGCATAAAAATATGAAGATTATGTGGATGACACCTTGACCAAGTCTAAGAATTGAGATACACACTTAGATGATTTAGAAGTCATTCTAGATCATATGGAACAATTTAAACTAAGGTTAAATCCTAAAAAGTATGCATTTGGAGTCATCTCTAGCAATTTACTAGGATTCATTATTTCAGCAAAAGGGATAGAGGTGGATCCTAAAAAGTTCAAGAACTTATGGATATGCCACTTCCTAAAAATATTAGTCAAATGAGGAGTCTTCAAGGACGTCTTCAATCTACAAGGAGGTTTATTTCATAGTTGGCAGATAGAGCTCAACCTTTCAACAAGAACTTACATAAAGGAGTCAAATGTATATGGAATAATGAATTTCAAAGGATCATGGATTAGATCAAGAAATACTTGGAAAATCCTCCTATTTTAATGCCTCATATCCTAGGGAAGCCACTTATCCTTTACATTTCAGCAATTATAGAATCTGCCTTGGGGGAATTATTAGCTCAACTTGATGAACATGGGAAAGAAAGAGAAATGTATTACATTAGTAGTACTCTTGTTTCATATGAGGTTAATTACAGTAGTATTGAGAAAGCTTTCCTCATAATTGTGTTTGCTTCCCAAAAGTTGTGACATTATATGCTTGTGCACACTATATACCTCATAGCAAAAATAGATCCACTCAAGTACATACTATGTAAGGCTACCCTCACAAGTAGACTTGCTAAATGGATGATGATCCTTTGAGAGTTTGACATAGAGTACATTGAGTGTAAAGCAATCAAAGGACAAGCCATATCAGATCAATTGGCTAATTTCCCACTACAAGATGACGCACCTATTCAAGTTGATTTCCCAAATGAGAACCTCATGTATATGACTAAAAGAACATGGAATATGTTCTTTGATGGGTCCTTTATGCAAAGTGGTTCAAGAGCTGGTGTGTTGTTTGTTTCTCCTCATGGGTACATGATTCCTAAATCTTACAAGTTATTATTTCCATGTACAAAAAATATTGCTGAATATGAAGCTTTGACAAATGGACTTAAGATGGCCATAGAATGGAGAATTGTAGAGTTACACATCTATGGAGATTTACAACTGATAATCAACCAAGTTAATGACAATTTTCTAACAAAAAATGATAAATTGGTACCTTACAAGAAAATGGTTGGTTCCTTAAGACTCTACAACACATTCATCTCATTTTAGAAAATCCCTCGAGTAGAAAATAAGGCAACCGATGCTATGGCTACACTTGCTTCACTTCTTCAATTAGAGAAACATAAATCAAGATTTGAATTCCTGGTGGAAGGGCTACATCACCCTATCTATGATTCCCAAGAAAGTCATGTTATTTGTACCCTTGTTGGTCATGATTCATCTCATTATGATGTCATTTACTCATATATTAATGATGGAATTATACCTATAACCTTTAACCGATCTGAATGTAGAAACCTTATTCAAAATGCCTCTCACCATTCTCTTATCTCTACTGATTTGTATAGGAAGGGTTTAGATGGAACACTTCTTAGATGCTTAGAAAAGGAAAAATCTGATCAAGCATTAGTTGACATCCATGAGGGTATCTATGGGGGGCATTCTAATGGTTTTTCCATGGCTTGAAGATTGCTTAGGGTGGGGTACTATTGGCCGACAATGTAGATTGATGTAGTAACTTTTGCAAAGTCATGTGAAAAGTGTCAAAAACATGGTAACTTGATACATACTCTAGGTAGGGAGATCATTTATTCTATTTCTCATTGGCTATTTTAGCATTGGGCCTTTGATGTTGTTGGGTATATTCATCCCAACTCATCATGTGGACACAAGTTTATTATCACTGCCACTAATTATTTTACTAAATGGGTAGAAGTTATCCCACTTTCTATTGCCTTAGGTAAGATAGTTTCTCTATTTATTTTGAATCATACTATTTATAGGTATGGAGTGCCTTTTGAGATTACCACTAATAATGGAGGTCTATTTAAAAATAAGGACCTTAAGAAACTCTGTAAGAAGTTCAAGATAAAACAACATTGGTCCTTTATTTATTTCCCGCAAGGAAATGGTCAAGGAGAAGAATCAAACAAAACCATTCTTAAAATCTTCATAGAATAGTTCATAAGAAGGGTAGAGATTGGCATTTACAAATAAATCTAGCTTTGTGGGCCTATAGAATGAGTATTTACACTCCCATTGGGGCTACTCCTTTACATATGGTGCTAAAGTAGTGTTACGTTTAGATGTTGAGATTCCTTCACTTAGAGTTTCTCTCAAAGGCCTAGTTATAGATGAAGACTACAGTGCCATGAGACTTCAAGAGTTAGAACTTTTAGATGAGAAATTCCAAGCATTATTTGACTAGATGAGGGTCTATCAAAAATACATATGAAAAGCATTCAACAAAAAGGTTCACCCTAGAGAATTCCAAGTGGGGGATCTTTTCCTACATGTGAATCTTAAGAATCAACAAAATAGAGTTCAAAAGGGTAAGTTTGAACCTAATTGGCTTGGACCTTACATTATTACAAAAAAATTTGGTTCTAGTGCCT
The DNA here is from genome assembly GCA_028749045.1 of Cupressus sempervirens. NCBI lineage: Eukaryota > Viridiplantae > Streptophyta > Pinopsida > Cupressales > Cupressaceae > Cupressus > Cupressus sempervirens. The sequence goes on along the minus strand of CM053789.1, from coordinate 65,005,381 downwards.
ATTTACTATCTACAGCAGAGGGAGAGCAGCTCCTTGATCCTATCAATGTCTTGCAGTTGAAGAAGTTCTATCTGTTATGCTCATTCTATCTAGGGGCATCTTTGTACATATTTATTGATCCTGAAAAAATTCAAAAAAATGATATATTGTGAAAATTTTAAAAATTGAAAAAACTCCTGAAAAAATGATACTCTTAGTGACAACCTAGCAATAGGCACTTTGATGTATCTCCAAAAAATTATATAATCCAAAAATACAAAAAAAATTCAAAAATTCAAAAAAAAAAAAAAGTGCCTTGTTGAAAACCGAGAAAGAGGCACCCTGGTAGCTAAAATATAAAAAAATTATAAAAAGTCCTAAATTTTTTTATTTTTATTTTAAATCCAAGTGGTGAAAACCTAAAAATGGGCACTACTTCAGGCCTTTATACCTTTGTTTCTTAGCGCATGTGTTCAACACTTAGCCTTTCTCCATCATGCCTTCTCCTTGTTGCCTTTGTTTGGAATCGGTCTTTGTCTACAAGGCATAAATATGTTAGCCTTGGTCTCTTGGATGTGTTAGTCTTTAGGACACCTCACAAATGGTGTTTTTCAATACCTCCCCAACTATATTTTTTAATACAACCATTGACATCAAGTATTTTTCAAAATGTATTGGTTTGGTCTTACCCAATTTTGTCATATGGTCTTCCCTTCTTGGAAGCATTCAATCTTTATCCTAAGAACTCAGTATCAGTTAACACACTTAAATTTTAAATGAAACACTTAATGCTTGACTCATGTCATGATCTTTTCTTTCTCCGTTATCAATTTTTATTGAGTGTCCTTGTCTAATAAGTCTCTTTGGGATGCATAGCTAGAGGACTTGTGGCATGGGACATGTTTTTACTTGTTTTCTACTTGTGGGTGTGGTCTTCAACTCTAAAGCATCTCTTTCTATCCTCTTGAAAAATTTAGGATATTTGAGGCATCATCCTTGATTTTTTTTGCACATATCATTCTTATGGTCATCCTAGCATCTATGCCTTGATGCCAGCATGGTTTTGCTACATTAAATTGGGTAAGCTAACATCGAAGTCATCTTGACCTTTATGTCTTTGATGCTTATGCTAGAATCTTTCCACATTCTATTATGATATAAATCACATTCATATCTTCATAGTTTCACGTATGACTAGTGATGATTGTGTGATTTTTTTCGATGTCCATTAATAATGGCCCAATGATGAAAATAAGTTCTTTTGCATTCTCTAATGAATGATGAACAAAAAATCCTATGTTACAGTTTCTCTTTTACAAGTACACCATTGCATTTTCATGTAGCTTGGATTATTAAACTTCATGTTAGTTTTTATTTTTAGGCTTCATTATGAATTTGACAGGGTTTTCCCTTCATCTTTATTGTGGACTTTTATTCAATTTTAGTCATGTTTTCATCTTCATTTCCTTATCTTCTTTCGTGATCTCAATCAAAATTTCTATCTTAAATATTTGATTGATTTTCAAAAAAAATATTTTCTTCCTTCTGTTTCTTTTCATATCTTCCAAACTTCTATCTTACATTTGCTTTTACTCCACTTCTTTTCCTCTAAATCACCTTTGGGGCATAATATTTCATGCTTGATGATCTACCTTGGTTCTGTGATTCTTATATCTTTGATCTTATATCAAGAACTTTATCTTTTGTTCAATTTGATCAAATTTATCAACTTGTTGTTTCTCCTCTATCTCATTTCGATTTTGATCAAGAGGGGGAAGTATCTATCAACTTCAATCCTTGATTAAGTTTAATCAACTTTATCATTGACTTTTTAAGTCAAATTTATTTGTATTCTTTCTCCTGATGTGTTCCCCAATTCACCGGACACATGTAGATTGTTTTGTGATTCCAAATTGACCTCACACTTCAATTTCTTTCTTTGACTACATGTGTTCCCGAGTCGACCACACATTAGTGAAAGAGAGGCAAATGTATGCACCCTAAAATGGTCACCTAGACTATTGGCCCCCATTATTGAATTTATCAATTTATACAATTTTGTGAATCAATGGTTTGCAATATTTTATTAAATCAATTCAAATTAATTTTCTTGATCAAATTCGATTATTTATTTTTCTAAGGTTGATCATTTTATCCTAAGTCTTATTTAATTAAAAGAAAATCACCCTTTTAATTAAACAAAATAAGTCCCCATTTAATTAAAAGATAACCTCTCTTTTAATTAAATAATTCATCCACGTTTAATTAATTAAGAGAAAAACTCTCTTCTAATTTAATTGAATATTTCCTATTTAATTAAAAGAAATTGCTCCCTTTTAATTAAATAAAAATCCCACTTAAATATCTATTTTTGATGAAAAATAAAATAAAACAAATAAAAATTTAAATAAATCTTTTTTCATTTCCTCTACACTTGAATGCACATATCTCTAAGTGCAAGTTATATTTTTCCTCTTTCCACTTTCTTCTCAAACACACCTCTTTTCTCATTGGTAGAATTTTATCTCACATAGATCAAACTCTATTGTCCCATATTGGTTGTGAGAAGCCTCTCACCTCCATATTTTCCTTTATAAGGGAGAGCCCTCTCCTCATTTTGGATATCCATGATCATACATTCATTATTATGCTATTGTTATGTTGTAGGTGTGTAGAGCAATTTTTGAAGGAGCTTGAATACTGAAGTTTTTTGTGGAGAAATTCTATCTTATTGTCTTATTCTCTCTTACATCCATGGCTTCCATAATGAGGTTTCATCCTTGCATTTACATATTAGCTTAGATCCATAATTATTTTCATATATTAGTATTGTATTGTTACTACATTTCCTTTCTTGCATTGTGTTGCATTGTTATCATTTAGATTAGTTTTCATCTCCACTTGCATGCATATTGGATCCTTGAATCTCTTGTTTCATGGTGTACTTACATGGGCATAAACTATGTCAAACTGAGGGCCTCCATTACAAATCCTTGCACTCCATGAATAGATAGCTATGAGCCATCATTTGAGACCTCATTCTTGAGCAATCATGGATATAATGACTCATAGAAGTGTGCCCACATTTTAGGCATATAGTTCTAATTCCTAAAATCATGGGGAATGGTCCTATTAGATGCAACAAAATGGTTTGGTTGATCTTGTCAAAGTGATAGCTAGAAGAAATTGAGATACATATAGTCTAAGCTTCAAGAAGATTCTCTTCCATCTAGGCATTAATAAATTTATACTAAAACCTAAGAGGTCATCTGAGCATGATTCACAAGCTAGGTTAGATGACCATGGGGATGACATTGATGGTGAGGATCCTTACCCTTATCCAATTCCTGATGATCTTGCTAAATTCTTAATAGAACCAGATGACTTTGTACCACATGTTAGCACTATAGATGGTTATATGATTGTTCTAATGATAACATTGATTAACACTAAATCCCACATGAACAAGGAGAGTCCAATCATAATTTGGTTGTTGATAAACTTTGTAAAAATCTAAATGATGAAGTAGAATTTATCTCTATCACTGTTGGAGAATTCTATAGTATGTTTGCATGTAGCACATACTCTTGAGAGTATAAATTTGACTATCTCAAAATCAACTAAAAATAAAGACAGATCAAGTTCATGTATATGAAAATCAACTCAAAGTAGGTGAATCATCTAAGGTTAGGTCAGATGAAATGATGGTAGAAATCAAAGGTATTCAAAAAGCGTATGGATAATGTCACTCTAGGTCTCCATTTTCTTGTCCATGCATTTGATGTTTATATTGTGAATGCTATCGAACCTCCCACATCTCTTTCACTCACCTATCCCAAGCTCATAGACTCAAATTCCAATGCATCTAGTGAAGTCCATACATTCTAGAATGACTATGATCTTGCCTACTACTTAAATTCTATCAAACCTATAATGTCTTCTACAAATGAAAAAAAATCAACATGATTGGAACTGAAATCAAATATTTGAGTCACACAATCAAAAAGAAAAGAAATAAAAGGTCCAATGGTGAGAACCACATTGTGGGAATATCAAAACCCAAAATAGTAAAAATAAAAGAAGTATCCAAGGGTGAAAACATCTCCAAGGTACCTAGTGATGAGATATTTGAAGCACTTTCTAGTCATTTTTAGAAAAGATTATTAGTGTTGATAAAACCAACATAGCTTATCAACTTGGGAATAGAAGAACATCCTCACATGATACATCTTGGATTGTCACTATCTCCAAAAGAAAAAGAGGAATTTATTGCTTTCTTCCAAGAGAAAAAGATATGTTTTGCATGGACATACTCAGACATGCTAGGCGCGGGTCCTAACCCCATAATGCACCATTTATCTATTATACCAAAAGTTAAACTAGTGAAGTAGAAACTTAGGAAAATACATCTTTTTTAGGTTTAACCTCAAACATAAATAATAGTTACATGTAAATAAAACCAAAACTAGAAAATAGTAAATCACATAAAAGAGAACACAAAACACTATTATTTAATGTCGTTCACCCAATCCCTGGGCTACATCTTCCAATAACAAGTCTAAAATTATTATTATCTAGTAATTACAACTTGACTACAATCTGTAATCTCTTACAACTTAATACCACTAATAGAAGCTACAATATCACCATTCATAATAAAATCCATAACCCTAAGCCTTTTTATACGAGCTTTTTCCACTTACAAAATTAGGGCTAGAATAATAGAAAAATAGTAGTCAACACCTTTTAAAATATAAGTGGCACTGCCCCTTGACTCCACATGGATGTTACCACTTGACCCCATCTTGGGGTGACTTCAAAATAGTCTAGAGGGAAATCACATTGAATAAACCTCTGAGTCTTATGAGGCTCCACACCACAATAATCTCTTACTTGGAGGCTGGTCAGACTTCACAATATTAACCTTCCACTTGTAGACTAATCATAGTACTACTAAACATGTAGCTTCCACTAGAAAATATCAAATCACCCTAGACTCTAATGTTCTTTTATTCTGTTTAGTCAAGAAGACCAACCAAAATTGAAGAGGAATTCAACTTCTCCCTCATCACCACCTTTGTAAACATATTTGATAAATTATAAATTATATGTATATTCTCTAGCTTTGACAATCCATCATCCAAAACTGACCGAATGAAATGTTACCACAACTGTATGTGTTTTGTCTTTGAATGTAGAGCTGAATTCTATGCAAGATGAATGAAAATTTGACTACTTTTTAAAACAAATCTTTCTGAGGGTGTCTCAATTCTTTCAAGAAGCAATAAAGTCATATCATTTCCTTAGCTACCTCTATAGTAGAAACATACTATGCCTCTGTAGTGGATAAAACATTAACATTTTGTAACCTAGAAAGCTAAATCACATTTATCCCACCAATAGTAAATACATAACCTTTAGTACTCTTCTTGGTATTAATATACCCTACCAAATCTGATTCAACATAGCCCTATAAATTATTAGTAGATCCCCCAAAGTGTAAACACCTATTAGATGTTCCTCTCAAATATCTAAAAATCCATTTAACTACATTCCAATGATCAAGCCCTACATGACTCATATACCTACTAACAACTCCCACTGCACGTACAATATCTAGCCTTGTACATACCATACCATATATCAAGCTTCCTAGAGCTAAAGCATGAGATATCTTGGACATCTTATCCTCCTCTTATTCTATATTGGGACACATCTCCTTACTCAACTTCAAATGACCAGGTAAAGGTGTGTTGGCAACTTTAACATTCTCCATAGGGAAATGTTACAACACCTTCTCAATATAATCAACCTAAGATAATGTCAATTTATTGTTCTTCCTATCTCTACAAATCTTCATACCAAGGATTTTTTTTGCTACCCCCAAATCCTTCATAGAAAATGCATGTGCTAACTGGCATTTCAACCCATTAATATGATACATGTTAGACCCAACTACAAGCATATCATCAACATATAAATATAAAATAATATAGTTTTCATCATCCAACCTCTTTCAACAAAAGAAATGATCTAAATGACACCTGCTATACCCATGCTCATGCATGAAAATGTCAAATTTCATATACCATTTCCAATGTTCTTTCTTTTAGCCATATAAACTTTTCTTCAATCTACGCATTAAGCTCTCCTTACCTTTGACTTCAAATCCCTGTGGCTATGCCATATATATCTCTTCATCCAAATCACTATGAAGGAATGTTATTTCAACATCAAGATACTCCAAATAAAAATTTCCAATAGCCACAATACTAAAAATAGTGCCAATACAAGTTATTTTAACAATAGGAGAGAATATCTCATCAAAATTGATGCCTTTTTTGTGTAAATCCTTTTATAACTAACCTTGCTTTAAATATTTTCTTACCTCCATCCTCTTCTTTCAATCTATGAACCCATTTATTCTATAAAGCCTTTTTACCTAAAGGAAACTTGAATAAATTGAATGTCTTGTTTTTCAACAAAGAGTCCATTTATTCTTTCATTGCAGACTCTCACTAAATCTTTGTATCCACCTACATAGCTTCATCATAACATTTAGGTTCACTAGCATTTGTAAGTAAAATAGAATACAAGGAAGGAGGAAATCTTTTTGGAGGTCTACTTATCTTTTTTACCATCTAACATTCACTTGGCTGTGTTGTATTTTTTTTTGTGGTTGTTGTACATCATGAGGAATCACTAGAACATCAACTTTTGGATTATCATCTAGTACTACATAATCATTTTCTTCTCTCTCATGCTGCTACAACAGATCTTTGTACAACACTTTCTCATTGAATATGACATCCTTACTACTTATAATTTTACAATTTTAAAAATCCAAAAGCCTATAACCAAATTCATTAATGCCATATCCAACAAATACACATTTCTTTGACTTAGCTTCCAACTTGCTTCTATTTTTAGAATCTATATGAGAAAATTTTTTACAACCAAAAGTTCTAAGAAAAGAATAGCTCATATTCTTACTAGTACATGATTCATTTAGAATACCACAAATAAAATATACAATAGTATTAACATCTTTTGGAAATATTCAAGACTAAGCTAAGTTACTAAGAGGAGAGGGGTGAATTGGTAACTTCTAAAAATTTAACTATTTCAACATTTAATCTAACCTTTCAATTAGCATTTATCCATGATATAAATTTTTTGGAAATATTTAGGTCTAACAACATTACTGAGAGGGGAGGGGTGAATCAGTAAGCTTTAAAATTTAAACCAATTCAGCATAATAACAAATTCGCCATTCATTCATCTACTTTACTGAACGCATTAAAATATTAACACACTAATTTGGTGACCCAGAAACCTTTCAAATTGAAAGTAAAATTGGGGTGGGGATGATGCCCACAAATCTTCAATACTGCAGTATAAAGTTGACTAGTTAAGGCTTACAATGATCACTTCTCGTGATCTGCCTTGTTAGGAGCAAGTAGGACTGCTAGATCCACCTTGTTAGAGGATTTACAAACATACAATGAAGTATGCACTCTGTTAGGAGATTTACAAAAGACTATTAAGTCTACCCTATTAAAGGATTTACAAAACTGATTCACCTATTAGGATGAAGCAGTGGATCTGCTTGCAACTGGTTTGCTGATTAGATCTTATGTACTGATCACTTGATGTGATGGATATATCTTTTCTGCTCCTTGATAACCTTGTTGAATACTCCACTACTGATTCTCTTTCAATTCGCTCTTACTTCACTGTTACTTCTCTTCATCATTTCTATCTATCTATCTATATTGTAAATGGCACAATACATTACATATATACCATTCCAATATTTACAGCAACAAGGTCGGCCAAACACAAGTGGACAAAACATTACTGAGTCGGCCAGATAGTAGAAAACTCAAGTTCCTCAAACTCACTCGATGACCTTCTGACACTCGGTATCCACTACATTACTCGGCATTGTCATGCACTCGATAGAGGTAGGGGTTCGGTCCACACTAATCACTCTGAGTAGCTTGGAACTTGGTAACCACTGGTGACTCGGTAAACATTGTGTCACTTGGTAGAAACTAACTCCTTCGATTCACTTGGTAAGCACTGAATACTTCTTTTATCTTTTTGTCTTGGTAATCACTAAAACTTTCATTTACCTTCCTGAGTCAGTAAATACTAAATCCTTCGTTTACCTTCCTGACTCGGTAAACACTAAATCCTTCGTTTACCTTTTTGACTCGGTAAACATTAAAACCTTCATTTACCTTCTTGACTTGGTAAACACCAAAACCTTCATTTATCTTTCTGACTTGGTAAACACTAAAACCTTTGTTTACCTCCTAACTTGGTAAATACTGCTGAACATACTTGGTAACCAATGAATGCTCGGTATGAACTGTAAACTAAGTGATGAACTCGGTAAGCATTCAGAATCAAATAAGTGTTGTAACTAATGAAAAATGTATCATTATTCCAAAAAAAAATTGATCTAATTTCATGCATAAGAAACTAAAAGCATTCATAATACTTGAGACACAAAGATTTGGTGATGCAGAAACCTCCCAAATAGAAAGTAAAGCTAGGGTGGGGAAGCTAGCCACAACTTTAGTACTATAGTATAAAGTTAGCCTATAAAATCTTAAATTGATCACTTCTAATGATCTACCCTATTAGGAGAAATAAGGATTGCTAGGTCCACCTTGTGAAAGGATTTACAAATATATAATTAAGTGTGCATTTGATAAAGAGATTTACAAAAGACTATTAGGTCTACCTTGTGAAAGGATTTGGCTAATCCACCTATTAGGATGAAACAATAGATGTTCTTTGATTTACAACTTGGCTTGTTGAATGAGATTCCTTTGTGTACTGATCACCTTTCTATGATAGATATGACTCTGCTACTCATGATGTTATGGCCTTTATAATTTTCTCCTTCTTATTTTCTCTAATGTAATTTACATTCACATCTTCACATTTTTCACACATTACATTTTTGGATATAAAATAATTAATTTACATATATATCAATCCAATTATACATATTACAAAGTCAACCATCATACAAGTTACAAAAAATGTTATAAAGTTGGCCAACATAAAGACATTTGGGTTTTAAAGACTAACTTAGTGACATTATAATACTTGACATCCACTATCTATACTCAACATCATCATGCACTTAATAGATGTAGAATCTTGATCCATACTGATCACTTCTAAGTAGTCTTGAACTCAATCTACACTGGTAACTCAGTAGACATTATGAAACTCTTCATATAAACTGAGTCTCTTGATTTATATTGTGTGACTCTATAAACATTCTTACCTTGAGCTCAGTATAAATTGAGTCTCTTGGTTAACATTAGAAAGCTTAGTTAACACTAGACTCTCATCACATACACTATAAACTTGGTGAGCACTACACTACTTGATAACCACTGATAAACTTGTCATTAACTAAAATGCACAATTTAGACTGCTAGTATTGACATTAATTGAATCTACTTGATAATCACTAGGATTTATCCAAAGGACTTGATATCAACTATAGGCTTAGTGAACAACTAAATTACATGGAAAACATTGAGAACTATACAATGAGCTCGATAGTTATATACAATCTAAATAAGTGTATGTCACTAATAAAAAACTTGACTAATATGTCAACAATCTCTCCCTTTGGTATTAGTGAGAAAAACACTTATCATCCAAAACTAAATACCTTATATCCATCACCATGCGATGCTAGCTCGGTAGAGTATACTATTTTTGGGATTTTTCAAAATTGGTTTGTAAGGTATATACAACATCTTATATATTTTCTTACTATAAACAACATGTCTTTCTATTTATTTTTTACTTATTGCAAGTTTTCCCCCATAGCATATTTCTCCTCATACTATGTGTCTCACTACCCCATAACATATGGCTTTTTCGAATATATATTTTCTCCCCCTTTTTGACATTAATGCCAAAGATCTATTCTATTATATTTACATAGAAACACCAAAATGAGATTGAAATTTAGAATGTACCTTAAGGATGATTGCCAAGGTTTTATCCCAATTTTCTTGTAGGACCTAACATGTATGAAGTCCAATTTTTACCTCTACTGACAATTCTATCATATGGTCTACAATAGAGAAGTTATTGTCATGGATTAGAGTTTTTAAATATGAAATATTTTTTTGTAGTGCATCCATATTTGGAAGGATCATTTTTTGTATGTCAATCAATGTAGATCTGATCCTTTCTCCTTCCCTTAGCAATTCTTCTTGTATTTTTGACAAGAAACTTGTTTTCTTGAAATATCTAATGCTTGAATTGGGGTCAAATTGTAGCTGATAAACACTAGCCTTTATATCTTCATCTATTTTGGACAATTTTTCTTTTATTTCCTTTTTTAAAACTAGAAATATCACATAGCTTCCCAAAAAGTGATCACACATTTGAACATAATGTTTCTAAATTTCCCAAAATTGTAGAGAGATCTACTTGATGAATGGATATCTACTGAGAAATGTGATCCATCACTTTATTGTTAAACTTCTTTTTAGCCTTCTCCACTAACTTATCTTGTCCATCAGTGTCTTTATTGAGTTTACGGACTACTTCTAGGAGCTAATACAAAATAGATTGAGAAGAATCCATTTGAATTCCTATAGCCTCTACCAAAATGTTCTTACCATCTTCAATTATCTTATACTCTTTATCTCTCTCCTCTCTTAGCTTTTTCTATTTGGCCTTCTTTTGGAGGAGTTCACCAAATGTCTACATTTAGTCTAGAGTAAGATTGTAAATATCCAATTGGGGATTACTATTTCGCCATTTAAATCAATGTCTTCCTCTATCTCCTTTCCCTTTCCCAAAAATTTTGTGCTTGATTGAACCTTGGGCTCAATTGGCCTTGCACTTATTACTTTCGTATCAAGAATAGAAACAATGGTAGAGATACTAGGGCTTGCAATAAAAATTGATATTGTAATAAATGAAGGAATACTTACAAAAATACTTGAGGAACCCAAAATTAATGTGCTAAAAACTATAGAACCCAAAACTAGTGTGCTTGCAACTGAAGTAGTCAAAATTGGAGAAGTAAAAACTAAAGTACTCAACTTAGTAGATGATGAAAGAATATGTAGCTCAGTGGATGAAGTGGAATTCTCTTCTATCAGTGGTGTGCTAATATGAGTGGGAGAAAAGAGTGATTGGACATTTGATATATCACTAGTGGTCACAATCAAACTTTCCAATGTTGTCTACACACTTGATGTTGACACTGGCTTGCTTGGAGAGTGAGGAAGTGAAGCAATGAGCAGCTATCTTGGCTAGGTTAGTCTCCTCATCATCTTTCTTTTCTTCCTTAGCAGCCTCTTATCCTTCATCCTCTTCATCTTCTTCATTGTCAAAGTGAGTTACTTCTTCCACATTCTCTTCTTCATCTTTCTCCTTATATTATTCATCATCATTATTGATATTGCCTATAAAATCACTTGGTTTATCTAACAAATATATATTCTTCCAAGTGTTTATTGCATTCCTGAAAACATGTTTAATATCCTTGATCAAAACTAGGCAAGTATTAAACTTTAGAGTCAAATTTTCTTCCATTTTCTTTAATGACTCTTTCACCTCAACATTTGATATGCTTGGTAAAAACTACCTCAAGGTTTTTTCATATATGTCCTTGACAATTTGCATAGAAAAATCCCATTTTGGCTTTATCTTTTCTAAAAATTCACTAGGAACTTGAGAAGGCAGCTGATTCAGTGCATATTTCAACTTACCCATTTTATTCAACACCAGGTCTTCAACTTGCTTTTGCTATTCTGCTATTCTAATCTCATATTTCAATGATATAAATTTTTTTATGCCTAATCCTTCTTTCAATTTCTTTAATCTATCTTGGAAAGTGGGTGGAGGTTTTCTAAATACGATATCTCCTCCTTCTTTGTCATCTTTCTTTATTGAGCTCCTAGTGAATAATAAAGTGGATGGTTTTGTTGGATTGGTGATGATCACCTTGCCTTTCTTATTTAGTGGCTCTTCTTTGTCATATTCTTCCTCATCCACTGCTTCTTTAACTTGCTCATCCTCATCTTTTCCCTTAGTTAACAAAAGAGGTGAACTTGATTTCATTTTTATAATCCTTAATTTCCCTTTGCTAATTTCTTGAGGGAGCTTTAGTTCAAGTTCAGTCGTGGCCTTTTCTTCATCATACATTCTAAAGTATGCAGCCCTAGGATCAACTAGCTCATTGATAAGAGCTTCAATGATATCCTTTGCTTCATCAATGTTGACCTCATATCCAAGAGCTTTTATCCACACAATTTTAGGCTTAACTACCTGAATATACACATTATTGTTATCCACCATGACACATATATAATCCTTGTAGTCCTCAACTAGCTTCTTAGGGATTCTAAACCTGATGTTCATTTTTTCCTTAAATACATCAAAGTAGTTGTCTATGATACTGTTGTAGTTCTCACCCATCTCTACAATACACTCATAGATTTGATAGAGCATAGGCACATCTTTTATCCATACTATAGTGCCTTTAGAAGAGAAGAATTTTTTAACATAAAAGAATAGGCAAGTCAACAAGGAACTGAACTTACACGGATTGTTCTTTGAAGTTCTTATGCTTTCCATGTTCTTGTTGAATTATCTTAATAATAGTTTGGCAAGGTCATATGATAAATTGTTCTTAACCACCTTGTAAGCCAAGTCTACGAGTTTACATGACACATTGTTTAGTCTGCACAAACTATATATCTTGTGTGCAATGACATGAATACCAAACTTTAGTTTTGTATCAGTGACACTATTGATTTTCATTCATCTACCATCCCATCTAGCTATGGTTTTATTTTCCAGTTCTGCCCAACCTAGGGGTTTTGTTGTTTTGACTTTGGCTATCATAGGGAGGCCAGTTATTTGATGAATCATCTTCTTAGTTATCTAAATTGGTTGTTCTATCCATAGCTCCTCATTATGCTCTTGGCTAAGGATAAACCTAATCCATTTGATTTCAAATTCTTGGGGCATGTGAGGGATGTGTGTCAGCCCTTTGGTTTCCATATGTTGATGCTTAGGTCTTAGGACTCCATTCACACATAGATGACCAATGACATCATCCATTTCTAGTGTGCCAATTTGTTGGCTAATGTATTTGAAATGAGTGTCAATTTTATTGATAAGAAGTACCTTGAGATGAACTTGGGATTGCACACTACACAGATCTAGGGTTTCAACAACTACAGGAGTGAGCTTGAAATCTTGCACCTTCCACTCAACTTCATGAACCAAAATCCTAGATCCTTGCTTAATCTTGCTACTACTGGATGCCATTTTCACTCAGTAGATTTTGAGAGAATTCAAAAGACTTTTTCTAGAAGTTCACTCAAATCACTTTGATTGCACTAAAAATTTACACTTTGCAATAACACTCAAAATTTCATGGTAAGAAATAATTTTGATTCCATGCCTTTTGTTGAAATTTTTCTAGTAATGCTTAGTAAAAAAGTAGATATGTTGATAGACTATCATCCACTAGTTGGCATTGAACACTCAGGAAAGTCTTTGTGACTTGGTAACCATTTGAATCTTTATTACTCCCAACCTTCCTCAGTAGAGTCTATGACCTAACATTGGTAGAGAAGTAACTAGTAATAAGTAATACTAATCTCACTCAGTGATCCCTTTGTATCATAAATAGGTTTGGATATTTGCCACCTTTTAATTGGAACTAATTTAGATGTTATCTTTGATAACCTAGTTCCATTTCTCCTATGAGAACTTAATTAGAAATGGTAGAGTCACCCAATTCCTGACTAACTTGACCATCATTGCTTAGACTTGTATCCTTAGTAGACTTAGGAACCCATTGTTGTCTCATCTATTTTCAAAAGTTATCAGCTTTTTCCTTCTTTTCATCTTCAATTCTACTAGTATTCATGCAGTTCTTGGCAAGATGACCAAGTTCTGTACAAATGAAACATCTTTTAGTGCTATCTCTTTTCCTCATATGATGTTTAACACAAATCATTCCAATGTGTCCAAATTCTCTACAGTAATAACATCTACGCCAAGTGTTGTAGTCCCATCCAAATATTGCTTTCAAAATTTTCTCTATAGGATTCAATACCTTGGTTTTGCATTCTGATGACTTGTGTCCACATTTCTTGCATTTGTGACATTTTCCTTCAAATCTTGGTTTCTCTTTGTGTTCATTAACTCTATGACCATGTTGATTGAAATTGTAATATTTCTCATTGAATTTTTCTTTTCTATTACTCCAACACTTGTTTGATGTATGACCAATTTTACCATAGTGATTATTGTATATGAGCAATGTTAGTATGCTAATAGAAACCAAATTTAAATAAAGCTTCTACAAACTAAACAAAATTCATAAACTTCAAGATAGACTAAGATGAGCTCTTAATTGAGAATATGAGCCATTAATGGACTCTCTCAATAAGAAGCTCTCTTGTTGAGTAGCTTTATCTAAATGGATAGGATGTATGCTCAATATGCTTCCAAAGGCTTCAATGGATGATTGTGGATTTTTGGTGTGGATAGATGGCTTTAGAATGGATTTGGCTCTCAAAATAGCATTATAACTTTACTTCATGGATTGTGTTATTTTGCAAAGGGGAAGGATCCAATTTATAGGCAAGAGGCTTGAGGGTTTGAGGGCTAAGATGCAAGGATGGGAAAAAGCTTATGGAGGGTTTAGATTGCATGAGAGGAGAGCACATGGATTGTGCTTCCTTATAGCCAATCAAGGAGTGACACATGTCACATGGTGAGAGGATGGAGGAAAGGGGAAGGATGAGTCAACAAAGGAGGCTCAAGGGATAAAATCTTCATAAAGACCCTCATAATGACTTGTAAGAGCAATAAAAGGGCTTGTAAGAATCATTTATGACCTAGTGGACTTCATAAAGTTTTATGGTTGAGATATTTTGAGGGTGATGAGAGCAAATTCGACTTGGAATTGATTAGGAAGGTTTTAAGCTTGCTTAGGCTTGTGCAAATGATTAGAGGATGGATTAGGATGGTTTAGGATTAGCTTAGGGATAGGCAAGTGGATGGCATTTAATGAGGGTGGGTGAAGGAGGAGATATTTGTTAACTTTGGCTTGGGTTAGGAAGTTTTAACCCATGTTTAGGGAATGTGACAAGGTTAGGAGGGGATTAGTATTAGGTTTAAAGACATCTTCTAGAAGAGTCTAGACTTTGGATGAGGATAAAGACTTTCTAGAATAGTCTAGAATTTCCTAGGATGAGGATGAAGACTTTCTAGAAGAGTCTAGAACTTCTTAGGATGAGGATAAATTAGATTTTTAGGAAATAAATAAAGTTTTATTTATTTCAAGGGTTTGGGTTGAGGAGATATTTATTAAAACTTTTTTAATAAACATGAGGATTAATATTTAATCTTAATTAAATATTTTGAGTTGGGGTTAGGGGTAGGAAATGATGGGATTAGCCTTTAATCAAAATTAAAGAAGGATTAGAAGATTTTGGAAGAGGTTATTGGTCATAAGGAAATTGGCCAAGTTTGGGGAAAAAAATAATTTTTTATTTATTTTAGGATTTTTGGTCAATTTATTAATTAAATAATTAATAAATAAGGAAATAATGTTTAAATAAGATTTAAACATTTTTGGGAGGGATTCCTTAATTAAATATTTTTAATTAAGATAAAGGGATTTAATGGCATAAAAATTAATTAATGATGATGTCATCAGAGATTTTTTCAGAAAATAAAAATACTTTATTTTCTAAAGGTTTTTAGGTGTCTACAATTATAAGTAGGTCTTTGGTTCTTATGAGCTCCTTGTTTGGATGATTCTCCTTCTTTTGTATATCCAATTCTTGCTTTTCCTTTTTTCCTATAGAGGTTTTTCTCATTCAATTGATTCTTGTCTACTTGAGATTTTATCATTCTTTCATTGATTTGCTTCTTATAGTTTATATCATTCTTCAATCTTCCATAGATTTGTCTTTCAAATTTTAGATCATTTTTTATTCTTTCATTGATTTGCCTTCTAGAATTTAGATCATTCCTCATTCTTTCATTTTCAAATCTTAGGGTCATGATTTATTCATTTGCACTGGAGAGCTAATCAACAAGGTCTACTTGCTAAAGGGATTGGTTCTAAATTTCATTGTTCCTTCCATCCATCTCTTATTTTATCTTGTTTCTCTATTCCAAGACTTCACATAACCTTACCAATTAAATTTCTTGTTCTCTTCTTAGCTTTCTTACTTCTTCTTGTAGCAAACCATTCTTTTCTAGGAGTTCTTTGATTGCTTCATTGGCTTCATTTGAATTTCTTGAATGAAGATCTTTAATTCTTTCTTCAATGTAGAGTTGATAATTCATTTGAATTGCAAGTTCTTTTCCTCTTTTCAAGGATTGAGAGAGTTGCTCCTTTGCTTTTTTGACCTGGGAAATGGCCATTTCTAAATACGACTTTTCATTGTCAATGGCTTTTCCAAGTCTGAATATCACCATGTCTTTGATATTTTCTCAAGTTGTTAAGCTTTCTCCTAAGAACCAAAAAGTTCTAATACCACTTGTTCAAAATATTCAAGACTAAGATAAGTTACTAAGAGGGGAGGGGTGAATCAATAACTTCTAAAACTTCAACTATTTCATCCTTTAACCCAACCATTCAATTAGCATTTATCAATTATATAATTTTTTATCTAATTGCATGCATAAGAAATTGAAACCATTCTTGACACTTGAGACACAAAGATTTAGTGACCTAAACAACTTCAAAATAGAAATTGAAACTAGGTTGGGGATGATACACACAACTTTAGTACTATAGTATAAATTTATCCTATAAAAGCTTACATTTATCACTTCTAATGATCTAGCCTATTAAGAGAAACAAGGACTACTACATCTACCTTGTGAATAGATTTACAAACATGTAATTAAGTGTGAACTCGATAAAAAGATTTACAAAAGATTGTTAGGTCTACCTTGTGAAAAGATTTGACTGATCTACCTATGAGGATGAAACAATATATGATCTATTGTTTGCAACTTGTCTTACTAAATGAGATTCCTTTTTGTATCGATCACCTTTCTATAATAGATATGTCTTTGCTACTCTTTATGATGTTATGGCCTTTACAATTTTCTCCTTCTTCTTTTCTTTGATGTAATACGCATTCACATCTTCACATTTTTCACACATTACATATTTGGATATGAAACAATGAATTTACATATATATCAATCCAATTATACAAATTACAAAGTTTTCCATTATAAAAGTTACCACAAATGTTACAAATTTGGCCCACATAAAGAAATTTAGGTTCTGAAGATTAAATTGATGAGGTTTTGATACTCGACATCCACTATCAATACTTGGCATTGTCATGCACTCAATAAACATAGAAGCTTGGTCCATATTAATCACTTCTAAGTAGTCCTAAACTCATTCTACTCTAGTGAATTGGTAGACATTATGAAACTTGTCATATAAATGGAGTCTCTTGATTTATATTATATGACTTAGTAAACATTCTCACCTTGAGTTGAGTATAAACTGAGTCTCTTGGTTAACACTGAACTCTCATCACATATGCTCCAAACTTGATGAACATTGCACTACTCAGTAACCACTAATAAACTCGACATCAACTGAAATGCACAGTTTACATTGTTCTTCACATTAACTAAATCTTCTTGGTAACCACTAGGATTTTTCCAAAAGACTCAGTAGCAACTATAGAACTCATTGAACAATTGAATTACATAGAAAACACTAAGAACTATACAATGAGTTTAGTAGCTATATATAGTTTGAATAAGTGTTTCTTACTAATAAAAAACTTGATTGATATGTCAACAAACAACCTCCACCCACATGTTTAAGGGAAACCCTACATGTAACCTCATGCTTCTTGCATACTCCATTATAGTTATGTTCATGCTTTCAACCACTCCATTTTCCTATGGAGTCCTCAGAACAATACTTTTTCTACAAGTACTATTAACAAAGCACTAATCTTCAAATTCATGATTGCAATATTCACCATCATTGGTAGATCTAATATATTTTAATTTAATTCTAGTCCCATTTTTAACCAAGTATTTTCATTTCTTAAAAGTTTGAAATACATAAAATTTCTATCTAAAGAAATAAACCCATATTTTTCTAGTTGCATCATCAATAAATGTAACATTATAATGAGAGCCACAATGGGAAGATATCTGAGCTAGTCCCCATACATCTATATGCGCAAGCTCTAATTTATCACTTTTATTTTCTTTCCTAGTCTTCACAAAACTCAATCTCTTTTATTTTTTATCCACACAACGTTCACAAAAATCTATATTGTCACTTTTCAAACCTTGTAAAAGTTTCTTTGAATGAAGTACTTTCATACCTTTCTCACTCATATGTCCAAGTCTATTGTACCATAGTGTTGGGGGTTCATTTTACACAAAGCCAATGATAGGAATACATTGCGTAATTCCTCTCTTCAAAAGCTAATCCTTTTGGGATCAACTCCAAGGTTCCTTGTTTGTCTTGTGACACACAAAAATCCACTTAGTTGAAGATAAACATGATTGTTCACAAGGAGGCCTTTTTTGGTTCTATTACAATCTCGGATTGAAGAAAATATGCTTGTTGTCTCAGAATGACACACTAAAAGAACAATATTTTTATATTTTTATGCTTTCTGATGAATACAAACTACCAATACAACTAAAATGCACTCCTATTCTAACAAATGGGCTTAGCAAAGAAAACAATGAAATTGAAAGGAAATAACTTGAAATTGAAATAACGTGAAATCAAAATCTAAATGGACATAAGCTATAGACCAAAACATGCTATGAGTTAAACCTTTGAAGAAACTAGTAGGAAATCAATGAAGATAGGAGCAACTCTTTCTAGAATCCATTGATGCAATCATCAAAGAAAAACTTTAATGAACGTATGATGTTTCACCTTCCATCAAATCACAAGGCCATGAGAAGTGCACTCATGTGAGATGGAATGCTATGCAGACACAAATTAGTGATTCCTTCTTAAGCTCATTACATTAGTGGAATTCGTATATTTGTAGCAAACACCAGAACTATATAATTGAACAACTAGAAATCACACAACAAACTTTTGGCTCAATCACAATTTTATGAAAAAGATCCACAAAAAAATGACACATTTAGGAAAGAATTACTAAACTCCAAATGCAAGAACCAAAAGAATAATTTTATTGCATACTAATGGCAACCCTTGTTACATTTTAAAATGAGGTATTTATAAGAAATCATCTCCTCAATTTGTGTAGAGAGTGAGAGATATCTTTCATGCAATAAAATGCTTTTAATTAATAAAACATACTAAATATATATAGACTAACACTCAATCTAGTTCTTAGAGAGACTCCATCCATATTTTATTCATTAATTGGATCTCTGAGCCCTTTACATATAAAAATACAAAGAAAGTGTGAGAGAGAAATTCAGAGGAATCCTTCAATCAAAGTAGAAGTGCATGGAGTCATCAAAAATGGAAGCTAGCCCTTCACTAGAAGTATGTCAAAGTTAACTTGTTGTAAAAACGAACTCCTCATGCATGGAAGGGAACTAGTAGTTAATTGTCATTTCATCTTTGAATTGTAGAGCTATGGAGCTACAGAACTATAGAGCTACGGACCTCAACTAGGTGAAAAACTCAAAATTTTACTAAGTGTCAAAATTAAAATTCTGGCATGTGGGTTTTGTTCATCTTCATCCCAAAGTTATGTTTAGATGTTTTCCCTTGAATTTTTATATCATATCAGTAATCTTAGCTAAATTTAGAAGATCTCAAGCCTCATATTTTTCTTTCACCTTTTACCTATAGTTATCCACCTCAATCCAAGTCTATGAAAAGTCTCTAAGTTTGGTGTCCAACTCTAACAGTGCTTCTTCTATTCTAAAGGCTTGTTTGATATCTTCATCACTACATGCTTCCTTTAAAGTCTTCTTGAAATTCTCCACCACTACCTCAATTGGCAATAGCTTCTCTCATTCTTCATCTTCAAAAATATCCAAGCATAGATCACTATACAACTTTTCTACTTCCAAAATTCGCTCTTGGGCTTGGTCCTTGAGCCTATGTATCTCATCATGCAATGTTTCCATCACCTTATTTCCATTCACTATCTTTTCTATGTAATCATCAATCATATCTAACTCTTCTCAAATATATACATCAATTAGAATGTGGTACCTTTGACCCTTTATGGCTTGTAGAATTTTAAAATCTATGCTCCATGCTCGTACCTCATCCATGATATTGAAGTCTTCCCTCAAAATTGCCACAACCTTGTTCACATTCTCCTTCATAGGATGTACAAACTTCAAGCTTCCTATGATTATGGTGACACATTTATCCTCAAGGTTGTCTCTCCATTCCTGGCAAGATTTTGAAAATGGATTGAGTTGTACACCCTCCCCTTCTCTAAGAATGGTATTTAGAGTCTATTCGGGGCATTTAGGATCAAGAGGACTAACAACTTTGCTAGATATCCCTTTAGGACCTCAACTTTTCTTTGAAGTGTTTAAATTTCAATCTCATCCTATTCCATGTGCTTAAGAACCTATTTGACTCCCATATTCATCATCTATCAGGCTGAATCCCATGTAGACTTTCTCAACATAATATCTTTCACTTTATAGTCCTCAAGACTAATGGCTTCTACATCTACACCTTCAAGAGGGTGAGCCACTTGTAAAAATAAGTCCTAGTTCCATATGGTAGTGAAAAATAAAAATGGTGTTGCATAATGTAATGGAGAGTTAGGCTTGTTCAAGATCTCTACAATATCACAAATGTCATCCTCTAAAGCATGGATCTGATGCTTAGCACTTCTCATTATCTCTTTTCAAAACCATCTCGAGATGTGTTACTCTAAAACCTTGGCTTTGGATGACAAAGGGGTGTGCTCAACTACCTCCTTTCCTTTATCACTCTTTCCCATAGTCTCTTGTTGTGAGGACTCTTCTTCTATAGTTTCAGTCTCTATAGATCCTATAACCTATTCTTTTGCATCTTGGGAAGGTTGTTGCACATATTCTACTAATAAGTAGGAGATAATTTCCATAGTAAGTCAAATTGTGATTTTGCTATCATGATTTAACTATGTGATTTTTGAGTCAAACTCATTGACCCATATTTCATGAGTAGTGATTCAACATGAATCCATCTCTCATGAGAATAAATGGAACACTTAGCACTCATTGGATCTAGGTGATGCTCACAAGGGTGAAGCATTGGGACTTCCCGGGAGGTCACCCATCCCAATACTACTCTAGCCTGAGCATGCTTAACTACAAAGTTTCCTCCGTGGTTAAACCCAAAGCTTGCAACCCCATTTGCAAAACCTTCACCAAGTTTTGTGCCTTATGAACCATTCAATAGAAAGCCCCTTAAGCTCATCAATTGAAACAAAGTAAGCCACAAGCCTGCCCAGTTCATTACAAAGTAAATTAAAACCCTTACATTAAATTTATGATGAGTGTGGTTTAACCATGGAGGAAACTCTATAGTTAAGTGCGCTCAAGCTGGAGTAGTACTGGGACGGGTGACCTCCTGAAAGTTCTGATACTTCACCCCTATGAGCATCACCTAGATCCAATGAGTGCTAAGTGTTCCATTTATTCTCATGAGAGATGGATTCATGTTGAATCACTACTCATGAAATATGGGTTAATGAGTTTGACTCAAAAATCACACAAATAAATCTTGATAGAAATCTCACATATTCTACTATCTGCCCCTCTTTTGATGCTTTATCAATAGCCCTTGGCTTGGGTTGTTCCTGTAGTGGTGGCTCCTTTTGAACATGTTCCTCTTCTAAACTTGAAGGTGGAGGAGTGACCAAATCTTTATTTACTACTATAATATGGGGTGAAGAGGGAGGAATGAGATCAAGACCCTATGTTTCTGGTGGCATCTACATCCACTCTTCCCATTGGAGTTCAACTATAGCAGTATCGATCTTATCTCCAACCAACTCTATGCCCACTGGCATGAAATATGCTATGGAGAAAACAATCTCACCTTGATCACTTTTCTCATTCACCCATTGTTGCACTTTTTCTTTCAAAGAAGAGAGCTCTAATGGTTCTACTTGGGTGGGTGCCAAGGTACTAGTGGCACTTTGTCTTCTTTCAACCTCTACAGCTTTTGCTAGCTAAGTTCTTCTCTATAGGGGCACTTCCTCCTCCTCTTCTGGTTCAATTTCTTTCTCACCCTCTTCTTCCAAAATAGTTTTAGGAATAAATGGATCAATCACTAATATTTTATTTATTTTTTACCTTTTGTTCATCTTCATCTTGATCCTCTTATGTTTCTTTGGGATGGAGGGAGGAGCAAGCTCTTTGTGCACTAGAAGAATGGAGGTCTCTAGAATTTCTCCTTCTTCTAGTTGGCTTGACACAATAGGAGGAAATTAAACTTTAACTTGGATTTGGGTAGCTCCGCCATCCTAGGGCTCTTGTTGACTTGATTCCTACTATTAAGAATAGACCTGTTCTACAACATGCTCTTTCTGAATCCTCTACAGAGAGGTCCTCTTTCTCATTTCCTTTCTTTTTGGAGGGTGGTAATATCCCATTGGGTGATCGAGCTGATAATCTTTCTCTGTTCAGATAGGAGACTGGAGTGCAAAGGTAGGAATTGTGATATTCCTTCCCTTACCCATTTTTGGGCAAGCATGTGCATGGAAGATCATAGTATCTAGAACTAAATCAAGTGGAAAAGGCTTCTTGATCCAACTCTTCATTGCTTGATGATTGATGTCATCTCCTTCCTCTCAATCAAGCTTTGCATTTAGGATAGGTCTCTCACCAACTTTATCTACATTGAATAGGGGATCTAGTAACTCCTTGGAGTCTTGTAGCCTTATCTCATCAGGGATGGTCAAATGGAGAGCCTTTTCTACTAGATAAAAAGTCATCCTACAATAGTCTCTGATGTAGACATCATAGTCATTTGTGGCATTCATCCAATGATCTTCATTGACATCCTCATGATATAAGTCCTTCCCTGCCAGGTTTTTCACTTTACCAACATTGCCAAAGTATGGCCAAAGAGAGTTATACTCTTCAAGAGGATATTTCTCCCATTCCCATTCAAATGTCAAAATATCTTGTTTTCTTTTCACCTAATATACCCCTATGACCAATGGAAAATCCCAACAAGGTCTCCATTTTATTTGATTCTCTCAAAGGCTGACTCAATCTATCAAGAAATTTTCCATTAGGACCAACTTGTCACTTAGGTACCTTGGGAGCTTCTTGGGATTGATAGATGCACCACCTACCCGAATATATGTAAATGTCCTAAACTAGATAAAGTATGCTTCAAGATCTATGATCTATTCTTTGGCTTCATCGGATAACCTCTTCCCATAGTCTACCTCAATAAATCAAATGATGGAAAAGATGAAATCATCATTTACGATCCTATACTCCTTGCTCTGTGCTGAGAGCTTCTTCTTCACTAGCTAAGGATAAACTATATATGGCCAGGCATTGGGATCCTACATACTGCCCTTCTTATACAACTTGGGATACTTTTTTTCCCTCATTACAAGTAGGTACACCATATAAGAATTCATATAGAAATTCTTCTTATCCTTTACCATCCTCGGCTGCTCACACAAGTTTTCACTTAGTGTGTTGGCCCAATCCAGTGGTATTTTTGCATGCCTAATGGTCTCAATGAAGTTGACCATGAATGGAGTGAGATGATCCACTGCAGGTAAGCCCATGACTCTTCTCAGGAGAATAATAGAGTACTCGATGTCATCCCTCATGTATCCTTCGCTCATATCTACTTTTTTGATTATCCTTCCACAAGGGGTTTCTAAATAAGGTACAAAGAATATATAAGGTCCATGGCCTCTTGATGATGCTCATTGTACCATCTTTTTGCTACTTCATAGGAGAGCTAGATGAACTAATTGGTTCTAGAGAGGTGGAAGAATCTCTTGATGTTATTAGGTCGTAGATCCAAGATGACTTCTCTAGTAACACTTTTGACTACAATTTCATCAGGAATGAAGTGTCATGAGAGAGTCATGATCAAATTAGCTAAATAGTGCCTAGATGTGATTTTGCATTCACTAATACGAATCAAACCAATGTGGATATCATGGTTGACCTCTCTATTAGATTTTTGTAAACTCTCACGAATTCACCCAAGTCATTGTGCTCGAGGTCAGTGTCTTTGATCTTAGAGTAATCATCATGTGACCTTAACTTTGTGGGTATGCCTTGGAACTTGAAAAGAATTGGTTTTGTTGCTACTTCAGATGTAGATGCCATTTGATCACATTGCTTGCATGTCACAAGAAAATAAAATGTCATTAGTCACCAAATAGCGTAAAAGAAAAAAGTAAAAAAAATGTCCCCCTTGGGGAGTTATTTATTTATTTTATTTTTTAGTTTAAAAATAATTTTTTATTCCCTTTTTCTTTATTTTTTTAATTTTTATTTTATTTTTAATTTTTTTTGTTGAATTTTACAAAAAGAATATTCACAAAAAAAAATAAAGGTAGGAAAGAATATGCACACGCGTGTCGAGGCATGTAGCAACTCCTGGGTTAGGGTATGTGTCGTAGTGTACACAGCTAGTGCCATGTGGCTAGTGTGCACTCAACTATCATGTGTGGCTAATGTACAATGCGACCACCATGCACAACTACCATACAACGTGGCTGGATGTAGTGCAGCTGGTGTACAACCAACGTGCAGTGGCCAAGGTGCACGTAGTGTGTACCCGTGCGGGTGCAACCAATGCACACACAGTGCATGGCCAATGTGGTCATAATGTGCATAGTGCATGGCTAGTGCGCACCAACACACAATATTATGGCAACAAAAAGGAAAGGCACAAAAGGGGAAAAGGCTCACCTGGCTTGCTCCATAGGTTGCAAGAAAACTTTGAAGAAAATAAAAGGAAATGGGTAGCAAGAGTGGTTTTATAACCCCTTTCTCCCTACACATACAAGCGAGCGGTTTTTTTTTTTACTTTTCATGTTTTAATTTTTTTTTTGTGTTTTTAGACTTTTCTATTTATTTTTTTGCATTTTTTGTAAAATTTTTTTTTTTTTTTATGTTTTTCCAAATTTTAACTCTATGACTAAAACTAAAACTTTTAAACAAATTTTCTTCTCCTGACTCTCGAACTATGAGTCTGGGAGTCAAAAAAAAAAGGGAGTTCCCCATTCCTAGCAAGGAATGGGTCATGTGTTGTGGACACCACAACACATGGCTCTATATTAGAATCTATAGTAGCTTTTTGTTCTCCTTGCTCAACTATGGAAACTATTCTCGAACATTCATTTTTCTTTGAAATAATCAAAGTAGAAGGAACAATATGACCTATAGAAAGATATAAGGTACCTACTTTCATGCACCTTTTTCTACTACAAGGGAACCTTTTGAAGCCTTCTAATTTTTATAATTAAAAGTAGCTACACATGACTCATCATCGAGTTTCCTTACTGAAATTAAATTTCTACTCAACCTTAAAACATGTCTTACCTTATGTAGTAGCCAATGATTCCCATTTTGAAACTTAATCTTAACTTTTTCCTTTCTAACAATCTATTAGGGTTCATTATCCCCCACATAAAAAAGCCCAAAATCCCCTTGGACATGATCAAAAAAATAACCTGTATGAGGTGTGGGATGAAATGAAGCGCCAAAATCTAAAACTTGTTGAAAATGTGAATGGAGCAACTGAGAGGGGGAGGGGGTGAATTAGTTACCAAGAAAACATTTCACAGTTCTCTTAGATGTCAAACTATTTCCTTACTGCTATCACTTGGTTAACATTCATTAAAATGATGTAACTTGGTAATGCAGTGAATGTTTAACTTTAAAACAGATCTCAACATGCATGAAATAATTTGCAAATATGAACACATGAGACACTGGATTTAATGTGGAAACCCAATATGGGAAAAACCACCAATGTAACTAGTTACTGATTTTTCACTCTTCTGAAGTGAGCCCTGTTAGGAGCCAACCTAGTTAAAGGTTACAAAACACACTATTAGGTGTGACCCTATCAGAGGATTTATTCACCATGTTAGGAGTGGCCTTGTTAGAGGTCTTTAGAAGAATTCAATTGAACTACCACCTTGTTAGAGGATTTACAAAATAACTGCTAAGCCAACTCTCTTAAGAGATTTTGATATGACCATTACAATGGTTAGAAAGCAACAATGAAATGACCTAAATAAGATGCAACTAAATTTTCTAATTCCAGATCTCTATTCTGTACCATTAGATCCTCCTTGATTAGATATAGCTTTTTTGCTCCTTAATGATCTCTGCTCATCCTTCAAAATTCACTTCTAAATGATCAATCCTCCTTGATATTCATATCATATCATAATATTTTTTTCTTTTCTTACAAAATTATCAAGTTATCAAGTTGGCTCAATTACAAGTTACAATCACTTATAATCATTACCAAAGTTAGCCAGAAATAAGACTCAAAACAACTAATCATTAAATCATAAGTTAACTAATTCCTTCACTGGTTGACCCTACACGGTAAATGCTGCTTAGAAAATAATTTCTTGCATTAACCAATTGAACTCAACTAACACTGTGAGTTCTGTGAAAATCCTTCATTCAAGGAGTTAACTTGGTAAGAACTAAATTTCCTTTGATAACCTTTCCAACTTGGTAGAAATTGAATTTTGTTACATTTTCCTTCGATGATCAAGTTAGCTCAGTAGACACTGATTCTGAATTTTTAACTATTAAAGCACGGTAGCAACTGTCTTCACAAGGTAAAATTGGAAATGCTCAGTAGACATAGTAATTTTCTTTTGCAAATCAAATGAGCTCGGTAAGAAGTAACAGATAGCTGGTATGACATTTGTGTAACATCAAAGACAACACACAATTGAATAATTATATCCAACAATCTCCCTCTTTGGCATTGATGGCAACACAACATGTCATAGCATTCTGAAATTTGAGAAAAAAAATTCATTAGATAGTTTTCTCCTTCTTGTCAATTCAAACTTCAATTATCTATACGAATCTCCCTCTTTCATAATAAGCTCTCCCTCTAACTAATTTTTAGAAGGAAAATAGTATACTCTTCCTCTTATATAAATTTTAGAAATGATATGACAGTAAACTCTCCCTCTTTGACAACACATGCTAAAGACAACACAACTCAAAATAAGTTTCAATGTACCTCAAGTATTGATTCATATGCAATATCTCCATTATTTTGTTGCATCAACTGATAGATCTTCAACTTGTTTTTCGTTGATTCATAGCTAGAACTTTATTCTAGTGAATTTCAGATAGGGGAATGACCCCTAACTTACCTCTTAGATAAAAAAATGCATCCTTACGTAGTGGTTTAGTGAATATGTTAGAGATTTGTTCCTTGGAATGGACATATTCCAATCTAATTTCTTTATCTTGAACCAATTCTCTAACAAAGTGGTACTTTATAGAAATATGCTTGGTTTTGGAATGAATTACTAGATTCTTTGAAATATTAATTGCACTAGTGTTATCATAGAACATGACAATTGGTTCTTTGATTTTTACCTTCATACCTTCTAGTAATTGTTTGAACCAAACAATGTTTGAGCTGTTCACTACTGCTGCAACGTATTCCACTTCTTTTGTTGACTAAGATGTACAATTTTGCTTTTTATTGGTCCATGATGCCAATCTTTTGCCAAGAAAGAATGCATCTCCACTTGTACTTTTTTTTTCATCAATGTTTCCTACCTAATCTGCATCAGTAAACAATTTTAAATCCAAATTTTCTCCAACTTTATACCATAATCCATAATCTTTAGTTCCTTTCAAGTATCTCAAAATCCTCTTTACTACCATCATATGATTTTCTTTTAGTTTAGCTAAGAATCTTGCTACTATGCCAAATGCTAGGGCAATATCAGGCCTTGTGTGAACTACATATTGAAATTTTCCAATCATTGATCTATATAAGGTCTGATCTACCTCTTTTGATTCATCATCCTTTGTGAGTTTTAATCCAGTACATATAGGAGTGCCAACTAGTTTTCAATCTTCCATGCCAAATTTATTGAGTCTCTCCTTGATATATTTTGATTGAGTGATGTATATTCCATTTTTGCTTTGCTGAATCTGAAATCCAACAAAGAATTTAATCTCTCCAAACATAGACATCTCAAATTCTTTGTTCATTCCTTCTGAGAATTCCTTGCATTCATCATTATTTCCTATAAATAAAGTGTCATCCACAAAGATTTTTGCTAGAAAAATCTTGTTATCTTGTCCTTTCTTGATGTACAAACTATTGTTGTCATTAGTCCTTTGAAAACCAATTTGAATAAGATAGTTATGCAATCTTTCATTCCATGCTCTGGGGGCTTGTTTTAGACCATATAATGCTTTGTGAAGTTTACAAACCATGTCCTTCTTTTTTGGATCAATGAATCCTTTAGGCTGCTCAATGTAGATTTCTTCATCAAAAATTTCATTCAGGAATGAAGACTTGACATCCATTTGGTAAACTTTAAAACCTTTTTGGGTTTGTTACTTACCACATTTTCCTCCTTTTTCCCTTCTAGTTTATCTCCTTTATTGTTCTTTTAAGTCCAACAATATTTCTTCGTACACCCTACTTTCTCATAGTACAAGCAATCTCTCAGCCCTCTAGATTAAGATCTCTTCCCCTTTGACTTTTCTATTGATTTCCCATGATTTATGGAATTATTTCCTTTCTTGGTCACTCTGCCTCTACTTTGTACATATAAAGTGTTTCCTAATGTAGATCCAACTGAAGTATTCCTATGAGTTTTCTCACTCATAATAATAGGGATCACATCATATTTATGTTACTAGATAAAGAAACATAATTACTACAACCATTACCAAGTCATTCCAGCTTTTAGGCAAAGAACACAAAATCAAGAGTGCCCTAATTTCTTCATAAAAATTGATACCCACAAAAGATAACTTACTACTCATAGTATTAAACTTATTTAAATGATCCACAATAGACCCACTTTCTATCATTTTAGTATTAAATGAATACTTCATAAGAAATACCTTGTTTGAAGCAAAGGGCTTTTCACATAGTTTCGCTGGGCATTTCATCAGCTCTTTTTTTTTTCCTTTGCTTTTATAATATTAAATGCCACTGATGGTGCCAAAAATAATCAAATTCTTCCAAGTTCCTTTATGTCTAAATGATCTCAGTCATCATTTGTCATAAATCCTTGATTCTTAATTTTTTCTTCCAATAACTTCCATAAATCCTTCTGATAAAGATAGTCTTCTAGTTGCATTTTTCATAATTGAAAGTTTTTCCCATTAAGCTTGTCAACCCTTGGCTTACCCATATCTTCCATCACTCTCACTCAATTGTAAGACTCCCACTCAATCATGACAACTTGCTACAAAGGATCGCTAAAAGAATGGTGATAGCTTAGCTTAAAAAAGGAAAACCATCTGAATCCGATATGACTTATAAGGATTAACCTCAAACATAAATAATAGTTACATGCAAATATAACTAGTACCAAAAAATAATAAATCACATAAAAGAGAACACAAGACACTAATATTTAACATGGTTCACCCAACCCCTGGGCTATGTACACCAACAACAAGTCCAATATTATTATTATCCAGTGATTATAACCTAATTAGAATTTGTAATCCCTTACAACTCAATACCACTGCAAGAATTTACAATATCATCATTCATAATAAAATTCATAACCCTAAGCCTTTTTATAACATATTTTGGCACTTACAAAATTAGAGCTAGAATAATACAATAATAGTAACTGATAGCTTTTACAATATAAGGGGCATTTCTTCTTGACCCCATCTTTAGGGCATTGCCCCCAAACTCTTGTAGAAATAATTTAGAGGGAAAATAAAGCCCTTGCATTTTATTATGCTCCACATCACAATAATCTTCATGTTGCATTACTGATTAAAGCTTAATTGGAAAATCTTCTAAAAGCCAATATTATCCATACTATTGATTATGTTGAATGGATATCAAATATTGTTACAGTCTCTAAGGATCACAAATCTATTAGAGTGTGTAAATATTTCCAAGATCTAAACTTAGAATGTCTAAAGGATGATTTCCACTACCTAACATTGATATGACTATGGACATGAAAATAGGTTATGAAATATACTCAGTCATGGAAAAAAAAATGATCAAAATTGCTCTAGAAGATTAGGAAAAGACTGCTTTCACTTTTGTGCAAAGAACCTTCTATTGAAATGTGAGTCTATATAAAGAACCCCCACAATGAAACAAAGGGGCCCTTGCTCCCTACTCAAGTATATTGTATAGTCGACCCCCTCGGTGCAACAAAACCAAGTTGCCAATTGGTTGGGAAAAATGTGCCCCTATGCACTCCAACAAGATCCCCTAGAACACAAATCACCTTAATAATATAGGCACATCTGTGGTGTGGATAATGAATCAATAATTTCCCTTAGAATAGTAGGACCATAATGGAATGCACTCCAGAACCTAGCACCAACCCTTTCACCTTTCATTAATTGTTGTATAACTTTTTGACTGCCATGGAATCTATTGAATTACCGGCCTTATAAATTTACCATTTGGTTTTAAAAATATTGGTGCCACATATCAAATGCCAATTACTATCATTTTTCATGACATGATGCATAAAACAATGGAACAGTATGTGGATGATACTTTGGTTAGGAGCAGGAATTACAATAATCACCTTCAAGATTTGGAACCTATCCTAGATTACATGGAAAAATTCAGTCTGAGACTTAACTCCAACAAATGTGCATTTGGTGTAACATCTGGGAAATTACTTGGCTACATTGTGTCTACTTCAAGGTTGATCCAGAGAAAGTTCAAGCAGTCATGGACATGCCTACACCTTGTAATATCAGTCAGATGAGAGGCTTACAACGAAGACTTCAATCCATTCATAGATTCATCTCACAACTAGTAGATAGATCATGACCTTTTACCAAGACTCTATATGAAGGTGTGAAATATAACTGGAGTCAAGAGTGTGATCAGAGTCTAACACACATAAAGCGATACCTTGCTAATCCATTGATCTTGATGCCTCCCATTTATGAGAAGTCTCTTATTCTATACATCTCAGCAATAGAGTACTCCCTTGATATTTTTCTAGCTCAAGAATACAATGATAACAAGAAAAGATCTCTCTACTATCTAAGTTGTATGTTGATTTCTTATGAAATAAATGATAGCATCATTGAGAAAGCTTGCTTGGCCATTGTCTTTGTTTTCTAAAATTTGAGACGCTACATGCTCACTCATATTATGTGACTAGTTGCTAAATTTGATCCATTGAAATACTTACTCAGTAAGGTAGCTCTAATAGGAAGGTTAGCTAAGTGGGTCATGATACTAAGAAAGTTTGACATTTAGTATGTTGAACAAAAGGCTACCAAAGGACAACTGATTGCTAACCAATTAGTAGAAGAACCAATGTAGAGTCTTCTTCCACTAAACATTGACTTCCTTGATGAATCAATTCTAATGATCACACACCAAACTTGGGTGATCTTCTTTGATAGTTCCTTCACACAATAGGGATCTGGTGTTGGGCTCTTATTCATAACACCATAGAGGTATCATTGCCTAAGATGTACAAGATTATTTTTCCTTGTACAAATAATATCATAGAATATGAAGCTTTAATTAAAGGCATGAAGATTATAGTTGAATGGAGAGTGGATGAGTTAAACATCTTTAGTGATTTATAGCTCATAATCAAGTAGGTCAATAATGTATACCAAACAAAGGATGATAGATTGATCCCTTATTAACACATGGTGGATGACTTGAAGATATACTTTTCTCATGTCACTTTTGAAAATATTCCTCAGGTAGACAAAAAAGTGGTTGATGCCATGGATACTCTTTCTTCCTTGTTACAGATGCCAAAAAATTATCTTCAACATGATTTCCTAGTGGAAACATTACTCTTCCATACCTATAACTCTCCCAAATATTAGATGATCTATTCTATTGTAGGACACAATTCTCCTCACTACCACCATATATAATCTTACTTGTGTGACCAAATCATATGATATAATCTAACTTCAAACAAAAAACAACCCCTTATCTACAATGCTTCATGGTATGTTATTATTGCTGATGATTTCTATAAGAGAGGTCTCGATAGAACACTCCTTAGGTGTCTAGAACCTAATGATTCCAAATGCACATTAATTAGTATACATGAGGGAATTTATGGATCTCACTCTAATGACTTGACATTAGCTCATAAACTTATTAGAGTTGGTTATTATTGGCCAAATATTGAGTAAGAGGCAATCAAATATGCCATGTCTTGTAAACAATGCCAGCTCCATGGGAATATGATTCATGCTCTAGCCAAGGAGCTAATTGCATCTATCATGTGATGGCCATTCTAATTATAATCCTTTGATCTTATGGGTTAGACTCACTTGTTTGCTTCAAATTGACACAAGTCCATTATTACAACTATAGACTACTTCACTAAGTGGGTAGAGGCAGTCCCTCTCTATAGAAAATAGAAAAATTGTAGCTCTATTCATTATGAATTACATTTTATGCAGGTATGATAGTTTAAAGATAAATATCTTAAGGAGTTATGCAAAAAGTTCATAATCATGCAACATTGGTCTAATATCTATTACCCCCAAGGTAATATTCAAGTAGAGGCATCCAACAAAGTGATCGTTAAGATCTTACATCACATAGTTAACAAATCTAGAAGGGAATGGAACCTTCATATTAATCTAGCTTTATGGGCTTACAGAATAAGTATCTAAACTTCAACAACTAAAATACCCTTTTCTTTGGTATATGCAGTAGATGTTGTACTTCTAATTGAGGTTGAGATTCCCACTTTGTGAATCTCTATGAAGGGCCTCATTACTGATGATTTCTATAGAATATCTTGGCTTCAAGAGCTAGAATTTTTAGATGAGTAATGGCAAGTGGCATGTGATCATCTTCAAGCTTATCAACAGCATATGTCTAGAAGCTACAATAAGAAAGTTAAGCCATGTGACTTCCAACTGGGTGATCTTGTTCTAAGAGAAAACTCTAAGAATTAGCAACAATAGTTACAAGAGGGGAAGTTCAAACCCAACTGGCTTGGTCCCTATATAGTCACTATAGTGTCTAGATCTAGTACTTACCAACTTTCAACAATCAAGGGAGAGGTGCTCAAGGATCCCATCAACACACTCCATCTAAAGTGGTTCTATAGCTGATTTGATTTCAAAAGCTCTCTATATATGTATACTTAAAAGTCCTAAAAAAACCAATATCTTGGTGAAAACCTAGCAATAGGTGCCTTGGTAATACCAAAAACATTTGAAAAATCAAGAAATAAAAAAAAACAAAAAACATCAAAAAAAAAATATACAAAAAAAAAAAACAAAAAAAAGAAGAAGAGAAAAATATAAAAAATAATTGGGAAAACAAAAAAAATATCATTGATGAAAACCTGGCAAATAGGCATCATGGTAGAAAAAAATAGGAATCTCTACCAAGAAGGTGAAAACTAGTAAATAGGCACCTCTCGTTCCCAATGCCATACCTTGTAGTGCATCTTTATGCTCCTATATAGTTTTTTTCTTGCTTTAGTTTGCTACTTTCACTCATGTATCCATGGATTGAATCTTGTCATAACTCGGCGGCAACACCTTACAGTGTCATATAAATCTTTTGCATTAGTCACCAATTATTTTCACTACATCTCCCTACTATCACTAGTGTCACTTTGAGATTCTTCCCAAAGAAAATCTCTTTCATGATAGTCACTAGTTATTCTAACTACATCTTCCTATTCTTTCTAGTGTCACTTTGATATTCATCTCAAAGAAAATCTCTTTCATAAAAGTCACCAATTGTTCTAACTGTCTTCCTACTATCACTAGTGTCACTTTTGAGATTCCTCTCATGGAAAAATCTCTCTCACGTTAGTCACTAGTTGTTCTAACTAGGTCTATCTACTGTCACTTGATTTCCTACTAAGGTTTTTCTTACTAAATATTCCTCTTTGACTTTAGTCACTAGTTGTTTTAACTAAGTCTATCTACTATTGTCACCCTATTGAAGAGATTTATTTCATATATGTTCTAAACATTTATACTTGACATCAATCCTATAAAACAAAATAATGAACTCAAAATGATGAAATAATGTGGGACATGCTAAGATTTTTCTTTATTTGTTTTCTTTTTCTTTGTCATGTCTCCTTGAGAAGCTTGATGATGTCACTTTCAACTAGAGAAGTGAGGACTGGGGGCATAATCTTTTCTTTCCTTTTTATTTTTTGGTTTGGGTCCAATAATCTGAAGCATCTATATAAAAGGGGTGTCCACAATAAGAGCCCCTATCTCGTATTGGATAGCCATGTATACCTTGACTCCTTTTATATGGATCACTTAGTGAGGTTGGTTCTTTTCCTTGCTTGCTTGAGTGAACTCTTTATGCTACAGTGAATATGGATACTCATCCTACTAACTAAATGTATGAGTCACTATGAGTATACCTAGCACACTTCTATCTCAGGTTATGAACATAAGGGTCATTGTAGATAAAATAATTATTGATTACTTAGCATAAGATAGATCTCTTTTGTGTTTGGTGTGTGCACATGCAAGAAAAATTCTTATCATCCTAGTGTTTATTCTTTGATGCTTATGTTCACTTGCTATATCAAAAAGGAGAATTTTTTTGGTCATTCTAGCTTCTTGTGCTTCAAATGCTTACATTTAATCCTAACAAAACTAGAACATATATCCTATTCATATTTCAATGAGTGTAATGTTAGTGGGAATTTTAGGATATGTGGGGTTTTTTTTCTATTAAGATAGTTTAAGCATTTACAAATATATCCAAGTGTCTGAGAAAAGGTATAGATTAGATCAAACCCCCAATTACATATATAATTACAACAATTTTTGGGGGTGAAAAAAAAACCTTAAAAGACCAAACTACTATCAGTTTTGACCTTTAGATACATTGATTACAACTTCTCATTATATATTTTTATCAAAATAAAAACAAACTGATAGAAAAAGCTAGCTCTAGCCATCATTCTGGCTATCAAGATTTGGTTAAGCCCCAAGAACTTCATTAGGATTCTGACTCACTTCAGCAATAGCCTCATCCTAACTAGTTACATTGAGTCCTTGCAACATATTACTTATATTGTTCAACTCTACTACATTTGGAGGAGCTAGGAAAGTCTGGTACTCAACAATGTAGTTTGTTGAATGTACATTATCCTTGTTGATTAGTAAGCTACCTTCTCACATAAGTAACATGAAATCACTCCTGGAAATATGAAGCACCAAAGCAATTTGTGACATAATATGAAAATGGGTGAGTTTAAAGTTAAACTCAATAAGTGCCCTTCTCTCTTCATGAAAGATTTCTTTGTGTCTGTACTTCCAAAGACTCCATAAAATTTCAATAGAAAGAGCAAATCATAAGGTGTTAAGTTTAGAATCAAACTTCTCTACATATCCAACTAGAATTTCACTCTAGGGGACACTACCAGCATAATTCCATACACTAGAGGAACAAAGAAAAATAGACCACAACTTGTGGGCATACACACAATCAAAAATTAAATCCTCAAAAGATTTAATCACATTACACAAACTGCAAGATATTGGGGGATAAATCAATAGAAGAAAGAATTTGACCCATAGCTAACTTTTTTTTAACAATAACAACCATTTAAAAAAAAAGCTTTTTAGGCTTGACTTTACCCTTCCAAAAATAAAAAATAAAGAAAGACCAATTAGAGAATGGTTTAATTTCCCCCCAACATTAGATCACTCTAGCAATGAGAGAAGAATCATTCTTCATACATAGCTATAGCCCTTTGGAAGTAGTGTCTTTCAATAGAACATCATCAACCCACTCAATTTTATCAACAAAGACCTTTGAGTCAATAATACCACAAGGGCTATTGAATTTAATCACTTTCTTAATCAAAGTGAAAGTCTTTTTCTATGAATTAGGAATGTTAAATTTTCCTTTAATCTCTTCCCACGCCCCTAAACTCCCACCTATCAAGATATCCTGGATCAAGGACATCCCCTTCAAATTCCAAGCTTTGGCAAAACAACTTTAAGTAAGGGCCAAAGCTTTATTATTGTATGAAAGCCCACAACAAATGGATCTATCCCTCACAAGGAAATAAGGAGGTCCCCTTATAGCTTCTCTAACTTGTATGTGCTTCCTCACTTGAATCCAAGCCTTCCAAAAAGTTTGAAAGATTTTTGACCCAAACAATCTCATCTTAAATTCCCTTAAAACAATGTCAATCACTAGAACATTTTTTGAATTCTTACCTTTCTTAACGATAGATTTCAAAAGATTATTCTTAATAAGAATTTTCCATGGCTCATCTCCCAATAATGCTTTCAACACCCATTTGGACCCAAGAACCAAACCTTAGGATTTAAATCCTTCAACCCCAAACCTTCCTGACTTCTTATTTGCCAACACCATTCCCATTTAACATAATGCCTCTTCTTGTTTCCTTTACCATCTAACCAAATAAAGTCTCACAAAATTCTTTCTATCATGTTCACATGAGAATTAAGAAATATCCAGGCCAAAGCAAAAAAAATATGATGAGAGCAAAGAACTTTCTACACCACTTGCAATCTACTAGCAAAAGACAAGGAATGGGTCTACCATTTCAAGTTCTTTTTATTTATTTTTTTCCATAAAACCAATCCCACATCTTATTAATATTTGGCTCAACTAAGAAGGGGATACCTAAATAGCTAACAATCTAATTAGGGCCAAACCATTTCCAACCCTTACTAGCCAACCAATCTAGAGGGTCGATAGACTAACACAACACATTGGATTTAGAAGGTGAAGTCTTGGACCTAGAGGCCACACAAAAGAAATTGATCCTTTAAGAGAATTCTCAAAATTCTCCTTAAAGCCCTAGGAACAAAGAAGTTTCATCTACAAACTAATCATTAAGCAACAACTCCTCATTAGGCAAGGAGATGCCTTTCAATGGAGGACCCAACTCCTTTTCCCTTAAAATGTAAAACAAAGCATCTTCTACAATAACAAACAACAAAGGGGAAATCAGGCAGCCTTACCAAATTGACCTCTCCAACACCATACAATCTGATAAGCACTCATTCACATCTATGATAGTACTACCATTCTTTAAAGAGAACATTAATCCACTTGTACTAATATTCTGGAAAACCAAATTCTTTAAGCATACCTATTACAAATCCCCACTCAATCCTATCATAGGCTTTCTCAAAATCTAATAGAATCATAGCTAAATCTTTCCCATCATTCTTAGCCCAGTTCATAGCCTCCCAAGTAGTGATTAGATTCTCTAGAATAAACCTTCCTTGGATAAAACCAATTTGCATCTATGACACAAACTTATTTAGAAATAAAGTAATTCTTGTAGTAAGCATTTTATCAAGAATTTCATAGGATAGATTTAGTAAAGTTATGGGTCTCCAATTTTTAACCAGAGACTTGTCCCCCACTTTATGTAGAAGCTTAATAACTCCTTTATTAATGGAGCCCCCTAATGACCCCTTCTTAAATGATTCTTCATATACACCCATCAACTCAGAGAAAATCAAACATTTATTGATCTTATAGAACTCAATCAAGAAGCCATCCAAACTAGGAAAATGTCCATTTGGAAAGGAGTCAATAGTAGCTTCAATTTCTCCCACTGAGATATCCTTACTAAGATTAATCTTCTTCTCTTTTGAAATTTTAAGAGGAATGAGTTTAAAGCAATCTTCCATAACTATTTTTCTATCTGGAGTCATCTCTAAAGAGAATAAGTTACTATAAAAACTATAGAAAGCATGCTGAACCTCCTTAGGATCATTTGAAATTCTATCACCAACCAGAATATCACTAATAAGGTCTCTTTTATGCTTGGCTCTAATAATGTTTAAAAAGTACCCTGATCCTTTATCCCCTTCATCAATCCAATTCATCCTAGATTTAATCCTTTGCCCTTGAATATTATATCTCTATATGCAACTCAATTGATGTTTAATACTTGCCATTTGCAATTCCAATTCCTCACTCTATCCTATTTCTTGTAACTATTTTTCTTCCTGAAACAACTTATTCTGCTCTAAAGATTCCTCTTGATTCTTGTCCATGGCTCACTTCTTACCAATTACTTGTAGAATATTTTTCCAAGTCTCCACTTTTAAGTTCTGGAGATTAAAACAATCAAGAAATGTGTTAGTAATATTAAGAATCACAATAACATGGTTATGGCCTCAACACTATTAGGAACTTCTAGAAGAGAAGAATTAATCTTGAATGAACTATGAGTCCTCTTAGAAACTAAAGAATTCCTAAAATCTTCTATCCTACATCAAGTATGAAAAGCTGAATGAATAGAGAGAGAAGCTAGAATAACTTGGACAAGAGCATGACAATTTTGTTGTACAAAAAAAATAGAAGAACTATCCCCATACACCCTATCTAGTCTACAATACACCCTATGCTTACCCGACTGGTTATTGCACCAAGTAAACCAAATGTCTTCAAACTTGTCATGCATATTTTCCATGGGATCCACCAAGTTGAACTTCCTTTTGAATTTGAACCAAAAATACATTTCATTACCTTTCCAACAATGAGGCAAGCCTCTAGCCTTATCAATTCTATATTCCACCATGTTGAAATCCCCTATGCCTACCCATGGAATCTTTGGTAGGTGCACACAATGCCACTCTCATAGTTTTAATCTTTCTCTACAATTATTTGAAGTAGACACATTACAAACACAAAATACCCTTTCACCTTGTTTGATAACAACCCATATTACCCTCTAACACTCAGAGCATCCATGACTATCAATATAACTTTCCCATTTCAGGTGAATAAGAAAAGTCACCCCGCCCTTCCCTCTCTCATGGTTGGAATGAAAGCCAATGGCCTTGTCCCAAAGGAAATTCATCATAGAATAAGCTTGAAATATGACCACCTTAATCTCCTATAAAAAAATAATATCCTTATCCTTTAATTATTGTACCACCTTCTAATTAAAAACTTCCTATCAAGAATTTCTAATCCTCGAACATTTCAAGTATGGATATGCAACATCATGATCATTTAGTGGGAATTTTTTAGAACTCTTGCAAAACTTATTAAAACAATCAAGAAGATTCCTCCTCCCTCTAACCCCTAAAGGGCCATAGCTTTTCTCTAAAATCTTCCTTTTCTTCCTACTAACCTTTGTAAACTACCCCTCTAAATTAGACACAACGAGAGCTAACGATCTAGATGAGGAAGTGGGAGCCGAAGACACATAAAGTACCTCCTTATTACCTTGCTAAATTTTAACTACCCTCTATTTAATGGATATGAGGGCTAATTGCTAGGCATTTAGAGTAAGGGGAATCAGACTAAGGTCTTGATAGGGGGGATGCTACGGGTGCAACAATAATATTTGAGGCACCACCATTAGCTAGCACCACATCAAACTCTTCTTCAAAAAGAGAATTTGCCAACAACAAAAAACTATTACTCATAAGGATATTAATAGTATTAGTAGCTTGAGGTTATAATCTTGGGGTGGTAATAGGATCCCCTAACTGCAAACTACCACTCTCCATAACATGAGTATTAGACCCCTCATCTTAATTGGGGGTTTTGTTTTTATTCTTAATACCTATGACTGCTAAACCAAAAGTTTCCTGGTTATTAATCACATTAATTTTTTCTTTATGAGAAGGTTGGAGAGAAAGGAAATCCTTTTTGGTATGCCCATTAAGTCTAAAATGTTAACATGCATTTAAATTCCCCAAGAGGGAAATCTTCCAACAAAACCTCTAATTCACCTCTGGAGCCAAAGCCAAAAGAACTTTGGCATTAAGATGGGGCAATGGAACATTGGATTTCTCAACTTGTAACATAGAGCCTAATGGTTTAAGAATTTGTGGGATAAATGGCCAAAATTTCACATTCAAATTCTTAATTTCCACCCAATTCAGTGGAGCCCTAGCAATAGCTTTATCAATATCACCTTTTGGAGACCATGGGTAGACACTAAAAATAGACCTACCAACATTCAATTTTATTTTTTTGCATATAACTCTTTCTTGTATTCTATGATTTTTTTTAAAATAATAAACAAGCCCTTCTGTATCATTCTACAATACATCACATAAATGCCAAGCTTTTTTCCCCATACTGTTGCTAGCCAATATCCAAAAAACTTTCTACCAATAAAAGCCTCTTTATCCAAACAAATGAAGAAAATAGTGATGCTTTTCAACCTAGACCTTTCATTCAAAATTACAGACACTTTTTCCTCTACTTAGGGTGAGAGATGAATACTTATCATTCTCTCCTCTACTTCCACTAGTGTTGGCACTACTTCCATCAAGGAATCCACCTCCATTGGCTTCGGCTTGTCTTCCTTCTCCTCACAATTTTGATTCCACATTTTTTCTTTGAATAACACCCTTAAACACTGTTGTTTCTAAGATGGATGGAGAACTTTTAGCCACCACCTATTTGTAAGAAAACTTTCCTTCCCTATCACCAACATTCTCAACTATAGATTTATGAGTACCCACCTTAGGTGTACTCCTACCCACATCATCCTACAAATTGCAATCCTTTTCTCTACCATTATTTGGCTCTCCAATGGCACAAGCGAACTAGGTCAAGGGAAAATTTCACATCACAACATATTGGCTCAAAATAATGAAATAATGAGACCCAAGCCATATGAAGGAAAAAC
The DNA here is from genome assembly GCA_028749045.1 of Cupressus sempervirens. Lineage (NCBI taxonomy): Eukaryota > Viridiplantae > Streptophyta > Pinopsida > Cupressales > Cupressaceae > Cupressus > Cupressus sempervirens. The sequence continues at coordinate 64,964,558 of CM053789.1, read as the reverse complement.
GTAAAAAAAAAATTCATTGCAACCAAAAAAATTGTACAAGTGATATGAGGCTAACAACATGACTCACAAAACACAAACCAAGCAGAATCCAAGAATGACATCCGGACATGTGGGATTTTGCTAAATGCTCAATGATGATAATTGTTGATGCTTAGTAACTAGACTTAGGGTTGTATCTAGCATAGGGCTACATTGCACAAGCACATAGTTTGATTATTGATTTACTTGAATCCTTTTATGCTGAGGAATTATCAGTTTCTTTAAAGTATCATGTTTCTTCACATCTACACAAGCGTTAATTTTTTTTTGTTCATCCTCTTTACCTACATAGGATACTTGTCACTATCAACAAAATGGAACATTGAGTGAGATGTTAGTTCATTCACATTTTGCATTTTATACATTCTATCATGATTCATCTCATCTACACTACATTCAAATATCATATCACATGTGCATTCATAAATCATGCCATAAACATCTCATGTACAAAAAACTATAAAGAGAGAAAGTGACACATTCAAAGGTACTTGAATCAATTTCTCTCATATATATCTGTGTGTGTGTGTAAATTCAAGTGTACATCAATGAAAAAATTAATGCAACTCTGAGAACTGTTGATCTAAAAAATGGTCAAAAATGGTGTTGGCAAACCAATCAATACGTAGCCAAAGAAAAATTAGAAAAAAATGATCTAACTCTATTAATCTTCCTCCTCTCTTATTGGTGGAGGAGAAGAAGGAGGCATCTCTTGTCTCATTGGGGGTCATGCACCCCTTGAATCTCATGCATACTAGGAAAATTTAGGCACCTGATCTGCCTTATTTGGCACTACCACTACACATGCTGCAAACTAGTATGCCACTCCTGCTAACTACAATCAAATCTTGTTCTACTATTGATCTAATCTCTAAGATTCTTGCTCTAGCTACTCTCATAAATCATGGATCTCTCAATATTGCTCAACTTTCTAGGTGTCTTGTACCACAACCTATAAATGAAGCTCTCCTAGCTATTCTTGTGTTGTCTACATTCTATCTCTTGACCTACTTAGGGCCTCCTAAGACTATGCCAAGATATCACCACCTTGGGCTCTTGCAGTATGCTGATCCTACATCTCCTCATCATGCATACCTTGCAGCCTTTGGGTGTCTCCTCTAATGGCTCCTAGGGAACCAATCTCCCCTTGAGGACATCTCTATCTTGTCACACTATTGCCAACATCTAGATCTACTCTCATCTATCCCAGCAAAATAAACACCTATCATATCCTCTACCTAACTCTATCCTACTGTAGCTGATATAGCAGTACCTATCATTCCTATACTAGCTATATTAGTCTAGCCATCCCCACTATTGATCTATATGTATAGCCAGTCACACATACAAGTAGTACTCCTAAGATGTATCCTAAGGACAACCATACTTTTTCCACACCCATGTCAAAAGGAACCTCTTAATGACTTATACATAGTGACCAATTAGTGGTCAAGAAAAAAACATATACCCAAGCTCTTAGGGTGCATCATTCCATGCCTTTGTCTCCCTCCACGATCACCATACCACCGTTATTAGGTCATCTAATCAATCTCTCCACTCCTCAATCTTCCCCAAAGATATTTGTGTCAACTAGCCTATATACCTACGTATATAAGGCTCCATGGGCTGCCTCATATTTGCAATGGGTCTCATCATAAGAAAATACTCCCATGCCTATACTTTAAGAACATAGGCCTCAGCTACCATGATCTTCCTCTCATGATAGATAATCTCATGCATCTCATGGAACATGTGGGTGAGCATGCACTGAACCCATTTGTAACACTCAAGTGCCCCTATTTTCAAGGTTATCTCTAGAATGAAGCTTAACCTTAGGGGGTCCAGATAGGACACCTAGATATTGAGATTGATAAGATTTTAAAGGTTATCTCCAAAATGAAGCTTAACCTTAGGAGATCCAAATAGAATACCTAGTTATCAAGATTGATAAGTTTTTAAAGGTTATGTCTAGAATGAAGCTTAGCCTTAAGGGAGCCAGGTAGAACACCTAGATACTGAAGTTGATAGCACAAAGATTATCAAATTTTATAGAATTGTTCCCAAATGAGACTCAATTCTTAAGAGTCGGGTCTAGACTATCATGATACCCATCCATAGAAACTAACATGATCTAATCAAGATTCATAGAATTATCCCCAAAATGAGGCTTAATCCTCAGGAGTTATGTTATAGACTGTCATGATATCTATCTATTTGAATAGTGATTGAAAGTAAGAGCCTATAATTATCCCCATAATAAGGCTTAATTCTGAGCAAGAGTTAGGATCATCTCTAGAACAAAACTTAATCCTTAGAAAGAATTTGAAATTATCTCTAGAACGAAGCTTATTTCCCCATAATCTAGATAGAATACCTAAATAATGGTCCATAAATATAACAAGACCTATCAAGATTCATAGAATCATCCCCAGAATGAGGCTTGGTCCTTAGGAGTTAGGGTTTGGATTGTCCCAATACCTATCCATAAAACTCTAACAAGACTATTATAAGAGTGACCAGCTAATCAAAAGATGAGATGGATGACACATGATTTAAGATATAGGGGAACAAAAATTCCTTGGCTAATGACATGCCTTGAGTGATGAGGAAATAAGATTCAAATTGAGTTGAAGCTAGTTTTTAAAGATTCAGTGGTGTAATCATCCCACCTCGTTGGGAGAAAAATCAAAAGATGACACACCAGAAATGTGATGCAGAGCAGTATGTTGAGAGATATTGAAGAAATCCAAGTTTAAAAGAATGCATAATAGATCAAAAGAGTTGGAAGAAATTTTGGAGTCAATTTGGAGTAATTTCAAGGTTCAAAACACCAAGTTTGACCAAAGTTGACCTAAGTTGACTTGAGTTGACATTTTCCAAAAATTTGGAAGAAAATGTTATTTGAAAAGACTCCAAGATTCAAAAAGTAGCAGAAAATTGGATTGAAAAAGTGTTCAATCGTGTTGGTCCCAAAATTTAAAAATGCAATTTTGGGCTTTTTAGGTGTGTTAGATTTCAAATTCAATGACGAAAATGGGTTCAAAACAACCAAATTAGCTAGGGGGTGATTTTCATGCCAATTGGAGCATGTTGAAAACCTAGGTCAAAATACATATAAGGGCCCAAAGGGTCATCATCATTTCATTTGTGCTTTTGTAATTTTTGGAGAAGAGGGTTTTGAGGAGAAAGATGTCGGTCCCCATGCATTCACATCAATTTGAGTGTTGCCAATGACAAGCCATCCAATGGAGTATGGATGTCCAGTGAGTGATCAATAATCCCACTTTGCATTTTAATTTTTGTGCATTTTGAGATAGTTTAGTTAATTTTTAGGTTGTTTTGAATATGTTGTGTCCATTTTTGCATGACGATGTCTTGCCTCATGCGAGCATAATTGTGTTTCGCATGAAAAATTACTAGGCTAGTACTTCATTGTTTGGTTTTGTAGGTTTCCTTACACTGAGGATACCCATCTTTCGCATGAGCAACCCTAAGTTCAATGCATTATTTGTTGATTGTTTGGTCACTTTTAGTGTGAGGAAGTGTGTACTCATGCAAAAATGTGCAATATTGTGTGAGATCTTGAATTTTCATGCAAAATTCTTGTGTAAAATGCAATTTCAGTGTTTGAAAATTGAGTTGTCAATGTAACTTTGCATTTTCATTTGTCCAATTTGTTTATCTAAGACTAACCATTTGCCTGTTGTTTTTGTGTGTGTAGATTACCTTTCCCGATGTCAAATTTAGATCCCATTATCTACCTTTCAGAGTTTTGTTGCGCTAGTTAGACAATGTTGACATTGCACACATTGATAGGCTCAAATTATCATATCTTTGTTGGATTCCACCATTGTTGTTGAATCATGACCTATTGACTACACTAGTTGATTATTTCTATTCGAAGATGAATACCTTCCATCTGTCGTAGGGAGAAATGACAATCACACCTAAGGAAATCTATAGGATACTACAAATCCCATTCCATGGACTACAAGTGGTATATGACATAGTACCATAAGCAGATACAGAGACCTTGAGGGCCATCTTCCACGAGAACCTGATCATGGGTAGAGCCATCAATTACGAGGATCTAGTATATACATATGGACCCAATCATAGGTTTCCATTAGTATTGGCTATATTCATCAGCTACTTTCTAATACTAGAAAGAGGTCAACATGGTCTAGAGTATAGATGGGGGTGGATGTTGTAGTTGATGTTGGAGGCTCTCGAGAGATATTGATGGGGTCAGTGCATGCTCACCTAGATTTTCCACAAAATGCATGAGATAGTCTACCATGAGAGGAAGACCATTTACGTTGGGGTCTATATTCTTTAGGTATGGGCATGGAAGCATTTACCCATTACTAGACCTATTTTTACATATGAGAGGTAGTCCACATAGCCTTATATATGCTAATATAGAGGCCAATTGACTCAAACATCTTTGGGAAAGACTAAGTAGTGGAGGGCTTGATTGGATGATATAGTAGTCATAGTGCGGAGACCATAGAAAGAGATAGAGTTCTAGGATGATGCATCTAGGTGGAGCTTGGATAAATGTTCACCTCTCAACCATTCCATATAGGTCATTGAGAGGTTCCTACTAACACAAGTGTTGTGACAATATGGTTGACCATAGGATATATCTTAGGAGTACTTTTCACATGCGTGGATAGCTACAAATGTAGATTAGGGGTGGTCGCCAAGATTAGACCTAGGATAATTGATGATCGACATGCACACCATAGTTGTTGTCCAGTGGGACCATGTGCCAGTAGTAGTAGATGGGGGAATTACTCTAGCTTATAAGGCATATTTTCTGAGTCATCGTTTCCCTCACTTCACAGATCTAGTGGGGATGGTTCTACCTATTCAGCTAGTATAGGCACTATAGGCACTACCACAACAACCCTAGGAGGATGGAGTTAGGAAGAGGACATGCCAGGTGGGTAAAAGTACAAAGTTGTGTCACCTTTTAGGCTAACATATCAAAATAGTTGAATTTGATTATTTCTATCTAAAAATCATTTTTTGTCAAACATATGATCTAAATGAATTCATTCTAGCTAAGTTATATATCGCCTCACACTTTTCCAATTTGAAATGTCTATTATATTCATGTTTTATACTAGTTTTTATCCAATTACTAAAGAAATAAAATTATTTCAAAAAAGTGGCATTTCAATAACTCTTACTATTTTTATGATATTATTTTAATAACATTTAAAGACCATTTTATAGAGCTTAGAGTCAAGAATATTCTCATATAGAGTTTATAGTAATTTAATTAGATAAAGTACATTTTAATTAAAAAATTCTACAAGCACATATTTTAAAAATCGAAAAGATGTTAGTTTTGAGAAACAAAAATATATTAAATCATATAATAATAAAAAAATTATATGACATTCGAGAGGAGAGAGTCCTCTTCTAGAATGTATAGTTATTCTCCTAGTTAGAATAGATTTGTTTTGAAAAATGTGGTGGGAGATGAAAACTATCAATTTTTGGTGAGTTGAAATTTGAATCATTCCGAAAGAAAAATTATAGGTCTAAAGCTGATTTTTATTTTTGATTGTTCTAGCTATATATGTTTAGAGATCAAAGAAAAATAAGTTAATTGCCATAAAGTTTTGTGGTGGGAACTAGACCCCTAAATTCTAGTGTTTTTTAGTAGCTAAAAAATTATTAATAAAAATTAGGAAAATTTATCAATTCTTATACCAATAAATTATTAAAATTTATATTCCTTAATTCCATCCATTTCTACACATTTCATTAGTTTACTTCATTTTCAAATTTAAAATAATAATACCAATTTTATGTCATTGAAGGTGAATAGTTATACTTTTGTTATCCTATTCTGTTACAAAAGGGCGACACGGGTTTGTGTCTTTACCAAGTTACATATTCCTCTCTACAAATGAGAGTAGATCAGGTGTTGGTAGTAGTAGCACAAGATAGAGATGTCCTCAAGGTTAGATGGGTTCCCTAAGAGCCATAAGGAGACAGTCAGAGGCCATGGACAGAGGCAAAGAAACCAACTAAGTAGCCAACCAAGTAGGGTGACAATGATGAGGATATACAAGACCAACCTACTGTAGTGGTGATGGGCCACACCACCCGTACCAACTCACAACCTAAAATGCAATAATATGGAGACAAGAGAGATGACAAAATGCTTCATAAAACTTCCATTAATACTTGAAATTCATTAGAATATTCTCCAAATGGAAAAACTCCAAATTCTTACAATATAAGAGAGATTTCTCGCTAAGAGCTTCTACAAGAAATTACACCTGAAGAGCTTCTACTTGAAGAGCTTGTCTTGAAGAGCTTCTATTTCTCCAACTTCCATTAGAAGAGCTTCCATTTCTTGAACTTGATTACAAATGATAATAGGCCTTTCTTAAATAGGCACTTACCACCCAAGGCATGATTTATCCACAACATTCTAGAATCTCCACAACCTTCTACAATATCTACAACCTTCTAGAATTTCCACCTAAATACAACTAAGCACCACTATGTGGCCCAATTAGAAAATTACATTTCTTTTGTGGATCACAACAAATATTAAATGCATGATGCCACCTACACACCTCAATTAATGGAATAACAACTATTTTTATTATTTTTCTATTTACAACACCTACTAAATTCCCACCCAAATACAACTAAGCACCCAACAAATATTAAATGCATGATTTAAGGAACTTTCCACAAACTTCTAAGATGCCACCTACACACCTTGATTAATGGAATGACAACTATTTTTATTATTTTCTATTTATGCCACCCATGCACCTTGAAAATAGAAATTCCTCTTTTCTCCTTTTTTCCTATTTTTTGATTATTTTTCTTCCATTTTCGTCACTTTCTCTCTCCTCCACAAATTTTTTATTTTTTTTCTACTAATTTAATTTTCCCATGCAAGATGCTCCTGCATCAGACTCCCTTGGTAGAGAGATATAGAACCATCTTCATCTTCACCACAAGCTTCCACCTCAATAGGGACAAGAAAACCAACATGCAAATCTTTCACATTTTTTTAATTTTTATTTTTGCTGATGCATGATGCTCCTGCATCCGACTCCCATGGTAGGAAAAATTTTGTGAGTATGGAGTCACAAAATGAAGTAGCCATTGTTGACATAATTTTTTTCCTCTTCCTCCAACACATAGCTAGAACAAATATCCAATGCTGAAATTTCTCCTTTGCAATGAACTCTATCCAAGCATAAATCTCATCCTCATTCAATCTTGTTGAATTAATCACACCTATAATAAATCCAGCAACACCATACCAATCTTCCTTTGCATACCACACAAGACTAACAAGATCCTCATGCAAAAAATCATCAATATCTTTTAAACTCATATCAAAGACAACATCCCATGATTCATAAGAATTTACCTATTTGACATCTTCACCTTTGCTTGCCTCTTTTATGTCATCAACAATGCACGTAACTACTCCACTTGCTTGATCTCCAACTAAGGCACTATACTTCTCCTCCATTGCTGCAATCTTCAAATCATCTTGATCTACTTCAGGTTCGTAAGTCTTGTCATCTTTATGCTCTTCCTCTTCTCGTTCATCTTCTTCAACTTTAGGTTCGCAAATGATTTCCTCTTCATCTACTTTCTCTTCCACTGGATCATCTTTTTTTTCCACATCCAAGGAATTATCTCTTTTCTGGTGACATGCTCTTTGTTTCCGCAACTCAGCTTCTAATTCATTCACTTGCTTCTGCAAATCTACTAGCAATGATTGTTGATTTCTTGCTCTAAATTTCTCAAGTTGAGGAATCCTTAGAATCCATCCAATCACAAAAGTCATCTTCTTCTTTCTCTTCTCCATAATCAAGTCTTTAGAAGACAAATCTTATGCAACACAAGAACCTTGTGCAAACTGCCCCACAGTCGGCGATCTATCTACACAATCAAGAACTTCTTAACAAACTTCAACCAACTCAAGGTCTTGGTGCAAACTGCCTCACGCTCGGCGATCTGTCCGCATTCTCAAGAACTCCTACTCTGATACCACTGATGACGGGCCACACCACCCATACCAACTCACAACCTAAAATGCAATAATATGGAGACAAGAGAGATGACAAAATGCTTCATAAAACTTCCATTAATAATTGAAATTCATTAGAATATTCTCCAAATGGAAAAACTCCAAATTCTTACAATATAAGAGAGATTTCTCGCTAAGAGTTTCTACAAGAAATTACATCCGAAGAGCTTCGATTTGAAGAGCTTGTCTTGAAGAGCTTCTATTTCTCCAACTTCCATTAGAAGAGCTTCCAGTTCTTGAACTTGATTACAAATGATAATAGGCCTTTCTTAAATAGGCACTTACCACCCAAGGCATGATTTATCCACAACATTCTAGAATCTCCACAACCTTCTACAATATCTACAACCTTCTAGAATTTTCACCTAAATACAACTAACCACCACTATGTGGCCCAATTAGAAAATTACATTTCTTTTGTGGATCACAACAAATATTAAATGCATGATGCCACCTACACACCTCAATTAATGGAATAACAACTATTTTTATTATTTTTCTATTTACGCCACCTATTAAATTCCCACCCAAATACAACTAAGCACCCAACAAATATTAAATGCATGATTTAAGGAACTTTCCACAAACTTCTAAGATGCCACCTACACACCTCGATTAATGGAATGACAACTATTTTTATTATTTTCTATTTATGCCACCCATGCACCTTGAAAATAGAAATTCCTCTTTTCTCCTTTTTTCCTATTTTTTATTATTTTCCTTCCATTTTTGTCACTTTCTCTCTCCTCCACAATTTTTTTTTTTTTTTTCTACTAATTTAATTTTCCCATGAACAGAATGGAACCAACAAAAAGGGAAAATTATATTAACTGAGAAAATAAACTAGTACAAATAGTACAGAGAAAATAAACTTCAAAACATGCCCTAAGGGCTTACAATAGCATAAATCTAGAGAATATTGCTCCTTTTAGCACCTCCTCTCAAACTCCACTCCGAACTGCCTTTTACAATGCCGAAAATCTCCTTAAATAGACCCCGGAGGGTTAAGGACTAGGAGTACATTCTAGAAAGTGCTAGTAGGCATCCACCGACGAAATAGAAGGTTCCGAAAGCTACATTAGAAGTCGGTGCAAATCTAGAAGAATCCAGAAATGGTAGCCGAACTTTCGGGAGGCATAACTTTTGAACCGTAGCTCTGATTGACGAACCGTTTACATTTTCGAAAAGCTCTCGAAGCGCTCTATAGCCCTATGGAATAGCTTTGCTTGTCCACCATTTTTTGAGCCTTTTTGAGGTCATTTATGCCCCAAACCTGACTTTGAAGCATTCTTAGGAGGTCTCCAAAACCCGAAAAACTGTAATAACTTTCAAATCGTGGGGCCTATTGACCTGATTCTTTTTCTAGAATTCTCTAAATCATGATTACATTCATCTGACCAATTCACACCTTCTAGTTTACCGAAATGATGGCCCATATACATGCTCCTATTTTTTTGGGATTTTCAAACGCTTTGATAGTTGAACTATGAGAGTTGGAACTTTTATTTGAGCCAAATGGGTATCCAAAAATGTAAAGACATGAAATGGAAACTAAGTCTAAGTACATTTTTTGGGTGACACAAGATTGCCCTTATACCTCTGGATGCTACTGCATCAGACACCCAGGGTAGATTGAAAAGTGACCCTGTCACTTTATGGATGGTAGAGGAAATCCCAAATGGGAAACCTCAGCTGCTAAAATCCAAGTTGAGTCCTCAATCGGTCTTCCTTTCCATTTGACCAAATACTCTTCATACTGCCTGTTTCTGGTACTCCTACCCACACGATGATCTAGAATATCTTCTATCTCCTCCTTCTTAGAAGCAGGAATTGGACATGGCTCTAAAACTAGCTCCTCATCTGCACCATCATCATGATACTCTGTTAAATCTACAATGTTGAAAATGGGGGAAATGTGAATACCATCCGGCAACTCCACCTCATATGCATTTCCTGAGTCATGTTTCTTCAAAACTTTGCACGGGCCAAATTTTTTCATTTTCAGCTTGTTGTAAGTACCAACTGGAAATCTTTCTTTTTGTAAGTGCACCATGACTAGATCCCCTACTTGGAATTCCTTATGTCCTCCCCTTTGATCAGCCCTAGCTTTATACTCTTGATTCATCTTGATAATGTGTGCATGAACGTCCTCATGTAGACGCTTGATGTGTTTAGCAAATTCCTCAGCTTCAGCACTTGTCCTCTCCCCTTGTTCTATCTTCCTCAATTCTGGTGCATTCCTTGGGCTATTCCCATATACAATTTGAAATGGTGATTTTCTAGTACTCCTATTTACAGAATTATTATAAGAAAACTCTGCCTGTGGTAGAATCAAATCCCATCCCTTGGGCTTATCTCCAACTAAACATCTCAGCAAGTTGCCCAGACTTCTATTTACCACTTATGTTTGGCCATCAATCTGTGGGTGATGCGTGGAACTGAATTTCAAGTCTGTTCTCAACTTCTTCCACAATGTCCTCCAGAAATACCCCACAAATTTAGTATCTCTATCAGAAACTATACTCCTTGGAAGACCATGTAGTCTTACCACCTCTTTGAAAAACAAGTCTGCAATATGGATAGCATCATGAGTTTTGTGGAATGGAATGAAATGTGCCATTTTGGAGAACCTATCAACCACCACGAATACTAAGTCATTAGCCCTTTGTGTCCTTGGAAATCCAAGAAAAAAATCCATACTTATGTCCTCCCATGGCCTTGATGGAACAGGCAATGGCTGATATAGGCCAGTATTTTGACTAAACCCCTTGTCGACTTGACAAACCTGGCAACTCTGTACAAACTTCTTCACATCTTGTGTAATTTGAGGCCAAAAATAATGTTCTCTAACAATGGCAATGGTCTTATCCTGACCAAAATGTCCTGCCATCCCTCCACTGTGTTTCTCCTTAATCAGATTTCCCTCATAGAACTCCTTGGAATGCACAATTGACTACCTTTGAACAACATGCCATCCTGAATCAAATAGTCTAACCACTTGGTTCTATCTACAGCAACAGGTTCTTTACAAGCTTTCCATGCTTTAGCAAAATCAGGATCCTCGGTGTACAAATTCTTGAGTTCATCAAACCCAACTACTTCAACCTGCATTGTTGTAAGCAACAACTATCTCCTACTTAGTGCATCTGCAACCCTGTTAGATTTTCCACTTCTATGCTTCAACACAAATGTATAACTCTGCAAGAATTCTACCCACTTCATATGCCTTTGATTCAATTTACCTTGGCTATTTAGGTACTGTAATGCCTGATGATCAGTATACAAAACAAATTCCTTTGACAATAAATAATGCCTCCATTTCTTTAAGGCTTGAACTATTGCATAGAACTCTTGATCATAAACAGAATACTTCTTCTTTGCATCATTCAATTTTTCACTAAAATATGCAATAGGCTTACCTTCTTGGCTTAATATAGCCCCAGTAGCACTACCACTAGCATCAAAATCCACCTGGAATACTTTTCTAAAATCTGGAAGTGCCAACACAGGTTGTTCAGTCACCTTCTTCTTCAGCAATTCAAAACTTCTCGTAGTTGCTGCAGTCCATTTGAACTCTTTTCTATCCCCTCTTATTGTATCAGTTAGGGGTGCACATATGCCACTGAAATTCTTAATAAACTTCCTATAAAAACTAACCAGACCATGAAATGATCTTCCCTCAGTAGCAGACCTTGGAGTAGGCCATTCCAAGATGGCTTTTACCTTCTCTGGATCCATTTTGAGACCTTCAAGTGATATAACAAATCCCAAATAGACTAACTCCCTTTTTGCAAAGACACACTTCTTTAGATTAATTAACAATTTCTCTTTCCTTAGCCTTTCAAGGACACTACGAATATGCATTAAATGTTCTTCCAAAGTCTTGCTGAAAATTAAAATATCATCCAAATAGACAATAACAAATTTTCCCAAGAACTTCTTAAGTACCTCATTCATGAGCCGCATGAAGGTGCTTGGGGCATTTGTCAATCCAAAGGGCATGACTAACCACTCATAAAGACCCTCCTTGGTCTTGAAGGCTATTTTCCACTCATCTCCTTCTCAAATCCATATCTAATGATAGCCACTCCTCAGATCTATCTTTTTGAAGTACTGAGCTCCACTCAAGTAGTCCATAAGATCATCCATCCTTGGTAAAGGAAACCGGTACTTCATGGTTATCCTATTTATAGTGCGAGAATCTGTACACATCCTGCACTCTCCATCCTTCTTTGGTGCAAGTACTACAAGTATTGCACATGGACTCAGGCTCTCGCGAATCAAGCCCTTCCTCAACAGCTCCTGAACCTATCTATTTAGCTCCTCTGTTTTAGTAGGAGTCATCCTGTGAGCAGCCTTGTTAGGAAAAATAGCTCCTGGAATCAGGTCTATCTGATGACTGATTTGCCTTACTGGTGGCAATCCATCTGGAACATTATCAGAGATAATATCTCCAAATTCCCCTAGTAAATCTGAAACTTTAAATGCTATTTCACTACTACCTTCTTTATCTTTCCTAGGAATCAAAGAATAGCACATACGCTGATGTTTCATGCCATCTAAAAACTTCCTTCCATCAACAAGACAAATCCTAGCACTGCTACGTACCTTTTCACCTTCCTTTTTCATGGGCTTCAATTTGTGGTGAACTATATCCTTTGTCAGAGAGCATGTGTTTGCATGTCCATCATGCACTGCATGTCTATCAAACTGCCATGGTCTACCCAATAATAGATGGCAAACATCCATCGAAATAACATCACAGAGAACTTCATCATGGTAACTCCCAATTTTGAATTTTAACTAACATTGTTCACTTACCAGGACCTTATGATCATCTTTTACCCAAGAAATCTGATAGAGTTGGGGATGTTTCTCCCTCTTGAGCTTCAGCTTAGAGACCATCTCTTTTCATACCAAGTTATCAGTGCTACCACCATCAATGATCACATCACAACATTTATCCTCACACTTGCATCTGGTACAGAACAAACTCCTCCACTGTCCTGGTTCATTTTCACTGCTTAGTAGTACTCTTTCATTTACCAAGGTCTCTCCTCTTTCTACATCCTCTGAATGTGATGATTTTGCATCCTTATCCACATGAGCAACCCTAGCTTGGCCATCAGTTCTCCTATCTGTCCTTCCTTGTCATTGAGGGCGTTAAAAGGCACGATGACCTTCTTCATTGCAATGGAAACAGGTACCATGGAAGCCTCCTCTTCCTTGTCCACGTCCTCTACCTCTTCCTCCTTGATTTCTAAATTCTTGATCATGGGAGTGGTTGAAACCCTCATTCCTCTGGTTTCTGCTAGTACCCACATCTTCATTTTTCTTTTGGGTTTCATTGTGGCCTCCAGATGATCTATCGCTTCCATGATCAAGACTTTGGGACCAACAAAGAGATATCTTAGCACAAACCTAGGAGGCCCTGAGGAGGTTGAAATATAGGGTTTAGAACATGCAGTAGTAGTTGGGAGACCTACACATACTGGTTGCAGTGAGAGATACCTAAATTGTAAAGGGAGATCACAAGATCCACAACTTACAGGAGCAACTTGAGTTAGAGGCTCAGAGATCAAAGTTTTAGTAGGCTGAGATCCATCTATAGTTAGCTAGAGTAGCTTATTATTTTTCACCATATGTGATAGTAGTACCTTATGAGGTAGACAAAGTGCCCAGATTTTCCTAGTGTGCACAAGATTCAAGAGGTGCATGAACTTCAACTAAACTAGACATGCCTCCTCCTCCACTTTTACCACTAGCAAGAGGTGAGGGGAATGGACAGAGTTAGAACTATTTGTTCCAATTTTGGTCTAACAATGTATCAATTGGTGTGTCAACACTATTTTGTACCATTTTTGAGATTGACAATGATCGAGTAGCATCTATTTTTGCACCACATATACTTTTGACTATATATATGTATGAGATTTTTTTATTCGAGTTTCTATCACTTTCTCTCTTTATAGTTTTTTGTACATGAGACATTTATGCTATGATTATGAATGCAAATTTGATATGATGTATGGATGTAGGGTAGATGAGAGGAATCATGATAGTATGTATGAAAAGTAAAGTGTGAATGAACTAACATCTCATGCAGTCTTCTATTTTTTTGATAGTCATAGGTATTCCATGAAGAATGATAGGACTTACCAAAAAACTAAATGCTTGTGTAGCTATGAAGAAACATGATACTTTGAAGAAGCCAACAATCCCTCATTATAAAAAAGTAAATTAGGGATCAAACTATTTTCTGATGAAATATAGCCCTATGCTAGATGCAACCCTAGATTTGGTTACCAAGCTTTGACAATTATCATTGTTGAGCATGTAGCCAAACCCAAATTGTTGTATGATTCCCACTAACATTGGAATCATAGGAATATGAATAGGACATCTATTCTAGCTTTTGAAGAATAAATGTAAGCATTCAAGGCATAAGAAGCCAAAATGATGGGAACATTTGTCCCTTTTAATATAGAAAGTGAACATAAGCATCCAAGCATAAACACTAGGATGAAAAAAATGTTTCTTATGTATAAACACACCAAACACATGAGAGATCCTTCTTATGCTAAGTAATCAATAAGTATTTTGTCCACAATGACCTTTGCATTTGTAACTTCAGACAAAAGTGTTCTAGGTAGACTCACAATGGCCTATACATTCACTTACTAGGAAGAGTATCAATATTTACTATAGCTTAAAGAGTTCACTCCAATAGGCAAGAAAAAGAACCAACCTCAATGAATTTTCCATGTAAAAGGATTTGAGGTACACATGGCCATCTAATACAATATGGAGGCTCTTATAGTAGACACCCCTTTTTATATGGATGTTTTATATTATTGGAACTAAACCACAAATAGAAAGAAAAGAAAAGATCATGCCACTAGTCCTTGCTTCTCTTGTCAAAAGAGACATCATCAAGTTTCTCAAGGAGACATGATAAAGAAAACAAAAAATAAAAAAATAAAAGAAAAAAATATCCCAAACAACTTCTTCTTTTTGAGTTCAAGATTTGTGTTATAGGATTGATGTCAAGTGTCAATGTTCATAACATAATGAAAAAAATATCTTCAATAGGGTGACAACAGTAGATAGATATAGTTAGAATGATTGGTGACTAAAGTCAAAGAGGAATCTTTTATACGAAGAACCTTGGGAGGAAACTAAGTGACAACAAATAGATATAGTTAGGGTAACTAGTGACTAACATGAGAGAGATTTTCCTTGAGAGGAGTCTCAAAAGTGACACAAGATATAGTAGGAAAACACAGTTAGATCAACTAGTGATTTTTATGAAAGAGATCTTTCGTGAGAGGAATCTTAAAGTGACACTAGTAATAGTAGGTATTTGTAGTTAGAACAACTAATGACTATTATGACAGAGATCTTTCATGAAAGGAATCTCAAAGTGACACTAGAGAAAGTAGGTAGACATAGTTAGAACAACTAGTGACTATCATGAAAGAGATCTTTTGTCAGGGGAATCTCAAAGTGACCCTAGTAATAGTACGTAGACATAGTTAGAACAACTACTAAACCTTATGAAATAAATATTCTATGAGAGGAATCTCAAAGTGAAACTAGCAATAGTAGGAAGATGTGATTAGAAAAACTGGTGATTTTTCTTAAAGAGATTTGTATGACACTATAGGGTATTTCCCCTGAGTTATGACAAGATCCAATCCATGGATACATGAACAAGAGGAAGAAAAAAACTATACAAGAAGCCAAAACTATGCTATAAGATGTAGCATTTGAAACAAAAGGTGTCTATTTACTACATTCTCATCTTCTTGTAGAAATTCTTTTTTTATTGCTACCACAATGCCTGTTTTCTTGGTTTTCATCAATGGCACATTTTTCCTTTTTTTTTTTGTTTTTTTCTATTTATTGATTTTTTTTTTGTACTTTTATTTTTTTTCAAATGTTTTTTGTATTACCAAGGTACCTATTGATAGGTTTTCACTGAGATAATGATTTTTTCAGGACTTTTAAGAGATTTTTAGACTTTTTTTAGGACTTGTAAGTATATATACAGAGAGCTTTTGGAATAAGACTAGTTATAGAACCGCTTTAGGTGGAGAGTGTTGATGGGCTCCTTAAGCATCTCTCCCTCAGCTATAGAATGTTGGTAGGAACTAAACCCAAACACTATAGTAATTATGTATGGACCAAGCTAGTTAGGTTCAAACATCCCATTTTGTACTTGTTATTTCCAATTCTTAGGGTTTTCTCTCAAGAACTTTCTTATTGTAGCTTCTAGACATATGCTACTAATAAGGTCAAAGATGATTGCATGCCACTTGCCAACGTTCCTCTAACAAATCTAGCTCTTGAAGCTGAGATATTCTATAGTCATCATCAATAATGAGGCCCTTCATGGAGATTCTCAAAGTGGAAATCTCAACCTCAATTGGAAGCACAACATCAACTCCATATACTAAAGCAAAGGGCATTGTACCCATTAGAGTTTTGACACTTGTTCTATAAGCCCATAAAGTTGGATTAATCTAAATGTGTTAGTCCCTTCCAAATTTGTTAACTGTGGGATGGAAAATATTAAGGATCACCTTGTTTGATGCATCTTCTTGACAATTACCTTGAGGGTACTAAATAGAAGACCAATGTTCTTTGATTCTGAACTTTTTGCACAACTCCTTAGGATCCTTTTTTAAAGGCTATCCTCTATTGCCAATAATGATGGAGAAAATTACACCATATGTATATATGATGTAATTCATGATGAATAGAGCTACAGTCTTGACATTTTCTATAGAGAGAGGGATTTCCGCTACCCACTTAGTGAAGTAGTATGTAGTTGTAACGATAAACTTGTGTCCATTTGAAGATGAAGGGTGAATCTAAACAATAAGATCAAAGGCCCATTATTTGAATAGCCATAATATGATAGATGGAATCATCTCCCTAGCTAGCGCATGAATAAGATTCCCATGGAGCTGACATTATTTGCAAGACTCACCATATTTGATTTCCTCTTCCTCCATATTCATCCAATAGTAACCATCTCTAATAAGTTTACTAGCTAGTGTTAAGTCGTTAAAGTGAGATCTACAAATTCCCTCATGTACATCGATTAATGGGCATCTGGACTCATCAAGTTCTAGGCACCTAAGGAGTGTTCTGTCAAGACCTCTCCTAAAAAAGTCAATAGCAAGAGTAACATATCGTGAAGCATTGCAGATAAGGTGACATTTTTTATTCCAGGCTAGGTTGTTCAGGATGGTTCGGTCATGTAAGTAAGAGTATATATGGTAGTAGTAGGATGAGTCATGTCCTACAATAGAAAAAATAATCCAAGATTTAAGGGAGATATAGGCAATGTAGAGTAACATTTTCACTAGGAACTCATGTCAAAGATCATTCTTTGGCATTAGTAACAAGGAAGCATGAGTAGCCATGGCATCAACAATTTTTTTTTCTACCATAGGAATCTATTAAGTGATATGAGAAAACTATTTCTTCAGGTCATCCACCATGCATTTATAAGGGACCAATTTCTCATCCTTCATCTAATATACATCATTGACCTAGTTGATTATGAGCTATGACTCACCAAAGATGTTTAACTCTTCCACTCTCCATTCAACTGTAATCTTCTTGCCATTAATGAGAGCTTCATATTCTATAATATTGTTTGTACAAGGAAAAGTAATATTTTATATCTTAGGTAGTGAATGTCTTTGTGGTGTTATGAACAATAGCCCAACACCATATCCTTATTGTGTAAAGCAACTATTGAAGAACATCACCCAAGTTTGGTGTGTGAGTATAAGAATCGATTCATTAGGGAAACCAATGTCTAGTGAAATAAAACTCTTCATTGGTGCTTCTACTAACTAATCATTGACTTCTTGTCCTTTGATAGCCTTTCATTCAACATACTAAATGTCAAAATTGCTTAGTATCATGAACCACTTAGCCAACCTCCCTCTTAGAGATGCCTTGCTAAGTAAGTATTTTAGTGGATCAATTTTAGCAACTAATCATCTAGTATAAATGAGCATGTAGTGTCTCAACTTTTGGCAAGAAAAGACAACTACGAAGAAAGCCTTCTCAATGATATTGCAATTCATTTTTTAGCAAATCAATGTGTGATTTAGATAGTACATAGCTCTTTCTTTATTATCGCTATCTTCTTGAGTTAGAGAAATACCAAGAGATGACTCTTTTGCTAAGGTATACAAGATAAGAGGCTTCCATAGATAGGAGGTATCAAGATTGGTGGATTAGTAAGGTATTGTGCTATCTGTGTTAGACTCTAATCACAATCTTGGCTCCAATTATATTTCACACCTTTATGTAGAGTCATGTTAAAAGGTTGTGACCTATCCACTAGCTATGAGATGAATTTACAAATGGATTAAAGTATTCGTTGTAAGCCCCTCATCTGACTAATGACATGGAGGCATGTCCATGATTGCTTGAACTTTCTCTAGGTCAACCATAATTCCTTTTGTAGATATAATGTAAACAAGTAATTTCCCAAATGTTACACCAAATGCACATTTGTTGGGATTAAGTCTTATACTAAATTTATCCATATGATCTAGGATGGGTCCCAAATCTTGAAGGTGAGTACAGTAGTTTGTGCTTTTAATGAAGGTATCATCAAAATTGTGGGCACCAAAAATGCATGTATTAATTATGGCCTATAATCAATCACATTTCAACATATTGCTTACATGAAAATCCATTTGGAAATGAACATTGAACCATTCACCTAAAATGATTTGAAAAATTTACCTATTGCCTCCTAACTAGATGAATTTTTCCTTTGCTCTCAGAATGAGAAGCTAGCAACAAGACCTCTAGTGTAAAGGATTTAATAAGCTATACGAGAATGCATATTAGACAATATCAAATGCATATTAAGCTAAGAAATAAAAGACCATACTATACTAAATGAATGCATATTGAGCTAAATATGAGATTATAAATGCAATAAATTAAGCTATGGATGTGTGAGAAAATGAGTAAACATTCTAGCATAAATTCAGTGCACAATTAATTCAACCTCTGTAGTGGGAAATTTAAGGCTCCTTAAATAAAATTCTAGAAGTCAATCAATCGTCGAGATCAACTGGAATGAATGGTCAATATTGAAGATGAGATTCAATTAGAATGGAAACTTCCTTGTGTTGTTGAAGTCAACTATTTTAGATCTACGTGTGATGAAGAGTTAACTAATTCTCTTTCAAGTGTAAGAGAGAGCTAACTAAATTAATTCCATTTAGAGAGATAGTTCACTCAAAATTCCCATTTCTGAACTAAAGAGAAGAATTGGAGAGCATATTTAATTTAATAAAATAGGATATGACCTCATTAATTCATAAACTTTAATTAATTGAATAGCTAAATTTAATAATTAAAATGAGGACATTATTAAATTAAATACATTTAATTCCTTTGTACATTAGCTAAAGAAGTAATTTAATTTAATTATATTATGAAGACATATAATTAAATTAAACTTAATCAATAGGTTTAATGTAGTTAATTTGAGTCAATACTTAGGAATTAAATAAAGAGTATAATTAATATAGATTAGGATTTTCTACATTTAACACTTACATCAAGTAGTGATTAGCATAATCATAATTTCCTTGTAAAATAGGACTTAGGATTGATCAGATAGAACAGAATTAGTCTAGCATGGCAATGTACCAATTTTCTTCACAATCTTCTAATCTTTTTGAAATTCTTCTTAATATTTGATTTCTTTAGCACCTTTCAATATACTTCTCTACATTAATATTTTGGTGTGTCGTCTTTTGTTTTTTCACTTGAGGTGGTAGGATGATTACAACATTGGATCATTCAAAATTGGCTTCATCTCATCACTATGAATCTTATATCTCATCATTTTGAATCTTATTTTCTCATCACTCAAGGCATCTCATCACTCAGGGCACCTTGTTTCTCTTTACCTGGAAACTACATTATCTATCTCATCTTTTCTTCATCTGATCAATCTGATAATAGTTCTTGTGAAAGTTTGATGGACAGGTATCAGGATAAAATAAACCCTAACTCCTAAGGATTAAGTCTTATCCTGGGAATGATTCTATGATTCATGATAGGTCTTGGTTTCTCTTTGATGGACCAGTATTCAGATATTCTATCTAGACTATTGGGGATTAATCTCAATTTTGGAGATAATTCAAAATTCTTTCTAAGGGTTAAGCTTTGTTCTAGAGATAATCCTAACTTTAACTTTCAATCACTATTCATTGGATAGGTATCAGGATGGTCTAAACCCTAACTCCTAAGGATTAAGCCTCATTCTAGGGATAATTCTATGAATCATGATTAATCTTGTCATCTTCCAATTGATAGGTGTCGAGCTAGTCTAAACCCTAACTTCTAAGAGTTGAGTCTTATTCTAGGAACAATTCTATGAAGTTTGACAATCTTTGTCTTATCAATCTTTGTATCTAGTTGTTCTATCTAAATCCCCTAAGGTTAAGCTTTATTCTGGAGATAACCTTAAAAATCTTATCAATCTTGATACCTACGTGTTCTATATAAATCCTCTAAGTTTAATCTTCATTCTAGAGATAACCTTAAAAAGCTTCTCCAATTGGGCTTCATATCATAAGTTTTGGAGCCAATCTCATTTCTTGATCTAAGATTCATACTTCTAATTTCTTTGAATTGAACATGCTATTTGCACATTCATTCAAAGAGGGGCAAAAGAAATACCACAAAATTGGCACATTGCCATGTTAACCAATTATAGTCTATTTAATCAATCCTAAGTCCTATTTTACTAGGAAATTCTAATTTTGATTATTTCTCCTTGACCAAAGTGTTAAATGTAGAAAATCCTAATCTACATTAATCACACTTTTTATTTAATTACTAAGTATTGACTCAAATTAGCTACATTAAACCTATTAATTAAGTTTAATTTAATTTTAAGTCTTTATACTTGAATTAAATTAAAATTACCTCTTTAGCTAATTTACAAAGGAATTAAATGTATTTAATTTAATAAGATATTGTCCTCATTTTAATAATTGAGTTTAAATATTCCATATATTGTAATTATGCATTTATGAGGTCATATCCTATTTTATTAAATTAAATATATTCTTCAAAATCTTCTCTTCAATTCAAAAATGAGAATTCTGTGTGAACTAGAGTTTGAAATGGAATTAACTTAGTTAACTCTCCATTAGACTCAAATCTGAAACAATTAACTTCATCTGCATAGAGAATTTTTCATTCTGATTGAATCTCATCTTCAATCTCGACCGTTCATTTCAATTAATCTTGACTATCGATCAATCCAAGGATTTTATTTAAGGAGTTTTTAATTCCTTATTTTAGATGTTGAATTGATTTTGCATTGAATTTATGCTAAAATATCTACCCATGTGCTCATACATCCATAGCTTAAATTTCTAGTATTATAATATCATCTTAGCTTAATATGCATACATGTAGTATAATTTTCTTTCTTTTGTTCTTAGATTATTTGCATCTGATCTAGTATAATATTGCATACTCATATAGCTTTAAAAAATCCTTCATACTAAAGGTTTTTTTGCTAGCCTCTGATTCTAAGAGAAATAACATAATCGATCTAGTTAGGAGGTAATAGATCAATTTTCCAAATTATTTAAGATAAAAAAAACTCAATGTTTGTTCTAGGATAGTTTTGCATATAAGGATCATGTTGAATTGTGTGTGAAGAGTGAGGCCCACATTTAACATAAACATTTGTGTCACAATGTATAACAATAGGTTCTTTGATTTATATCCTTATATCCTTTAGCATCTTCTTCATCTCGATAACTTGATTGCAATTATTTTTTGCTATAGCATTTTTTTTTCACTGTACTTTGTGATGTACAATCTTGCTTCTTACTTAACCAAGAAACCAATCTTCCTCCAAGAAAGAAGGATCCACCACAAGTGCTCTTTCTATTATCCATACTTTCTATCCAATTTACATTAGTATAAGCACTTAGAGTAAAATCATTAAATTTGTCATACCATAATCTGAACTCAGATGTTCCTTTCAAATATCTAAATATCCTTTTGACTATTGCATAATATGATTCTTTAGGATCATCTTGGAATCTTGTAACAATTCCAATTGAATTTTCTATAACCAGCCTCGTGTAAGTCAAATATTGTAATTCATTGATCATAGATTTGTACTTTTTCTACTCAATATTGGATGTCTCATCCTTTGTAGATAACTTGAGTCTAGTTACCATAGGTGTTCCAAATGGTTTGCATGTTTCAAAACAAAATTTATTTAGTAAATCTTTCAAGCACTTAGTCTAAGAAATAAAGGTTCCTTATTTTGTACAATTTGTAATCCTAAAAAATATTTCATTTTGTTGTTATACTCATCTCAAATTCTTTCTTCATCTCTTTAGTAAATTTATCACTCTCTTCATCATTTCCTCCAAATATGATATCATCAACAAATATTACTAAAATCACTAAACCATCATCAATTTCTTTTCAATATAGATTACTATTCTCAATACGTTTGATATGTCCCAACTTTTTCAAATTTTTGTTCAACCTTGTGTACTAGGTTCTAGTTGCTTGCTTCGAGACACGCAATACTTTCCTCAATCTGCATACTATGCCCTTGTCATTTGTCAAAGGAAAATCTTAAGGTTTCTCAATGTACACTTCTTTTTCAAGTTCTCCTTTTAGAAATGATGACTTGACATCTATCTCATATACTTTGAATTTTTTTTCTGTTGCATAGGCTAAGATTAATCTTACTACTTCTATTCTAGCCACTAGATCGTAAGTCTCAGCATAGTTTAACCCTTCTTGCTATGAGTAACCTTTACATACCAATCTTGTTTTGTTTCTTACAAATTCACCTTGTTCATTCATCTTTTTCCTAAATAACCATATAGTTCCTATCACATTCTTTTCTACTGATCTCAGTATCAATTACCATGTCTCATTCTTTACTATCTGATCTGATTCTACTTTCATAGCTTATTTCCAATAATCATCCTTAGATGCTTCATCTACATTCTTAAGTTCAACTTGAGATATTAAACATGTTGGAATATTTGGGAGATAGTTAAAAGATTGGTTGGGAGCATGAATGATGATGATATTCCTATGGGGGAGTATTTTAGATATGTAACTATGATGATAGTTTGTCATTGATGTCAACATAGCAATTTTCTATGGTATTTGACAGAAGAATAGAAAGATCAAGTTGATATGAATCTCTAGTTGAGCATTATAACTATCATATGTTATGGGAGATAATTTTAAGTATCTAATATATATAATTAACATCAAAAGAAGAAAGGATATGTCTAGAATAAATTTTTTAAGTTTTGGTGATGATTGTTTTGAGATAGAGTTCACAAAGGCATGTTCTGGTAAACTTGTTATATCTCTTATTAGAGTTGATATCTTAAGGATCAAGGTTGAGGACATGGAGAAGACCAATTGAGGATGATGTGAAAAAGCTCACTTGTCACAATATTGTATGTAAATAAAGTTTTTCAAGTTTTAAGGTGGAAGATTAATGTTATTGCTAAGTGTAATGTATTCTTAATGTGGTCCTATAATAATTAATTGATAAAGTCTAATAACTAACTCAAAAATTGTTTTATGGACTTGATATAAAGGAAGGACATTTTTATTTATCATGGTGTGGAATGTGAATGTTTGATAAGAAACATAGAGTGTCAAATGCAAAGTTGAGTAAAGCAGTGTAAAAGTGAAGAAAACTTCATTGTCGAGGTTTTTCTAAGTGATCCAAGGCTTAGTATTTGGATTTGAGGTTTAGCAACATGGTCTACAAGGTCTAAGACTGATTGGTCTAGTTGATAGGATAGAGAAAAGGAGTAGACTATAGTAAAAAAGACTTGTTTGAGTAGTGAGCTCTTCTTGTAAATGAAATTACATGTTTGGGCAGTGGGATCTTCTTGCATACATTGTACCACAACTCCTAAAAGGGTTGGCACAACTCATAATAGGGTTGGAATATCCTAACATGGATTTAAAGTCTCCTAATAGGGACTCACTATACCAAATGTTGTAATAGATTCCTAACAGGGTCCATCCTCAAATAACAAATACTTATATTAGTACATCATCTTGTGGGCATCATTTCCACCACTGTTTTCCCTTTGATCAAGAGTTTCCCTAGTCAACATATCTACTGTAATTTTCTATGAGCATTTTATTATGGTTGTTACTTACTTTGGTTGAATGCTTATTTTTTTTAAAGAAGATAAATATTTTAATTGTTGGAAAATTGATTCAACCCCTCTCCCCCCCTTCCCCCTCCACTCCCCTCTCAGTTATCTTAGTGGACTATTATTTATAACAATTAGTATAAGAGAATTAGGTCCTTAAAGGTAAAGTTTAACAACTTTGGAAGATCCATGAAAAATTTTTTTAGGAAAGATAATCCAAAGTTTGATGGAAAAATTATGATAGCTAGAAAGAAAAGATGAAGAGACATTTGTTGTCTATGGGTCTAGGATGTTGGATCTTGACAAAATCAACAAATACAATCATTGCTAAAAAGGATTTTGAAATTTGCACTAAGGAAAAAGAGATCATTTCATGTGTGACATGGGAGCTAGAGAAGCACTATTGACTAAACTTCCTGAAATTGAGTACAATTAGGTGAAATCCTTTGCTACTTCACATTTGATTTGGAAAGCTTTGGAAAATAATTTTGAAGGTGATGGAATTCTAAGAATTTGAGGTTACAAAGGTGGATTTGTGCATTTTAAGATGCTAAAATGATGGAAGATGAATATAGAAGAACTTATATAGCTAGGATATCATAAATTACTATAGGTATTAAAGATTAAGGAGGAACCAAAGAAGATGATGAGGCTATATGGAAGATATTGATGACTCTAACACCACCATTTGAGTCAACGGTTCATATGGTAAAGTTTTTGATATCTCATACCAAAGATTTCACAAAGGAGATATTGCTTGGAAGACTTGAAGCAATTGAGAATGAAACTAGATAGTCTGGAGAATTGACCAGAATAGAGACCATTTTTAGTGCCTTGAATATTCAACCTAAATTATCAAGGAACACAAGTACTAGAGGATGGAGATTTTTCTAGCAGCAGTAGGTTTGAGAAAGATAGAAAGATTGAAGAAGGAGTAACCCTTCTGGTAGGAAGAGAAAAATGATGTAAGAAAATCTTTAAATGTTGGACTTGTGATGAATATGGTCATTATGCATCTAAGTGTTCTAAAAGGGAGAAAAAGTATAAGGGAAATCATAAGCCTAGAATATATAAATAATTTTTGTATTCAAATGAAGATAATGATTCTAATGAACAAGTAGCAAGTGCTAGTGATGATGAAATTACATTTGTGGAAATTAAAGAAGAAAGTCCAGAGAAGGTAGCTTTGGTGTCATGGGTTGACAAGAAATCTAATTGGATAATTGACAATGGTTGTTCACATCATATGACTAGTAATATGAACAAGTTTTTTGACTTCAAATGTCAGGATAGAGGAATTGTCAGAGTTGGAAACATTGTAGCATGCCAAGTAAAAGGTATTGGATCCATGTAAAACAAGGCTAAGGATGTATACTTTTTTTATGGTTTAAAGCACAATATCTTAAGTGTTGGATAACTAGTAGTTATCAATTGTAGTTCATAGAAAATACATAGATGATCAAAGATAAACATGAAATGGTAATTGGAATAGGAACCAAATCTAGAGGTAATGTATTTCAGTTGAATCCCCTGAAATGACATGTTTGTTTGCCAAGGTAGATCATAGATGGTTTTTGCATAAGATATTTTGTCATGTAAACTTTGAAAATATTGTGAGGACTAGTAGAATGTTTGTAGTTAGATATTTTTCAAAGATTGTAAAGTCTACTAACACAATTTGCAAGGAGTATTTTTTTGTAGAGAATAATAGAACCTCTTTTCCTAGCAAGAATTTTACCACTACACCAAAGTTGGAGATTGTACACATAGATTTTAGTGGTAATAAAAAGACTAAATTATTCTATGGTGAAAGGTATTTTATGATTCTAGTTGATGAATTTTTTAGAATGAAGTGGGTTGCATTTCTTAAAGAGAAATCTGAGGCATTTGATAAGTTAAAGATATTCAAGAATATAGTTGATAATGAATCTAGTATGGAGATTAAATTTTTAAGATTAGATAAAGGAGGAGAATTTAATTTGAATGAGTTTAACATATGTTGTGAAGAAAATGGAATTAAAAGACAACTATCAGCTCCAAGAACCCCTAAATAGAATGGTGTTGTAGAGAGAATGAACTAGTTATAGAAGCTACATGATCTATGTTAGCAGAGAATGATGAATCCAAGACATTTTGGATAGAAGTTATGAATACAACAGTCTACACTCTGAAAAGAGCGCAAGTTAGGAAGGAGAAAAATAAGACACATTATGAACTATGGTTTGGTCACTCACCTACAATTAAGTATTTTGGAATATTTGGAAGTAAGTGTTATATCAAAAGAGATGATGATATTGTTAAATTTGATGCTAGAAGTGATGAAGGTATGTTTCTTGATTATTCATTGAAAAGAAAGGGTTATAGATGTTATAATTAGAGAACTAAGACTATTATGGAAAATGAAAATGCGAGAATTAATGAGAAATTCAAAATACAAGAAAGATTAGTTGATTACAATTCAGATGATGATGTTATTACTAAGCCAAGGAATGATGAGGTGTTTCTTGAGACTAATAATGATTTACAGAATGAAGGAGATCAAACGAAGGAACAAAGCTTGAAACCTTTAGTAGAGACAAGAGTTGAGATAGAAACTCCTACTTCAAGAAAGAACATGATAAATAATCACCCATCTAAATAGATCATCGCAGGAAAAGACAAAGATGTCATGACAAGAAGTAGCGTAAATCAAAAACTATGCTTGATATCTCAAGTTGAGCCTAAGAATACAGATGAAGCATGTAAAGATGACTATTGGAAGTAATCTATGAAAGAGGAATTGGATAAGATAGTAAAGAATGAGACATTGCAATTGGTCTTCGGACTAGAAAACAAGAATGCGATAGGAACTAAATGGGTATCTAGGAACAAAATCGACAAGCAAGGAAAATTAGTAAGGAAGAAAGAAATATTGGTATGTAAAGGTTACTTACAACAAGAAGGGGTATATTATGAGGAGACTTATGCTCTAGTGGCTAGAATAGACATAGTAAGATTATTCTTAGCCTATGCAGCATAGGGGAAATTCAAACTATATTAGATGGATGTCGAGTCATCATTTTTTAATAAAGAACTTGAAGAAGAGGTATACATTGAATAGCCTAAATTATTTCCTTTGATAGATGATAAGGACATAGTATACAGACTAAGGAAATCATTGTATCAATTGGAGCAAGTACCTAGAACCTAGTATGCTAGGTTGGACAAACATATAACAAAACTTGGATATAGAAAAGTTATAATAGATAGTAATTTGTATTTCAAAGAAACTGATGATGGTTTGATGATTTTGGTAATATTTGTTGATGACATCATATTTGGAGGAAATGATAGAGAAAGTGAGAAGTTTGCAAAAGAAATGAAGAAAGAATTTTAAATGAGTATGATAGGAGAGAGGAGATATTTCTTAGGATTGTAGACTATATAAAATAAAGAAGAAATCCTTATTTCTCAAACTAAGTACTTGAAGGATTTACTAAAAAGGTTTGGAATGAAAACATGAAAACCATTAGAACAATTATGATTATTGGAAACAAGTTATCTACAAAGGATGAGACACCTACTTGTGAGGAAACTTGGCAACAAAGAATATAACCGTTTCCACATAACCCATAATAGATCTGAAATAAATCACGAAATTAAAATCCACATGCAAGAGAATAGACAACATACCCACAAAATGTGACACAAGATATACCCTGGGAAACCCTCATTGAGGGGAAAAAACTCAGCCTCCAAAAGCATCCATCATCATGTATTATTCAACAAAAAATATCATTGCCATACAACCATGGAAACCTTCATGACCATAGCCACAACCGAGCAAACTATGTGAACAAGCATGAATCCACACATCCCATGCCATGCTTGAACATTCACAAATGCTCCCTTGGCTAACTTGTCAGGCCTTGTCCCGCTCAACTCTTGCCTTTTTTCTTCTCCTTGTCACTCTTTTTTCACTCTACAACAACTACCCTTGTGGCTTCTTATATAGTAGCAAGTCCCACAAAACCACCAAGTGATATTACGTTAACCATGTGCTAAAACCATGTGTTACCTAACCCGCTGACCCCACATTTAATACTGGGCATTTAATTCTTTTCCCCAATATTAAATAATTACATAAAATATTTTTACAATGTTACAATAAAACTCAAGTATATCCCATGGGAATCTTTACATGTTGCACGTCCATCTAGGTACAATATTACATAATAAAATAAAATAATAAAATAATAATATTATGCAATGTGTGCAACACCCATTATCTCAACAATCTCCCACTTGTTGTACACATTGCATAGGGTCAATCCGTAGCCACACAAATGAACAAGGGAACAATCCCTCCTAGCACATCCACCATCATGGATCAAAATAAACCCAAGTGCTCCATCCTAATACCCGCAACAAAATCAAAGTATCCAGCATCTCGAACATGAATGATCTCACCTCCTATTATGCCACTCCCACTGGACATACATAGAAGCCATCCAAAGAGAAAACCACCCAACCTATCGCATTAGAAGATCATAAAATCCTGTACCAACTGAAATTTCAAGCACAAAAAACCTGATCCAAAGATAATCACATGTATCCGTAGTTATCAAAATATCCATAGCTGAAATAGCACCCACAACAAAGTGCCAAACCCATCCAACTATCCATACCTCGAAGGTATAACAAGTGAATCTCATATCACCGACATATCCAATCTATAACCTGCAATCACAAGCCTCAAGAGCAATACCTGCCACATATATACCAAGAAGCTCTCACTGCAAAAGATAATGTCAAATCTATAACCAATCCACTCACAACATCTCAAAGAAGTGAATCCATGTAGCATCAAGGACATCCACAATACATAAACTAATATCCTGCAAGAACAACTCTCATAACAAGTCTCCAATAGTCTCCCAATTTCTCCACAACCAACAAAGGAAAGAGATAAAGGAATAACCATGTCATCTCTCACATGACATACATGAGCACAAACTAGTGATCATAATCTCTAACCAATCTCAAAACCAATGTAGGAAAAATTGAACATCAAGAAGATAACCAAGACCGGAGAAACCATGCAAATCAAACCTGTATCATGTCCTTCTACACACACCTCTAGATGTAAACTGTGCAAGTATGATCTCCTCCATAAAACCCCAACAAGAAGCCTCAACAACACCCAAACCATACCATAAAACTCATCATGGATGTAAGCCTCTCACAAGAAGATCAAACTCAATAAAACCATTCCTAAACCAAAGAATAACTATTCCTAATCCAAGGAATATGCCTAATATAAAATCATCTCCCAAACTCAACCAACATAACAACATATGCACATGGAGATAACCAATGCTAAACCATCTCTCAAATGAACCCTTCAAAACTAACTCATGTACCATAGCTCAAGATCCATATCCATGAAAGACAAGCATAAATATAATGCAACTGAGAGAAACAATGGGCTATACCTCTCAAGTAGCAAACTGCCGAGTAGACCAAGAGTGGGGAATGAGAATGCTCATCAAGATACCCAAGTCTCCAACTAAGACTTATCTAAGAACAATCTCCTCTCAAGTCCATATCAGGTGACTACCCTTCGGACTTCCTGTTTAAACAATCAATCGTCCCAACAAATACTTCTCTAATCCAAGAGAAATCAGCGTCACCACCATCTCTAAGTATCCATGAGCACCTATAACCAATCAATCCATGCCAAATCCAAATGCAACATAGCAATATCGTGAAGTATCCAGCTTATGATCAGTGTACTCAATACCAAGAAACTAAACCAAGATCAATGTCAAAGTTCCAACCATGGCCTCAGGAACATAAACATGACAACATGATCTTACCATCTCAACTAAAGAGATAACATGCTCCACATGAACATACCATAACATGTCACAACTCTAAACGCGTATCAAGAGTATACCATGACATAATAATGAAACCATCCTTACACCAAGGATAACATGCCAAATAAAAGTATAAACCACACCTTTGCCAAGAACCTTGTGAGTCCTCAAGATGCAACCATCTCCACACACCATGAAGAAAACCATCTCCACATACCAGGAAGAACCATCTCCACATACCATTAAGATAACCAAGAACTCCATGAGTCCTCAAGATCTAACCATCTTCATACACCATGAAGATAACAAGTGCACCATGCAAATGTCAAAGACGCTTCTGCAGCAACAGGATCTAACACAAACCTCCAACATCTGCAAACACTCAATAAATATATCAATGCCAACAAAACTCCCACTCAACTGTGGTACCAAGTCACCTGTGGCATCATAAAATCCATCCTCTCCAAACCAAGAAGATATAAACCAAACCAGGAACTAATCCTACACTGTCACCCCATCACTGTCACAAGCTCCCACTAAACCATGTATCCAAGCTATCCATGACATCATGATGAAAACCCATCCTCTAACCATGAGAATCAACCAAGCCATCAAACTATCAAAGAGCTCAAAGTGCACATCATGAGCTCCTCAAAAGAAACCAAATAACCATGATCCTCAACCAAGAAGATATACCACCATAACCAAATCAAAAAATCCAAGCTAATGAACATCAAGAATGTACCTGTATAACCAATCATGTCATGCCAAAATCTATGACACCATGATCACATCCATGAACTGAGCATCTGGCTCTCGAAGTGTCTAACCTGTCAGCATAAAATAGTCAACCACAATCCTCCACCATGACTGTACCTGGTAACAACATCTCATCCCTTCTACATGAAGATAAAATCATGTGACTTAGGGCATAGACAACCCAAATCCAAGCCACCAATCTGAATATGCATCAATAATGAAAGATCAATGGGCAAAGACAACCCATAACCAAGCTATAAATGCAACCTGTAAGTATAGACCACTTACAACACTGCACAACTTGTAGATCCAACAATTCATCATGCATATCCAAACCAAACATTGATAATCATATCATCATGAGACCAATCTGAAATATGAACTGAGTATACAATGACATCAAATCTTAAATCTCCAATGCCATAAACTCACAATGTTACCATAGTCAAAATATATACCATAAACTATTCAAATCAATATATTAATAAATAAATCATGCCAAACTTGCACCAAATCTGAACCAATGTGTAGAGCTCTCCAAGAGCTTTCCGTTGACTACTCGAAGTCCAAAATCTGACTCCGTATGCCCAAGTTATGCCCCAATTCGTGCTCAAAATAAATAACATCTAATTTTAGGGCTCTTAAAACCTGAAAAAAATTAAAAATCATAGAACCAAACCTACAACATCTTGTAGTGCTCTGAATTAGCTTTCCAACGCCTGTAAGAACTCTGAAATCTGATATTCTGAGAGAAAGTTATGGCCATTTTACTAAGACAGTCTTTTTACCATTTTCAGTACGATTTTTCATTTTTTAATTTTTTTCAGTGATGAAAATTCTGATGGGATTAAATTTGATGACCATCATGGGCTGAAACCAAAAAAATCTTTCATTTCCTCTTAACATGGCCAAACTAGGGCATATTATATATCAAATTTTATAGAAATGTCGACCCGGATCCAATGGTGAGGCCTGTTTTTACCCAAGAAGTCATTTATGCAAGCTACCCCCAAAACCCTCATTTAAATGAAACATCCGAAAAAATCTTTTTCTCCAACAATTTCACATGCCCAAAATATTTTAACATCCCATCATAATAGCAAATCCAAAACCCTTAGATCTGCAATAAATCATTCATATATCTTGCCCTTTCTTTTATCCTCTCATGCATTCCCATGGATTCAATCTAGGGTTACAATAATAAAACCATAGCTCTGATACCACTTGTGAGGAAACTTGGCAACAAAGAATATAACCATTTCCACATAACCCATAATAGATCTGAAATAAATCACGAAATTAAAATCCACATGCAAGAGAATAGACAACATACCCACAAAATGTGACACAAGATATACCCTGGGAAACCCTCATTGAGGGAAAAAACTCAGCCTCCAAAAGCATCCATCATCATGTATTATTCAGCAAAAAATATCATTGCCATACAACCATGGAAGCCTTCATGACCATAGCCACAATCGAGCAAACTATGTGAACAAGCATGAATCCACACATCCCATGCCATGCTTGAACCTTCACAAATGCTCCCTTGGCTAACCTGTCAGGCCTTGTCCCGCTCGACTCTTGCCTTTTTTCTTCTCCTTGTCACTCTTTTTTCACTCTACAACAACTACCCTTGTGGCTGCTTATATAGTAGCAAGTCCCACAAAACCACCAAGTGATATTACATAAACCATGTGCTAAAACCATGTGTTACCTAACCCGCTGACCCCACATTTAATACTGGGCATTTAATTCTTTTCTCCAATATTAAATAATTACATAAAATATTTTTACAATGTTACAATACAACTCAAGTATATCCCATGGGAATCTTTACATGTTGCACGTCCATCTAGGTACAACATTACATAATAAAATAAAATAATAAAATAATAATATTATGCAATGTGTGCAACACTCATTATCTCAACACTACTATTGAGTGGAAGAAGAAGAAGTACAGATCTATGATCAAAGGATTACAATATCTGACTCGCACAAGTCTGAATATATCAAATGTAGTTGGAATTATTGCAAGATTCTAGGCTGATCCTAGAGAAGCACACTATGTAGAAGTAAACATGATATATAGATATCTGAAAAGGAACATTAGAATTTGGATTATGATATGATAGATCTAATTATTTATAGTGATGTAGATTGGGTACGCAGTATGGATGATAGAAAGAGCACCAGTAGAGGAGTTTTCTTTCTTGAGGAAGATTGGTTTCTTCATTAAAAAAGAAGCAATGTTGTACATCACAAAGTATAGAGGAAGTAGAGTATGTTGCATCAACAAATAATTAAAATCAAGTCATTTGGATGAAGAAAATGTTGAAGGATATAAGGATAGAAATCATTGAACCTATTGTTATACATTATGACAACACAAGTATGAAAATATGTCTAAGAATCTAGTGTTGCATTTGAGGACTAAGCACATTTATATTATCATATGTTGAGAGAGAAACTTGCAAAAAAGAAGATCAGATTGGAGTATGTGAGCACTAAAGAGAAGATTATAGAAATATTCACTAAGCCTCTTCCCAAAGAGAATTTGTAGTATTTGTAAGGTATGATTGGGGTTATGCCTCTTCCTCCATCAGAGTAGAAGATGCAAGAGTGCATTAGTCCATTTGTAATAGAGAAAAATTCTTATTTGGACTAAATGCTAATGCTTCCTGAATGGCAAAGTATCTACGATGGATAGAGTCATCTAGGACTCTTTTTGATATTATTTTGAATAGTGTCTTTTGACACCTATTCTAGTAAGTATTAGTTATTGTAGAGTTTGATATAGAGATTTTGGTTGCTAAAACCTTTGACATTGATGTCAATGGGGGAGAAGTTTGGCATGACAAATAGTATGTAGAATAAGATTTTGGTATAGAGTACATAGAGGTATTTCAATGGGGGATAATGATTGATGAAGAGGATTTGAAGATGAATAGTCTTTTTTTGGTATTCTTGGAACTAGATGTTTTTCATATATGTTGCCATCAATGTCAAAGGGTGAGATTGTTGAA
This sequence comes from Cupressus sempervirens, assembly GCA_028749045.1. Lineage (NCBI taxonomy): Eukaryota > Viridiplantae > Streptophyta > Pinopsida > Cupressales > Cupressaceae > Cupressus > Cupressus sempervirens. The sequence goes on along the minus strand of CM053789.1, from coordinate 64,930,543 downwards.
AGATTTGGGAGATTGTTAGAAGATTGGTTGGAAGAATGAATGATGATGATATTCCTATAGGGGAGTATTGTATATATGTTACTACAATGATATGTTACATTCATGACTAAGTTTTTCATTGATGTCAACATAGTAGTTTTTTATGGTATTTGATACAAGAACACCAGAAAGATCATGTTGGTATGAATGGCTAGTTGACCATTATAACTATCTGAGGTTATGGGAGATACTTCTTAGTATCTAGTATATATGGCTAATGTCTGAAGAAGGATAAGTGTAGAAGAAGTTATGTATGTTTTGGTGATTATCATGTTATGTATGTTTTGGTGATATCATGCCCAATTTTTCTTGAACAAGACACACATTTACGCACATAGACATATTCAATAATATTTAGTTTTATTTCTTGGAAACAATTTAAGATATTTTTAAATATATATATATATATATATATATATATATATATATATATATATATATATATATATATATATATATATTCACTAAATGGAAAATTCCTTTCATATATTACAATCGCATTTGGATCCATACATCAAATTACAAATCACATGAAGATCTACTATTGATATTTTTCATTACATAAATTTTACAAATTTGCATAAATGAATCATCTTTAAATCTTCAATAGAAAATGAAAACCTTCCAAGCTTTTCTTCAACACATATCCATTTAGAAAACCTATACAAAAAACCCTATAAACCATGGAGAGCTCACCTCATAGCCTAGGTCTCTAAGAGACCACCCACTGAGCTTGGAGAACCAAGACCAACCAGGTAAAAATCAAGCATACACATATAATAATCAACAACACAGGATACAACATTTAACACCCTTTTTGATCTTACATAGTAGGTTACCAAAGGAACCAATAGAATGGGTGAAGATGTGCCTAAACCCCAAGGAAAAGCCAAGTATAGAAAAACCAAATCTTCCTTCACAAGGTATAAATAATAAATACTACCTTCCCATGGCATACATAATAAATACCAACACACACAAAACTTCTCCCCTTATCACCCCCAAAGTGCATAACAAAGTACTGGCACATGCAACCCATACTACATGCTTATCCTTCTTCCTTCTAGGGAAGAGACTCTACACTCAGGGGATAGCCACAACTAACCCCTTCACCCAAAGGCTAGTTCTTCCCTCCCTAGGGTGAGTGATGTCCTTCCACACCCATACATCATACTTTCAAAATCAAATAAAAATAAGGCAATACAAATTCATCCACATGTAGCAATAGAATAGGAGCAATGAACAACACACATATACATCTCTAGAGATATTTACACATCTTATATTCAAAAAAATGATACAACACATAATTTTCAAAACATGGCAAAAGCATGAACCTTTCTCCAAGTTATGGTAAATGACCTAATTTGAGAAGAGCCCTCTATCCTTCCTTCAATCCAATCTCTAAAACTCGAGAGTGGATGAATTCCCATTCTATTTTCCAATTTCCCTCTAAAATAAGAACATTCCTAAACTTTCTCCATCATAAAAGGGAATAACCATATCAACTCCACCTAAGTTTCCCTATTTGGTTGGAATTATTAATGCACTAGAGACAAGGTAGGAATTTGGGTAAGACTTCTTCCATTTTCGAAATACTTAAGAAATGGGATTTTACAAGTGTTAGAAAAGATATTTTAACTCCACTAAAGCAAAAATTAAAGCCCTAACATATATTACTAACATGTAGGTAACTTAATTTCACTAAAAGAACACTCTAAGACTCAAACAGAGCCCTCTAAAGTCACCCCAAACTTGAAATCCGAAATTTAACTTAATTAAAACCTTTATAAGATATTTTATGCAAGGGGATGAAAAATTAAACATTTCTAACTAGTTAGGAATAAGTTTGGGTGTCTTTTGCCAATATCACAACCTAACTTGCCACTTGATACACATAACAACACAAGTGTCAAGTGACACTATAAAATACACATTTAACATTACGAGTGGAAAATCAATTTTCACAAAAAGGAATCTAATCTAAGAAATCCATTCTCATTACATTCACAAAGTAAAATACTTAACAATGAGGTTAAGATCTCTTCATTAGATCTAACCTTGGCAATCCCAATTAATACAAAAGTATAGTCTTGGTTCTCCATTTAACCATGGTTATTTCCTACACACTCAAAACAAACATTAGTAGTCCAAGACAAATAAAAAATATGCATTTATGTAGATCCTCAATCAATTCTATATTTATAATTCAATCAAAACATAAGGCATTTCTCAATTGAATAACATTATTTTCCATTTCTAACCATTGTGCATATATAACATAACCATTATTGAACTAAACATTCTATGACTCTTTTACAACATTTCATGATTTTCATATATATATATATACTCAATCAAGTACATGAATGTAATTGATCATCAAACATCATAAATAAGTTCTAGAATCATAAATGATTACTATAATATAAAGTGTCCCATAGTATCATATAGTTTGAGAAATAGTCTATAATAGTCCAACATATAACAAGGGCTCAAAATATAAAGTATATCCAATGAAAAATATAAAGTATGCAAATAATCTGCTATGATATGCTTATGATGGGTTAGGGTGAGGCCTCATAGTGATGTTTGTTTGGAGATAGAGTTTGCAGAGGTATGTTCTGATAAACTTGTTATACCTCTTAGAAGAGTTAATATCTTGATGATTGAGGGTGAGGGCGTGGAGTAAACATTTTTATAATGTGGCTAAGCACACTCATTATAATATTGGATGTATTAAAAGTTGCAAGGAGAAAGATTAATGTTATCACTATGTGTAACATGTTCTTAATAAGGTCCTACAATAATTGATTGAAAAGTTTTAATAGCTTATTTTATGGACTTGGTATAAAGGAAGGATAGTTTCCTTTATCATAGTATGGAATGTGAATGTTTGATAAGTAGAAGAGAGTGCAAAAAGAAAAGTTGAGTAGATGAGTGTGAAAGTGAATGAAACTTCATTGCTAAGGTTTTTCTAAGTGATCTAAGGTTTGGTATTTGTATCCAAAGTTTTGTGACATAGTATACAAGGTCTGATAGTGATTGGTCTAGTTGATAGGAAAGAGGAAAGGAGAGGATAATAGTAAAATTTTTTTTTAATAGTGAGCTCTTCTTGTAGTTGAAATTTCATGTTTGGGTAGTGGACTATTCTTGCATACATTGTACCACAACTCCTAACAAGGTTGGCACAACTCCTAATAGGTTTTGAATCTCCTAGCAGGGATTCAAAGCTTTCTAATAGGTACTCATTGTACTAAAGGGTTTAATACACTCCTAATAGGGTCCATCCTCTAACAAGGAATATTTATATTAGTACATCATCTTGTAGACATCATTCCCATTGGGGTTTTCCCTCTGATCAAGGGTTACCCTAGTTAACATATCTAGTGTAATTGTCTATGAGCATTTTATTATGGTTGTTGTTTACTTTGGTTGAATGGTTAAGTTTGTTTAAAGAAGATAAATCTTTCAATTATTGGATAACTAATTCACCCCCCACCCCTCCCCACCACTCTCAATTTTCTTGGTGGACTATTGCTTCTAACAAAACATAGTTCTTCATTGAATCTACTTCTTGTCATCACACCTTTTCCTTTGTTTCAATGATTTTCTTGGATGGTTGATTCTTTATCATGTTCTTTCTTGAAGTAGGAGTTGTTGTCTCAACTCTTGGCTCTACTAAAGGTTCTAAGATTTATTCCTACCTTGGATCTCATTCATTTTGCAAATCATTGTTAGTCTCAAGAAATACTTCATCATTCCTTGGCTTAGTAACAACATCATCATCTAAATTGTAATAAATTATTCCCTTTGTATCTTGAATTTCTCAACAATTCTAATATTTGCACTTTCTATAATAGTCTTAGTTCTCTGATTATAACATCTATAAGCCTTTCTTTTCAATGAACAACCAAGAAAGATACCTTCATCACATCTAGCATCAAACTTACCAATATCATCACCTCTTTTGATAGAACACTTACTACCAAAAAAAATGAAATACTTAACTATAGGTAAGTGACCAAACCATATTTCATAAGGGGCCTTGTTTGTGTCTTTTCTAAGTTGCACTCTATTCATAGTGTATATTGATGTATTTATAGCTTCTCTTCAAAACATCATGGATACATCATTCTCTACTAACATAGCTCTTGCAACTTCTATAACTAGCCTATTCCTTCTCTTTGCAATGTCATTATATTCAGTGCTTCTTGGAGCTAATAACTATCTTTCAATTCCACTTTCATCACAAAACATGTTAAACTCATTTGAAGTAAATTGCCCTTCTCTATCTAATCTTAAACAGTTAATCTTTTTACCAAATTTATTCTCAACTCTATTCTTGAATATCTTCAACTTGTCAAATTCTTCAAATTTCTCTTTAAGAAATGCAACCCACATCATTCTAGAAAAGTCATCAACTACAATCATAAAATACCTTTCACTATTGAATCCTTTAGTCTTTGTAGGACTGCTAAGATCCATGTGTACAATCTCCAACTTCTTGTACGGAAAAAAATTTTTGTTATGCTTTTCCAAAACACACTCCTTGCTAATTGTGTTAGTAGGCTTTACAATATTTGGAAAATCTCTAACTGCAAACTTACTACTAGTCTTCACAATACTATCAAACTTTATATGAATTTTTTTTTTATGCCATAACCAACTATCATCTACCTTTGTGGCCAAACATGTCATTATTTAGCTAAAATACGTTACCTCTAGATCTAGTTCTTGTTTCAATTACCTTTACATCTGCATTTCTAATCATTATGTCTTCTCTATGAACTACAACTAGTAGTCTTTGTCCACTAGTTATCCAACACTCAAAGGATTGTTCTTTAAACCATCAAAAAAATATACATCCTCAATTTTAGTTTTACCATCAAGAGTTATAGATCCAATAACTTTAACTTGGCATGCTACATGGTTTCCAACTCTAATGATGCCTCCATCCTGACTTTTGAAGTCAACAAACTTGTTCATATCACCAGTCATATGATGTGAACAACTGTTATCAATTATCCAATTAGATTTATTTTCAACCTATGACACCAAAACTATGGACTTTCTTCTTTAATATCTACAAACCTAATTTAATCATCACTAGCACTCAATGCTTGTTCATTAGAATCATTATCTTTATTTTCATTCAGACACTCTCTATCTCTTCTAGGTTTATAATTTCTCTTATACTTTTTTTTCTCTTTTAGAACAATTAGATGCATAGTGACCATATTCATCACAAGTCCAACACTTAAAGATTTGCTTACCTCCTTTTTCTCTTCTTACTAGAAGGGCTACTTGTTCTTCAATTTTTCTATCCTTCTTAGTTTTCTTGTTATTAGAAATATCTCCTCTAGCACTTGTGTTCCTTGATAAATTAGGGAGAATGTTTAAGGAACTGAAATCTATCTCTGTTCTGGTCAATTCTACAGACTCTTCAGGCTCATTCTCAACTACTTTATGTTTTCCAAGAAATGACTTTTTTAAGAAATATTTGGTAGAAGATACCAATAACTATATCATTTGAATCATTGACTTAAATAGTGGTGTTACAGTCTTCAATATCTTCCATATAACCTCATCATCATCTTTGGTTCCTCCTTGAGATTTAATACCTATAATAATTTCTAATATCTTGCCTATATATATGTTCTTACAAATTCACCTTCCATCATTTTGGCATCTTGAAATGCACAAATCCAACTTTGTAGCCTCAACTTCTTAGAATGCGCATCACCTTCAAAACTAGTTCCCATAGCTTTCCAAATCAAATGTGAAGCAGCAAGTGATTTTACCTGATTATATTCAATTTTAGGAAGTGCAATCAATAGTGCTTCTCTAGCTCTCATGTCATACATAAAAATATCTCTTTCTACCTTGTGTTTCCAAATCCTTTTCAGCAATTATTGTTTTTGCTAATTTTGTCAAGATCCAATATCCTAGACCCATGCATAATAGACATGTCTTCATCATTTCTTTCCAACTATCATAATTTGTTCCATAAAAATTTAGACTATATTTCCTAAACATGCTCATCATCGATCTCCCAAGGTTGATAAACTTTATCTTCACAGACCTGATGCTCTGATACCAATTGTTAGAAACAATAGTCCACCAAGATAACTGGGAAGGATGAATTAGTTATCAAAAAATTAGAAAATTTATCTTCTTTAAAAAAACTTAATCATTCAACTAAAATAAACAACTAGCCTAATAATATGCGTAGAGACAATTACACTAGATATGTTAACTAGTGAATCCCTTCATCAGAGGAAAAACCCAGGTGGGAATGATGCCCACAAGATTTTTTGCTAATATAAATATTCCTTATTAGAGGATGGACCCTATTAGGAGTCTATTACAACATTCAGTACATATGAGTCCATATTAGGATACTTTGAATCCCTACTAGGAGATTCCAACCCTATTAGGAGGAGTACAATGTATACAAGAAGAGCCCACTGCCCAAACATGAAATTTCAGCTACAAGAAGAGCTTACTACTCAAACATGTAATTTATTTTATGTTCTTATTTCCTTATTCTTTCAAACAAAAAAATCACTATCAAACCTTGTAGACTAGGTCAAAAATCTCAAATCCAAATATCAAACCTTAGATCACTCAAAAAAAAACTCGGGAATGAAGTTTCCTTTACTTCTTTACTGGTCTTCTCAACTTAGCATTTTGTTTTTGTTTCTACTTGTCATCAATCATAAAACCATGTCATCCATATCATATGACAAAGGAAAATTTCCTTCCTTTATACCATGTCCTCAAAACAATTTCCTAAGTTGGCTATTAGACCTTCTCAATTATTCATTATAGGACCACATTAAGATCATGTTACTCATAGCGATACCATTAATCTTCCACCTTGAAACTTGAATATCTTTCTATATACACAATATCATGATGAGAGAACTTAGCCACATCATTACCAACATTTCTTCTTCATGTCTTCAACCTTTATTCTTAGAATAACAATTCTACTAGGAGATATAACAAGTTTACTAGAACATGCTTCTATAAACACTATCTAAAAAAAAATATCACCAAAACTTACATAACTTCTACTAGAATTTTTATTTCTTCTTTCAATGTTAACTACATATACTAGATACTCATACATATCTCCCACAACCTTGGATAGTTAGAATAGTCAACTTGTCATTCATACCAAATTGATATTTTGGTTATTTTTCTGTTTGATACCATAGAAAATTGTTATGTTGACATCAATGAAAAACTCAGTCATGAATGTAACCTATCATCATAGTAACATATCTACAATACTCCCCCATAGGAATATCATCATCATTCATGCTTTCAACACTTAGGGTTTTGATTACATTCAACACATACAATGAATTTGTCTACCTTCTTGTTCATTCTCTTCTTTTCTAGAAACTTCTCTTTCAAATTAATCTATTGATTTCTTACCAAACCCTATCCTTGTATTAAATGTCTAGGTTATCCATCCTTATCTTTCACATACTTTACATATTCTAGGAAAACAAATATGTCAGTTGGAAATCACAATTTTCTCATAAACTATCAAATGTTCTCCCTTGACCAACACTCTATTCTAACACTCGGTCATCACTCAGTTACTGGGTCACTACTAAATTTATATTTGGCACATATACTGACAATCGATAAATATTGATGCTTAGTCAACACTATATCTACTCTACACATATTATGGCTTGGTTGACACTAGCATCACTCAACATACACTTCAAGTTCCTTAGTCTTCTTCTCTTTTTCTTGGTCAAGCCTATGCATTTTGTCATTCATTGATCACTTCTTCAAAGCTTTAGTAAAACTATCTTCTTCACTAATAGCATGACTAAATAATCACATTATCTTTTCAAAATTTAACTAATTGGGTGCCCATTGTAGTTTACTTGTATAACTCAACCATTCCTCTAGGTGCTTTTGTTATTTCCAACTTCTCAAATGCTCGTCATCAATCATATAGATATGACACTCAAATCAGATAGAAAATGGTCTTAGCAATTAGGTTTGACATCAATGAAAATAGAAATATTATTTCAATTGCAGTTTCCAACAATAGCCTTATAATTCCATTTGATGTCATCACACACCTTCAAGGTTCAAGGAAACAAGGTAACATTTGACAAATTTTGTGTAAGTATGCAAAATATAACTAGTTATGCTACTTCTGCTCAATAAATAATTGGATTGGGCAGGGAAAATGTATTTACACCCTCTCCAATCATTGTGTAGAGTTGGATGGTGTGAATTTGCAAAGTGGAATGAGAAAATTGTGATAATTTGACTACAAAACTTTTACAACTGGATCATCTATGTAATAATGGATCAGAATTTGATTTTCCCATGTTCAATAGTTAGATTTTATTTTTGAGTACTTTGCTACATAAAAGTGTACTTTGGTGTGGGGTTTTGGTAGGTTAAACAAAATATTTTTTCTCACTACCAAGCTTTGGCCATAATTGAGTAGTGTAAAAAGAATTAGGGCTATCTCCACTTTACACTATTGAAACTTTTACCACTATTAGGGGAATGCAAATATATTAATTTTATTATAATTTTTTTGGCTTGGCATAAAAAAAACATGTTTTCTTTCTTTACTAGAAAGTCATGGGTGAGTCCAAGTGCAGCCTAACCAGGTGATTGTTGCTAGAATTTGATGAATAGTTAAAAGAGTGAGGATAAAAGTGAAAAATACTTAAGGAAAGAGAAAGAGAAATCTCTCATCATGTTACATGAAAAAGATCAATCCTAAATCAATCCTTTTTGTTTAGTTAAGAAAAAATTTCTTTAACTAAACTAAAGAGCCTTAAAACTATTAAAAATCCTCATTGCTAGGTTAGGGCATGTATAGAAGGTATTAGAGTATTAGACTCCAAAAAATAATTAAAGAAGCCAAAAGGGTATTATAAATGAGCATTTATTTGTAGGGTCATTAAGGGGTTTTTTAAATTAGAGGCCAAAAACTAGAAATTGATGTATAATTGTGACCTAAAAGGGCTAGTATGGTTTTGAAGATGATTAAAAGATCACTAGGGAAGATCTAGTCAAAGATGAAACCCACACACAACCTAAGAAAATATAGGGTTGGTCTAGAAGCCTCCACACTCCTCCAAGTTTTTCTATATGGTTTGGGAGGCATGAAGCTTCGAAGATTTGTGTGATTAAGCTAGTAGAGTGTAAAAGAAATCATTAGTTATGTGACCTTGTAGTGGAAGAAGAATGTTGGATAGAACTAAGCCAAGACAAGGGTATGTTACTTAGTTGACATCCATTTGAAAAAACTTGGATATTTGAAGTCCTAGAACAGAAGACAAGTAAAAAGAACTTCCTATCAATGCATATCAAATTCAATGGGAACTTGATGAGTTAGATATTGATAGCATAATGTTGGTTTGATTGTTTCTATATGATTTGATTAAGTATTGAGATCATGTATAAATAATTTATGAATCCATGAAGTGAGAAGATAGTTGGGTTGGTGAATGAAGAAATTAGTATTAACCAAGCTACTAGAGTTCTCACTAAGTGCATATTTAGAAAGTAAAGAAATGATAGTTTTAGAAGAGCATAAATAGTGTTAATAAACCATATTAAGGACTAAGAAATAGGGTGGTATTAACTGAGCAAGGATAAGGCATAACAATTAATAAGAGATTATGTTAGAGGCCAACATGTGATAAAAATAAAGATTGTTTGAGAAGTTTTGAAGATAAGGATGAAGTTAGTTATGAGATCTATACATTGAGAAATACAAAGGAAATCTAATGAAGGAGATGTAATAATTTTAATTTGAGAACAAAGTTGAAGGTGAAGTAATGATATATGAGCATATATATTTAATGAATTTGAGTAGGAAGATGATCACATGGAGAAGATTTATTCAAGGAAAAACTAATTAATGAGCTAAATAAGAAAAAAAATTATATTTTTTAAGGATGAATGAATTTTTCATTGTTGTTGATCAAGTGGAGAAGAAATTTGATATCTAGAGGATAACCAAGAAGAACTGCATTTTCAAGATCAAGCACTAGAATTGCTAAGTTGACATGTATGCAAGTGGGTCATCTAGAAGGTAGAAAAAGGAAGACAGCCGATGAAAAAAGTAAAGAGGATGAGTGAAATAGAGATATAAATAGGAAAAGGTAGTTCTATTCTAAATACAACATTTCATTGTTACTCTCTAACCATTTTAGTGGAAAATATCTTAAATAAGTCGACCTAAAAAGTCTTATTTGTAAATCCATTGTGTGGTCACATTCTAATGTTTTGTTATTCCTTTAAGGTTTTCCACTAAGGCTGATAAGGGCTAGATGATCTTTGTTTAAAATCCTTTCTCAAGGTCACACTACCAATGTGTATGTAACCTTTAACAAGGTCTTCTTGTAACAAAGCTCACTTCAGAAGAATGAAATTTTTGGGTTTCTAGTCTGAGGTGTTATTTTCCCTTAATAGTGTTTCATGTTAAAATACATGTGTCAAACTATGTGAACATTTATTTTCATGTTTACTATTTATTCCTACAACTAGATATACACAAAAAGCTTAATATGATATGAAGTTAATATCTTATTGGAAAGATTAAGTTGAATGTTATTGTGAAGTTTCATTGATTTATCTAAGTAGCAGATTTAAAGTTTGAAGTGTCAAGTTTTCTAAAATTGACCAAAGGCTAATAGCATAATTTGTTATAACTGATTAAATCCCCCCCATCCCCCAACTCTCAATTATTAATAGAAAATTGTTCAAGTTCTCCAAATTGTGTAAACTCTAGTTCTAGGATCTTATCTAAATTATCTTTTCTAGGTATTCCCTAAAATCCTCATTTCTAGTTGACTCTAACATGCAATAAATAGGCTTGTATATCCTCATCATGTAAAAAGACATCTAGGGTCAATAAAAATGAACTATTAGGGTCAAGTTCCATAGAAATAAGAGAGTACTTTTTGAAGTAATATCATGGTCTTTTCTTAATCATGAATAAATGTAGCTTATTCATGATAATGTGCCTTCAATAAAAATTGCATTTTGGAAATATAACAATGTTGCAAGGATGTAAGAACCTAATTTTGATCCCAATAGTATATCCACTATTTTTTTTAGAAATTCACTGACATCATTATTTCTTCTTTACTCAATGATCTATGTAGTCTCAAATAGATTGAATGATGAAAAATAACTTAATTTTTCAGTTTAAATCCTTAGCAAAACACTTTTTCATAAATGTGCTTAGTGAAGCTACATAAAGATGATGTAGTCATAGGACATGCTAAGCAATTGTAGTTATTGTGATGTCGACACTAGTAGGACTTAGAGGTTTATTTGGTGTTATTTCTCTGCAGCTTATTTCTATGGGGGGTTTGGGGGTAATGTCCCCATGACATGGTCAAGGGGAAGTGCCCTAGATGTACTCCCTATTGCACTATCGGGTGTGTTCGAGGGGCAACATCCTCATAGGAGTTTTTGCGGGCAATTCTCGTGAAGCCAAAAATTACCTTATATTATAAAAGGTGTTGGCTACTAGTTTTTCTTCTTCTATTGGACTACTTATTCTAGCCGTAATTTTCTAAGCAGAAAAAGCTTGTATAAAATAGCTTAGGGTTTAGGATTTCATAATGTATGGTGATATTGTATCGTCTTGTGCTAGTATTGAGCCATAAGGGATTGTGGATTTTCTTTTGGGGGATGTAGCCTAGGGATTCGGTGAACCACATTAAGTCTTTGTATCTTGAATTCTCTTCTATGTGATTTATTATGTTTTGATATTGGTTATATTTTCCTGTAACTATTATTTCTATCTATGGCCAATCCTAACAAGTGGTATAAGAGATAGATTGTCATTATTTTTTTAGCTATACCATCCTCATTTTTTAGCTATCCTTTGTAGAAGGTCTCATAGTTGAGTAGAGGTGATGGAAGACTAGGGTAAGCTAAAGCTTGAGAATTTTAATGGGTGGAATATTTAGTTATGAAAAATGAAAATGGAGGAAAATCTTTATCAAAAGGATTTACAAAAGCCATTAGAAGGAAAAACCAAGAAACATGGAACTATGATAGATCAGGACTAAGATATTTTAGATAGAAAGGCACTTGGAATCATGGTTGGCACCATCAATGAAATTTAACATTACATAAGAGTATATGATGGAACAATTGATGCAAACCATAGGAAAAATATATGAAAAGCTCTCTACTTCAAATAAGGTATTTCTCATGAAGCATTTATTCAATATGAAGGTGGAAAAAGGTGATTCTATTGCAAACCATTGAAATGAGTTTAATATGGTTGCTAGTTAGATATCTTGTGTAAATATCAATTTTGATGAATAAATTAAGGCTCTCTCAATTTTTTGTTCTTTGCTCAAATGTTGAAATGGCTTGGTAATCGTTGTGAGTAATTCTATTTCTAGATCTAATATCCACAAATTTGATGATGTGATTGGTTTTATTCTGAGTCAGCAAACTCATAGGAAGACCTCCAATGGATCTACATTAGGAAGTTCTTTGAACATACAAAGAAGAGATAGAATAGTTGAGAGATAAAATAATTCTAGAAATTATGGAAAATAAAGAGAAAATTCAATGGGAAAGAGGTCTCAATCCAAAGGACTAGGAGATTGTTGCTACTATGGAAAACTAGGGCATAGGAAGAAATATTGTTGAACTTGAAAGAACAATGAAGGAGGTAAATGTGTTAAGTAACAAATCCAAAGAGGACACTTTTTTTCTTTCTTTAGAAAGTATTGATGATTCTTGGGTTTTAGATTATAGGGCTTCATTTCATTCTACATCCCATAGAGGTTATTTTACTGATTATGTCTAAGGGAATTTTGGGCTTGTCTATTTTGGGGATAATGAACCTTGGTAGATTATTGAAAAAGGAAAAGTTAAGATTAAGTTGTAGAACAAGAATAATTGGCTAATAAATGACTTAAGAGATGTTCCAAAGCTGACTAGGAATTTAATTTTAGTAGGACAACTCAATGGTGAAGGTTGTGTAGTTACTTTTAATAATAAAAATTGGAAAGTTTGAAAAGGTTCAATTGTAGTAGAAAAAAATTGTGAAAGTAGGCACCTTATATATTTGTACAAGTCATACTACAAGATTACTTTAATTGTCTTAGATAAAAATGAATGTTCAGAAACAATCATTGTAGTCAAGTAGGGAGAACAAACAATTGTTGTAGATTTTGATACAGTGCTATGGCATTACAAACTTGGGCACATGAGTGAGAAAAATGTGAAATTAGTTCATTCAAAGAAATTTTTACCAGGCATAAAATGTGTCAATATGGACTTTTGTGAAAGTTATGTATATGGAAAACAAAAGAGAGATAGTTTTGTGAAGAGTGGGAAGATATAGAAAAATTAGAAATCTGAGCTTGTGAAAATAGATGTATGGGGACAAACTTATTTATCTTCCCTTTGGAGCTCTAATTATTATGTTACATTCAGTGATGATGCAACTAGAAAAGTATGGGTTTATTTTCATAGACAAAAAATTGATGTAAATTTGTAACTTTTAAGAAATGGAAATGCTTGGTTGAGAATGAGACTAGTAAAAAGTTAAAATTTCTTAGATTTGGTAATGGCGGTGAGTATTGTAGAAAAGAATTTGATTATTATTGCTCCAATAATGGTATCTGTAGAAAGAAAACTATTCCAATGAATTTATAGGAAAATAAAGTGGATGAACAAATGAACATGATAATAATGGAGCATGCAAGGAGCATGACGTTGCATGTTAGGCTTCCCTTAAATATGTGGGTAGAGGCTATCAATATTGCTATATATTTAATTAAAGAGGCCCATTTACTTGTTTGGGTTGTGGTATTCTAGAGGAAACATGGATTGGGAAGAATTTGAGATATTCTTTCCTCAAATCTTCAGTTCTTAAGCATGGCACATATAAAATCTAAAAATAGTACCAAGCTAGAAGCTAAGTCAAATAAATATGTATTTGTTGGATATGGCATTGATGAATTTGGTTAATAGGCTTTGGGATTTTGAAAATAATAAAATTGGAAGAAGAAGGGATGTCATAATCAATGATAAATTTTTGTACAAAGATCTATTGCAACAACACAAGGAGAAAGAAAATGACTATGTAGTGCTAGATGATATTCCAAAAGATGATGTTTGAGCAATCCCTCATGGTTTACAACTACTACAAAATAAAATACCATACACCCCAGTGAATGTTAAACACTCAACAAGGCTAAGTAGACCTCCCTAAAGCTTTTTTTACCTCTTTTTACTCTATTTTACTAATAGATGCTAGTGAAACTAAATGTTATGATACAGTTAGGTAGGTGGATAAAAGATTCAATGGGAATCTGTAATGAAAGAAGAAATGGACTCCTTGCCAAAAAATTAGAGATGGGGTTTATGCAAGTTTCCTATAGGTAAAATGTATCTATAGAATAAATGAGTTTATAGGTTGAAAGAAGAAGATGGGGCTAAGATATGATCTAAAGCTTGGTTAATGGTAAAAGGATTTGCATAGAAAAAGGGCATTGATTTTGATGAGATATTTTCTCTTGTTATTAAAATGACTTCTATTTGTATTGTTTTGAGTATTGTGGCTACTAAAAAATTTTATTTGGAGCAACTTGATGTCAAAACAACCTTTTTTCATGATGATTTGGATAAAGAGATATATATGGCATAGCCATAGGGTTTTGAGGCCATACATAAAAGTTTATATGGCTTGAAGCAAGCACCTCAGTAATGGTATCTAAAATTTGACAGTTTTATGTATGAGCATGGATATAGTAGGTATCATTGAGATCATTGTCTTTACTTTAAGAGGTTAGATGATGAAAACTATATTATTTTATATTTATTTGTAGTTGGTTATAATATGGATCACATTAAGGGGTTAAAAGAATAGTTAGAACATTCATTTATATGAAGTATTTTGGGGGCAAAAAATAAAATCCTTGGTATAAAAATTTACAAAGATAGGAAGAACAAAAAATTGACATTATCTTAGGATAATTATATTGATAAGGTGTTACAACATTTCTCTATGGATAATCCTAAAGTTGTTCGCACACCTTTACCTATTTATTTGAAGTTGACTAAGAAAATGTGACCAAAGATACAAGATGAGTGTTGGAGTTGAGGAAAGCCAACTCCGAAGACGCCCAAGATCACCTACATGCAAGAACCTATCAAAGAGAAGCCAAGAAGAGGAAGAGCATGGAGCAAGGGAAAAACCCTAATGGACATGAGAGACAATATGTGCAAACACAATAAAAAATGTATTTACAATGAGAAGTAATGTGATGTGTTATGTGTTGTGTTACAATGAGAGAGAGCCCGCTTATAAAGAGCTCATGGAAGCTTGTAGAACAAGCTAGAAGGTGGTAGAAGATAAGGATGACAACTCAGCATATATCCAAAAATGATGGAACATGCTAGAAGGGAACAAACTCCCGTGTTGTCAACAACTAACCACTACATGGATTAAATACAAAATATTAAATAACTACATTAACCTAAGTAAGCTTAAGTAAATAGAATAAATAATTAATAATTAATTATTTACTCTAACAATGAGGAGGATAAGATATCCAAGGTACCTGATGCTTTAGCTATAGGAATCTTGATGTATGTCATGGTATGTATAAGGTCAGATATTGCACATATAGTTGGATTCAATAAAGGTATATGAGTCATCTAGGGCTTGATCATGGGAAAGCAGTCATATGGATTTTTAGATATTTGAGAGGAACATCTAGCGAGTATTTATATTTTGGGGGTTTTACTACTAATTTATAGGGATATGTTGGCTTATATTTGGTAGGCGATATTGATACTAGATAGAGTACTACAGGTTATCTATTTACTATTGGTGGGATAACAATGAGTTTTATTTCTCAATTCCAGAAGATTAATATTTTATCCACTACAAAGACATAGTATCTTGCTGCTACAAAGGTAGCCATGGAGATGATATGGATTTTTTTCTTCATGGAAGAATTGGAATACCCACAATGGGATAATTATTTGTTTATAGATAGATAGAGTGTCATTCATCTCGCAAAGAATTTTTCTCTACATTCAATGACAAAATACATATAGTTGCATCACCATTTCATTCGATCAATTTTAGATGATGGACATTTAATGATCGAGAAGATACACACAAATGATAGTCTAGTAAATATGTTTACTAAGGAAATAAAAAGGGAGAAGAGGAACACCTCTTCATCTTTAGTTTCTCTTCTAGAATGGAAAAATAAAAGAAAAATAAAGTCGAGGGTGGTTTGATATTCCAAAATAAAAGCTATCGGCTCCTTTTTTTTTTAATGGATGACTTATTCTAGCCCTAATTTTGAAAGTGGGAAAAGGTTGTATAAAATGGCTTAGGGTTATGAATTTCATAATGTACGGTGATATTGTAAGAGATATAAGGTATTGTGGATTGTAATCACTAGATAATAGTAATATTTGTGGACATAGCCTAGGGATTGGCTAAACCATGTTAAATCTTTGTGTCTTGTGTTCTCTTCTATGCAATTTATTATTTTATGATATTGGTTGTATTTTCCTATAACTATTATTTTTGTCTATGGTCAATCCTAATATAAGTGACCTTTTATATCATTGAAGTAACATCTATGAATTGAGATACATGATCATTTATTTCTTGTACACCTATAGATAAAATTTTCCACTCAATTCATCAATTTTTTGGACTGGTAATTTTATGATGAAGTCATTTGCTAATAAATATAATAGCTATTTAGGTTGAAGTTGAAGGTTTAGTTCTAAGCATTGCATCCACTTTGTTCTCTTTATATTCTTGTTCCTTTTCCTTTAATAGTTTCATGTTATCAACACTTCCTTCTTTTACACATGTTATTTTATTATTCTCATATTTTGTACCACTAACATTAATATTTCCTTCTTTTGTGGTGGGAGTGAACACCATGGTCCCACTTTATAGTTTAATGCTAGATGATTGGCTCCAAATCCTACTAGATAATCAAGAGGGAAGGGAGAAGAACAAGGGGAGTTAGTTCTACATTTGCTTTGAGTTTTTTTTTTTTTTTTTCAAGTTAAATTTTTATAGCACTTGGCCCATGTGGGTTCAATTCATGGTACTTTTCTGGACTCTTTTTTATTATGGCTATTGTATATTTTATGATATACATTGTGTATAATTTATTTTCTCATCATTGGGATACACTAGTGTGGGGTTTTCTAAAATTGAAAAGGGGCATTGGATAATGTTGGTTTCACCCAACTTTTAGCTATTCTGCAACATTCTATTCTCTAGATCAGTTCACATTTTTTGCTTCTTTTAATTTCAAAAACATTAATATTTCTTCTTCCACCATAATTATTCTTTCTCACATTATGTTTTATCATTGTGTTCATGAATCCATCAAACCTAAATACTCTAGTCATATGCCCAAAAATTTTACAAATACAAAATGTGATAATTGTATTTTGATACCTTGTCCCAACTTGATTAACTTGCAATCTATAATATTTGGCTATCTATCAAGAAATATTGCATTTGTAGGATATGACACTATTTCTTTTTATTAATAAGGAAGGGATTGTTAGGCCCCTAAAACTTGTGACAGTGAAAATTCCCTTAGAGATCAACATTATAATAAACAAGAAACCTAAAAGAGAAGGAAATCCTCCAAGGCTAAGTCAAATGAGTTTTGTAAAGGAAACAAAAACCTAATAGTAGGGTTTTTAAAGGGCCCCAAACCTTAAAGTATTATCCTAAAGAAGCAAAACCATTCAAGCCATCTAAAACCACCATGACCTCCCAAGAGATACAACTACTAACTAGAAAATTCCATTTAAAACTTATAGTAGATGCTTGACTAGCACTAGAAAAACAAAACTACAATGGATCATTAGGTGACTACATACTTCCTTGTAATACATCTCAAAAAGGATCTTAGTCCAATATAGAGAAAGAAAACCCTAAAAAAATTACATAGCCACAAAATAATGAAAGTTCACCAAAATATTTGAAATATATATATATACCTAAGCTCCAATTAAGGATAATATTGTCCTATAACTTGATCAATGGGAAGAAAACTAGAAGAACCCCATCAAAATCATACTATAGAGAAAATAGACCCATTTACTTGTAGTGTTATCCTTTGCCACCAAAATGTATGACATAAAAGAGGGAGCCCATGGAACTCATAAATATTACTTTACAAGAAAAAGTCATCCAAGGACATTGTAGGGAAGCCTAGAGGAGAACATCAACCTAGCACACCACATAATTGAGTTTGAAAAATCCTAATAACTAAACTACTTAGAATATTAAGAGTTGATAGTTTAAGTAGTCTTTGCTTACCAAAAAAGTATAAGCCTCAATCATCCTTCATTTGGGATCAAAGCTACTAAAATGTTATAGCCTTCAAGATGAAACCATCCAAGAAAAATAGTCTCCCAATAGGATCTCATTGAAGATACAAGATATCAAAGAAAAAAACTAGAATAGAGACATTTAGTATTGGAACTACTGAATGAAGCACCCAAAGAGAATTTTGAGGTAAGAGCCCATTAAAAATTTGTAACTAGTCCTCTACAATCATAAAAAGGTAGTCAAAACCCCTCTTAACCAAATAAAGATCCTTGACAAAAAATGAGGAGGTATCCCCCCAATAACCACTAGAGAAAAAGAGCTTTAGGCCCCTTATCAAAGTCCACTTCAAAGAGAAATACTAACACCTCAAGACGCAGGGATTAAAATCTTCATAAGACCTCAAACAAGGGATAGACAAAAGGAGAACACATTACCGCAAAGACCATAGCTGAAGACAAGGCCAAAAAGATCCCATAATTTTCTCTTACAATATCTCCCACACTTCCATCACTATTCACAATCTAGCTCCATCAACTCAACTCCCTATATCCCACCAGAGCCCTACATTAGGAATTTCTAAGGAAGCTAAAGAAAAGATTCTCAAGAGAGAACATAGGGTTTCTCCTAGCTAAATAGTGGTGTGTAATACTACATAGGGAACACGATTTAATTCCTAAAACCTTACCAAGAATAAATAGGACATAACCATAATCAACATCTTTCTACAACAAATGAAGGTCCAACCTATGCTACTCACTATTAGGACCAACAGGGAAACTTTTTCTCACATGACACTATTATTTATGAAATTGTTCAGTCCCAAACATTTTCTTATTTTCATGTTAGTTATTTCATTTGTTTCCACACTAAATTTATGATTAGGCTTCTTGCATAAATGTGATTTATATGCATATAGAAAAAAATAAAATAATATCAAATAAAGTTTTTTGTATCCATGCTACATTTTCCCATATTTGTTGCACGCATAACATCTTCCTTTCAATAATTTATTTTATTTTCTAGGTCACTCAATTTGATCTAATTTTTTATTTGGTTCCTATTCGGGTTCTACCTCAATCAATATCTCAAACTCCTTATAACATTCACTTCTAATATATCCAATACCTATCATGTTTCCTTTAGGTCTATGTGTCACTAATTACTCATCAATTCAGTTAGTACTTGAATATAATTATCAAGATATAGCTTAGTTTGAACAAGTTTAAATTTCATAGTGTTGTTGTACTTTCCAAGTTCCTTGTACTTGAGCTTTGAATCATCAAGCTTTGATCCTAGCTTGGTAAGTTGAATGCTCAAGTAATTTCATTTATAAATATTTCCTTCTAGATATTTTTCAAGATTTTATTTCTCCAGTTTTTTCTTATTGATGATCTTGATCAACTTAATTGATATTACTTCAAGTTCCTACCTAAGTGATTGATTTTATTTCTTCAATTTTGTAGTCATAACTCAATCCTTGATCTACTCAACTATCTGTTTATTTTCTCTCTCTTGAATTATCAATTTGTTCTTTTATATTCTTGATATAATCTTGTGCATCTTGATTTTTAATTTTTCCTTCTCATGCTCTATGTAATATAATTCATCAAGTGTAGATTTGTAGTTTATTTGCAAGTATGTTGAATTTATTATGATCACCCTCAATTTGTTAGAATTATTTTAAGTAGCTAGGCTCTAAAATCAATAAAGAATACTAAGAGAGAGGGAAGATGGGGGAGGCGAACTAGTATTCTAACCCTTATTTCCAAACTTAGGATATCAACAACTAACCATATACATACATAAACAATAAATAGAAAAGAAAAATGCATACTAAAAATAAACTCATATTACAATGTATTATATTAATTAGGGAAAGCCTAGGCAAGGGAAAATTCAAGTGGCAATGATGCCCCCAAAATGATGCACTAATCAAAAGAATCTTATAAATATTTTTGACCCTATTATGAGTCTATTACATAGATTTAGTACATCTATCCTTATTAGAGGACTTGACCTTGTTAGTGGCCTTAATTATACGAGAAGTTTTATTACAAAATGAGCTCACTACTATTAATCAATATGCAATCTATAATAGAGATATACATATTGTACCAAAATTGATTATAATTATATCTTAAATATCTTATTAATCCTTGCATGTTCCTTGCATTTGATCATGCACATATAACCTATGATATACTCTAAACATTAAATCATACACATGTCAACATAAATAAATCTTGCATAAAATTTTTATACCAAAACATTGTCATGTGTGTCTTTGTATAACAAAAATATCTTCTTACATACCCTTTTCTTATTTTGTCCAATTGGATTGAATAAAAAAATGCATGACACTTGTAAAAAAATTGTTATCAAAATTTTATAAGTGTAAACATAAAGGAATTCATCCCTACATTATTTATTTCTTGAATTGTTAAGATAAATGGGTAAAAGCACAAACCTGTGTCACCTTTTATAAAGAAATGTGATATCAGAATGTGACAGTTCAACATTAATGACAAAAAAATTGGTATTTGTGTTTAAAATATGAAGATGATGTCAACTAATGAAATGTGTAGAATTGTATGAATTTTACGCCTATAATTTTTATAATTTTTTTGACTAATAATTTATTCAATTTATTTTATTTTGAAGTCCCTTTTTTAACTATAAAAAATATAGGATGCAGTTCCCGTCAAACAAGTATGTGCAAATCATCTTTTTTGGTTCTGATTTGAAAATATTTTATAGATGACATGTATAGCTAGTGAACAAAAAAAGAAATAATTATTTTTTATGTATATTTTCTTTTTTATAAGTACTCAAGTTCGACCTTGTTAGAATCCAATAGTTTTTTCCTCCCGTCAAAACTTCCTTATCAAATCTATACCTTCTTGAAAAAAAATTACATATTTGTGAAGAGGATTCTCTCCTCTAGTGATAAATATTGTTTTTTTATTTTTTTGATATGATTTACTATTTTTTTTTTCATTTTTTGTCAGAGCATCTCCTGAAATTTTGAAATATCGACTTATAATATTTTGAGATTATAACATATTATAACTAATCAAAACACTCTAAAATTTATATAATGATGATATTGAATCTAAGATCTATAAAAGGGTATTTTTAGTTTTTGAAAAAAATTGAGTTTTGATAGAGAAATGAGATTTGACCAAAACAAGTTTTTGTATCACAAATGGTGACACAAATCTGTGCTTTTACCCAAATCAAATCCTTTTCCCAATTATTCATTCTTTATCATATAATTTAGATTTGTAATAAAAAACTATCTTCATATTATTTGCCAAAAATTCATTCTAATTGGAATAACTAATATTAGTGAACATATACGCATCATGTATTCCCATCATTGTTGCATAAACCAAAATTAAAGTCATATATCATCTTCTAGTGAAGCTCATTGACTAAAGCTATATGACTAAGTTGATAATTTAACTAGATTATACTTAGGCAATTTCTTCATCATAATAGAGCAAAAACTTATCCTTACAAAAAGAGACCTTAAATTATTATAGTATTTTCATAAATGACAACATATATCCATTCACATTAGCTATCTTTCCATAACATAATTGTCAAGCTAGTACTTCTTTGAAAATTATTCCATGGAAACCAATTCCTTGGGCTAGAAGATCTATGCAACTATAGTTCCCTAATAAGGTACACATATTTAACTTCACTCACTATTTTTTGATTATTTTGATTATTCTATGCTTAAAGAGCCATGTGTAGATAAAAATTTAGCAAATAGAAGATTTAATTCCACTCACCAAGGTTTGATGATTTTTAACCTACAATGTTGGAAGAATCATATGTAGATAAAAGTAGAAAATATTAAATTCGATGCAATTAAAGATGAGATATGATACTTTATGGCCACCATTGATAATTTCATAAAATTATTCTATAGCACAAAAACATGGCTTCCTACTCCATAGGTGTATATTCTCATTGACAATGACAACAATGTCAATAGTAGACCTTTGAACTTAATAAGTAGCTAACAATGTAATTTGATTATGTTTTTACAAAAAATAAGTTCAAATATATTGTCTAATTTTAAGGAATAATATATTTATTGAAATTTGTAGTCATTGTTCACTTGATTAATTACATGTAACAAAAATACTTAACAACATGCACTAGTCTAGTAATACAATTTCCATTTTTATTACATGCATATTGCTTATAAAAAGGGTATAATTATTATATTCATTTATTCCTACTTGTATGTATATGGAAGTCAAAGTATTCCATAGAAATGAGAATATCAATTTTTTAAAAATTACTACCTTTGTTGAAAAAAATTATTCAATTTTATGTTGTCATTGATGTTACACAAAATATCAAGCCTTTACCAAGCAATCAATGATAGCCAAACTCACTAGGGCATCAAATAAAGTTTCCTATATGTGTCGAGCATTCAGTTATAACCAAGTTTAGAGATAGTGTTGATCAAGCTTAGATGGTTAGTGAAGCTAATTTTTTATTGAATGAGATTAGTTGGTTATGAAAGAAAAGTTAGCATGAAGTTTGTACTAACCGAGTTGGTTGGAAAATGAAGGGATCCTCTATGTTTGTCATGCCTAACCACTACTATTGTTTTTCTGCTTCTAGGACTTAGAGGATATTCAGTTTCTTTCAGTTTGAAATGTTGATTTAATTGTCAGAATTTCATTTTATTCTATTTAGCAGAACATGAAACTTTTGTTGGATATGCTTTTAGTATCAGTAATACTTTATTTAGTTTGACAAATGACTTATGATTTTAATTTATTATTACTATCAAGGTATAATATTTTTGATAGTTATTATAATTATGATTAATTGAGTGGTTTCATAAAACTGACATTACTGGTTGTCATAATTAGATGTCATAGAAGGATTTAGTGATTAAAAGTTCTTAATTTAAGAATTAAGGTTTGAAATTTGCATATGAAAATGCATGATATTAAGGTATCAAATGCTTTCATGAGGTTGAATTGTCTTTGTATATATTTTTAAATTGTTAAAAGATCAATTACTTTCTTTAAGGTGAATTTGGCATATGGTATATGCAAATGTTTTAAAAGGGGTTTAATATTTCTAGTTTTATCTTACCCTAAGTTAGTTTTGTTTCATGGCTTTAATTCACTTGTGTCTAAAGGGTTGATTAAATATTGTTTTGCTTAATTGATGGGTTTCGAAATGCTTAAAAAGAGGTATAATTGCATTGTTTTAAAACTAATATGGCGGTGGCAGTAAGACTGCCATATACATGGCTCTGTGACATGGTTTATGTATTCAATGCATGTTTATCATGTAATAGTGAAATGAAGGTTTTTGATTGGCCATTACATTGCGAATTTAGTTCTGTGGTAGCTATGCCGAGAATTGGCCTCTTTGCACTGTTTGGTAGAAAACTTGTGTTCTATTGCTAAAGAATCGACACTATGAAAGGGTTTAGTTGGAAGGAATTACTTTCCAATGAGGATAAATGTGGTTATGAAGCTTAGAACAAGATATTTTGCTTCATTTTTTTTATCCGGTTCATTTGTTCTGAGGTTACATGTGAGTTTTCTAGTTACAACATTTGGAAAGTGTAGTTTTGATTTGGTGTCTAGGGCTTTGGCATCAAGTTTCATTGTAGAGCTTTGTGTTGAGCATATTTGTCTGCTGAATCTCACATAGGGGCATTTCTAACCCTACTCACTTATTGCTATTTATACTTCATTTGATTTCGTAGCATATGAATGATATAGTTGTTTAGATTTAAGGGTTCATATCAATACCTAAGAATGGAAGTATGCAAGGTTGGCATGTATACTGTCAATTTTTGTATATTCCCATGCTTGAGTATGGGTATGGAGTCGTGGCTTTAAGAATAGAGTTTGCATTTGGGTTTATTGTTTCATACTACGGAAATATCTATCAAAATATGTTGTTATCGATTTCTGTTGTGATGTGTTTTGTGAATACCATACCTCTGTATTCATTATTGTATGATATTTTGTCAAACAATATGCTTGATGTCTGTAGGCACAAACATAATTTCCTATTGTCTTGTGAATTGGGAAAAATGTTATTTCTTTCAGAATAAATGGAAGTTAGTCATGATTGTTGTGTTAAATCGCTGTTTTAAAAATTAAAATTAGTCATGGTGTTAAACATGTATATGAGGAAACTGTGACTCAAGCATTTTGTCAAACAGTTTGTGGGTAACTCTGCATAAAAGCTTAAAAGTAAAATCTGAATCCAAGTTGGAGAAACAAATACATTTAGGTGTAGAGTAATGAATTATCATTTTGAAATTAAGAGATCTAATCTTAACATAAAGTTTTTTTTTAATTTAGAAAGATTAGCATACAGAGTATTGAGCTATTGATTGGAGTCTGCAACCCGGTCGAGGTCATAGCGACATTTTAAGTTTTTAAATATACCAAGGAAATTTAGGAAACTATATATGTGGAAATAGTCAACACCAGTTGATGTATAACATGGCTCAATCGATCAATAATAGTATTGATTTTATTTGGTTATGTGGAAAAATTTGAATTGTTGTTATTCGATACTAATGACATTTTGTTATATAATTTTTACGTGAAACCATTATTCAAGTTATACTTATATGATATCAATTGATTCTCTGTTGAAATGAATACTATTATATATTTAAAGGGGATTTTAGATTTAAGAGCTTAAGAGTTATCATGTGCTACGATGGAAAAAGAACAGTGGAATTCAGTTAATCATTTCTTGTTATAGAAAAATATTAGAGGTTAGCTATTATAGTATGAAACACTGAAATTAAGATGAGTTAAATAATGATGTGTGTATTTTAGTTAAAATGAAATAATTATTTTGCGAAGACAAGATTTCATTTGTTTAATTATGTTGTGAGGTTTTATTTTAAGAACCTGATACATGACTGTGGATGGAAATTGGAATTTTTCAAATTGAAATTAAGTATACAGTATCATTATATATATGATCTTCTATTGAATCTTTGATTGAACTTAGAAATAAGGAAATCATTCTATTATGATAGATTTTGCTAAGAATATTTCAATAGCATTTTTCTTATTATAATTTTGAAATAAAGATAACAAGAAATAGAATTCTTTCATTATTATGATGTGTTCTATTATTTTTATCAATTCAAATCTGTATCAAATGGGAGAAGAGTTACTTATGATATATGAATGATGAAACTTCATTCTAGGTAAACATATCATATGCATTTGAATTTTGTAATCTTAGTCATTCTGGAAGATAAATCTGGTTGATTAAAGTAGTTGAAATTGATTTTATAGTATTAAGATATGTAAATATTATTAAGCTGATACAACAGTTTAATTATATTTATGTAAACTTAATGTTATAGATTTCATTCCTGTTGCTATAATGACCTAGAATTTATCTTTGAAATCAGCAGAATAAGATGAGTTATAGTTGGATAAGGAATGGATTATTATCTTGTTAACTGGTTTGTTATCCTTTGTATATACATTCTTAGAATATCTGTTTGATGTGATTTGTAAGAATAGTTGTGTTGGACATATATCGGGGTGGCTGAATTTGGTTAATCCTATTCAGTTATTTAATACAGTGAAAACATTAAAATAAATCGGGTGGGTTAAATACATAAGTAAAGTTAAAAGGCCTTACCTATGACTTGAACCTAGACGGTTGAGTACGGAGAACAAGGAAAAACTCTATTACATCATTTGATGAGTATAAAGAGATTTTTGCTTTGAGCTAACTATGAGCATACCAATTTTGGATGCAGAACCTTAGCACCATAGTGATGACACCTCAGTATATATATGAATCATTTACAGGTTATTCTTAGTGTGAGTTTAATTATGCATTGATAAGAAAATGTTTATTTCTTGCATATTAGATTTTGAGTTGCACTATGTTAAATGGAACAAATATCTGCATTATGGTTATGTGAATGTTTATCCTAACATTTATGCAGGTGGATTAAGTTTTTTTTAACTCAGTGTATACTGAGCCCTCTTTATGTTGTGTTGCAATGCTGTGTATTTTCAGGTGCTTCAAGGTGATTAGCTGATAGCTAAAAGATTACTGTTGAAGTTGTATCTTGAAATAGAAAGATATCATTCTCTGTTATTGTATTGTACTCTATATGTATAAAAGTCATGATGAAAATTTTATGGATGATATCATCATTTGTTATGAGATTTACGAATTGAAAGTGAATTATTCAATTATCTTGTACTTGGTTTAAGTGGTACTATATTAAAAATAACATTTAAAAATTGTTCTTTGTTTCTTTATTTATTTCTTATGTCTAGTGTGGCATTACAATGTTAATTGAGTAAACTCAATTCTATATAAGTTGACTATTAAAATATCAAGTCTAATAAATTAATTTTTTAATACAAGCTAAATTAAGGGATGATAATTGTATAATTAAAGGAGTATTCAAGCCAACTTGACAAGATGAACTATATATATGAAAGATCAAGTTGAGGATTGAAATATACAATTGTGAAGATGAATTAAGGAAGAAAAATTGGAAGGATATATGATAAAGGGTAGAGTATCCAAGTCGAACAAGCTACAAAGAATATTCCAATCAAGGAGGATCAAGTAATCAAGCCCGACCAAAGATCTGAATCAGCAATGTCAGTTGCATTAGCAATCAATTTAAGTCATTGTTACTCTCTAACAATTGTAGTAGTGAATCAAATCTCCAAATAGAGTTAGCCTAACAACTGTTCAAAAAGTCTGCTAATAGAGTGGCATTTCTATATTGAAGTGTCTCAAGACCTCTATCAAGGCCACTACTAATAGGTTGAATTAAATCCTCTAATAGAGTCACACCTAAAAACTAGGTTGACATTTATTGCCTAATTTTAAGGAATAATGCATTTATTGAAATTTGTAGTTAGTATTCACTAGATGAGTTACATTTGAAACAACATGCAGTAGTCTAGTAATAAAATTTCTATTTTGATTACATACATAATACTTATAAAGATGGTATAAACACTATGTTTATTTTATTCCTACTTGTATGTATATGGAAGTCAAAGTATTCCATAGAAATGAGAATATAAATAAAAAAAAATATTACCTTTGTTGAAAAAAATTATTCAGTTATATATTTTCATTAATGTTACACAAAATATCAAGCCTTTACCAAGCATTCGGTGATAGCCAAGATCACTCAAGAATCAAACATAGTTTTCTATATGTGTCGAGTATTCAGTTATAACCAAGTTCAAAGACAATATTGACCAAGCTCAATTAGTAAATGAAGCTAAGTTTTTATTGACCAATTTTAGTTTTTTATGAAAGGAAAGTAAGCATGAAGTTTTTACAAATTGAGTTAAGTAGGTTAACAATGAAACTCATATTCTAACTGAGTTGTTCACCAAACAAAGGGATCTTTTGTGTTAACTAAGAACTTAACTTTGTATTAGCTATCTATCAACATATTTGGTTAGATAAATTAATTGGAAAATACAAGATGACTTAAGGGATGATAATTATTTATCTAAAAGAGTATTCAAGAAAACTTCAAAAGGTGAATCATATATATATGAAAGGTCAAGTTGAGGATTAAAATGTGGAATTGTAAAAATGAATTAAGGAAGTAAATTTAGAAGGATATATGATAAAAGGTAGAGTATCTGAGTTGACTGAGCTATAAAGAATATTATGATCAAGAAGAATCAAGTAATCAAATCCAAATAGATATTTGAATTAATATAGTCAGTTGCATCAGTAATAAGGTCAATTCATTGTTACCCTCTAACAATTATAGTAGTGAATCAAATCTCCTAACAGAGTTAACCTTACAACTATTCAATAAATCATCTCATAAGGTGCCATTTTTTAATTAGGGTGTCTAAATACCTCTAACAAGGCCACTCATATTAGGGCCAATTAAATCCTCTATTAGCATCACACCTAACAGTGTGTTTTGTAACCTTTAATAGGGTTGGCTCCTAATAGGCCTCACTTTAAAAGAGTGAAAAATAGTATCTAGTTGTAGTTGGTGGTTATCCCAAATTGGGTTTCTAGATTAAATCTTGGTGTCTCATATGTTCATGTTTATTCTTTTTATGTTGTTGGAAATAAGTTAATAAAGGCTAAAAAAATTAAATATCTTAAGATCTAATCTCTTTGCTAGATGAGTGAGTGTAATAAATCCAGTGTTAATCAAGTTTCAACAAGGATTTGGTCTTAATTTTTTGTTGACATATTAAGGGACCTAGATTTTTTTTCCCTAGTAATTGAGTCACTGCTCTCCTCTTAGTTTCTCTTTCAAATTTTCATCAATTGGTATCAAAGCTATTGGTTCTTGCAGATAAGGTTTCAAAGACCTCAACTAAAGATCATGATGTCTTACAAAAGGGGAATTGCTAAGTTAAACCTAGATAAGTTTAAAGCATGACAAGAACTCATGATGCTACATTTGGTAACCATTGGAGACACGGGTCTAAAATTCCTTGAGAGAAAGTATGTGGCACCTGCTAGTCCTTTCCCTATGGAATAAATTTTGGAAAAGAATAATCACAACACAAGGATGATTGACATTGCTTGTACTCTAAATTATGCTAAATTTAATGAAGTCTATAATTTTCCTACTCCTCATGCAATGTGGAACAAGCTGCAAGATATCGATGGAGGAGATGTCAATTAAATGAGGGATAAGGTAGAAATTCTAAGAGGTCAATTTGATCAAATGAAGATGATAGAAGATGAGAACATTGCATAATACATCGAAAGAATTAAAGCAAGTATGAATGCAATCAGAGCCTCAAGAGGGAAAATAGATGATGTGATAGTGGTCAGTAAGGTACTTAGAACTCTTCTTCCCTTTGATACAATTAGAGTTTTAGATATTTAAAAAATGAGATGTGATCCCAAAAATGATATAACTTTTGATGTACTAGTGAGAAGGTTGATAGGATTTGAGTTAGACAACTTTGATAACTACGTTCCTAAATTTGGTAGCATTGAGTCTAAATTTCAAGATAAACCATCTCTCAAAAAGAAAGTTGGAAAATCTAAAGGAAAATAGTTTGATAGTAAAGAAGAATACGATTTTGATGATAACCTTGAAAACATTAAATCCCTTCATTGAAGAAGATTCCCTAAAGCCACAGGGAAGTAAAAAGGTAAAATTCCCCTTGTCTATTTTTCTTGTGAAGAAGTTGGTCACATTTCTGCAAGGTGTCCAAACAAAGATGGTAAAGAAGAAAATAAGTATAACAGGTATAGAGGAAAAAAAAGATTTCAAAAACTACAAATACTACAAGGATAAAGCTAAGAAATCTTGTTAGATGGCTAAAGATACCAATAGTAGTGATAATGATAAAATAGTTTACATTATTTTTAAAGATGTATCAGATGATGAAAATGAAAAGATGGCCCTAATCTCTCATATCAACAAGAATGGCATATGGATTATAGATAGTGGTGGTTCTCACCACATGGTTAGTGATAAAGAAAATTTTGAGCACATGGAACACTATGATAGTGGGAGTGTTAGATTTGAAAATGGTGAACCTTGTTATGTAAAAGGAAAGGGTTGCATTGCATTAACTAATGAACTCTAATATGAAAATTCTTACTAAGTTGAAGGATTGAGACACAATATACATGGTGTGGTATAATTGAAAATATTAGATTCAAGGTAGAATTCATGAATGTAGAGGCCAAGCTGCTAGATGGAAAAGGAAATCTAGTTGGGAATGACAATCAAACAAAAAGGTAATCTATTCTATCTAGATCAAGTTCATGTTTCCTAAAACAAGTAGAGGAAAGTTGGTTATGGCATAAAAGGTTATATCATTTGAATTTTGATAACTTTGTCAACATAAGAAAGAATAAAAGAGTGAGAGGTAATCCAAGTCTAAGAAAAACTAATATAGGCATGTGAAAAAATAGTCAAATTGGAAGATGGGAAAGACAATCTTCAAAAGAGAGAATTATCATTGTGAAGAAGTTCTAGAGCTGGTTCATATAGATATTTGTGGACCTATTGGCATAGAAAGCTACTATGGAGATAAGTATTTTATTTTATTTATTGATGATTAATCTAGGATGACGATATTGATGTACTTGAAAGATAAATATGAATCCTTTCATAAATTCAAGTGGTATTGAGCTAGAGTTGAGAAAGAAACAAAAATTTCTAAGGTTGGATAGAGGAAGAGAATTCATCTCAAATGAGTTCAATGAAATCTGAAATGAAAGAGGAATCAAAAGATAAGTATTTCCACCTGGTACACCTCAGCATAATGGCATAGAATAAAGAAGAAATAGATCCATGCTGGACTGTGTAAGAGCAATGATGGTAGAGAAAAATGTTACAATCAAATACTAGAAGGAAGCAATCAGGACAACAATTCATACCTCAAAACAAGTTTAACTAAAGAAAGATACATATCAAACACCTTATGAATTAAGGTATGGCTATAAACCTAGTGTTTATTATTTCAAAATATTTGGAAGAAAATGTTATATCTTAAAAGAAAATAAAAAAGGGAAAAAAATGATGTGAAAAGTGATGAAGGCATATTCCTAGGATACTCCAACAAAGAAAAGCATATAAATGTTCAAATCTTACTACTCACAAGGTTAGAGAAAGTGCACATGTAAAAATTGATGAGTTTGTAGAAAAGAGTGAAGAACAAAGAAATGAAGAACTTGAAAACTATAAAAACTTTGTCTACTTTGAAATTTATACTTTACCTAAAATACAAGAAAATGCAATTATAAATCAAAATTCTTCACCATCTGAGTCCCCTAAATCTTTATTCAAACCCAAGGTACAACCCGAGCCACACTCTAAAGGACCTAAGTCTAGTTGAAAATTGGCTAATGGTGATACATAATTATTGTCGTTTATGGAAACACATGATGTACATGTTCACAGTAAACCTCAAAAATAAAGGTACTTAGTGTTTGGTAATTAGAAAATTGTCTAAGTATAGAATTTGGTTTATAGCAATATATTATTTTGTTTATAACTTGTTGCTAACATCATATTATGACTAGAAAAGCTACATGGAGAGAGTATACATGTTTACGATGACGTACATAACCTTAGAAGTTAGTACAAACTATATGGAATAAAGATAATCATGTTTGAAGCAAAATGGGATAGCAAAATTGAAGGAAAAAAATTATTTTGTTTACAAAATAATTACTTGTCCAATTAGGGATGACATCCTAGATGTTTAATTTAACTTGGAAGATTGGTTTGTGGTCTTAGCTTACCCAAAAAAAAATTGTGTAAAGGCATGGTATTTATGAGAAGGGCATTTTGCAATAAGAAGTGAGCTATCTTGAATTGGAGTACAAGTATGAATTATGAATTGTGACTATATGCAAACTTTTATGAAAGTGATTTATGTGAATATTTATATGAGATATTTGATGATCCAAGACCAAGTTGAAGATCAAAGATCAATAAGGGAAGAAGATAGTAAATTACTTGTTTCAGGAGTGAGCTCTTCTTGTAGTTGAAATTGCATGTTTGGGTAGTGGGCTCTTCTTGCATACATTATACCACAACTCCTAATAAGGTTGGAATCTCCTAAAAAAAATTCAAAGTCTCCTTACAAGGACTCCTTATACTAAAAATTTTCATTGAATCCTAATAGGGTCCACCCTCTAACAAAGAACTTATATATCAGTATATTATCTAGTGGGTATCATTCCTACTGGGATTTTCCCTTGGCCAAGGTTAACATAGTTAAAAAAAAATTGTGTTATGAGTTATCTTTTTGCATTGTTACTATTAATATTCAGCATTAAGTTATTTCTTTGTTATGCATGGTTTAAAGTAAGTAATAATATCTAGTTGGAAACTAAAGTTTGTAGATTAATAATTCACCCCCCCCCCCGCCCAGTAATCCCTATTTCTAACAATTGGTATCAAACCATAGTTACTTTGAAGAGGCTTAATAGCTTAAGTAAGATCCCTATGGATATGGAATAGTTGATGAAGAACCTTGAAGAAGCTCTTGAACAAATTTATGTCCTTACTTAAGAAAGAGATAAGATGAAGGAAAAATATGAAGACTCTAAAGTATACATTGGTCAATTGAAGGAAAAGATTGAATATCTAGAATCCAAGCCTGAATCCACTAAATCTAGAACTAGTATGATGTCTATTCAAAGTTGAAGATAGAGTACAAGATTTTGAAGCATTAATTGAAGATTACAAATCTAAAGTTTACTTTGAAAAATGATCCTAGCAAAGTTGAATCTAAATTAAAAATTGAAAATATAGATCTGAGAGAAAGTCTAGCAAAGAAAACATTTGAGTTTGAAACATTGAAAGAAGATCATAAAGAACTTCATAATTATAATAATATTGTGAAAGGTGAATTAACATAGTGAAAATTGTAGTTGGGAAGATTTATTCTAGCAGAGAAAATCTTGATGATTTGATGTCAATAAAGAGACCTACTTACAATAAGATTGGTCTTGGTTATCTAATTAACATGTTTGTAAAGAAACCTGAGATTAGATAAGATTTGAAAGGAAAAGACAAATCTAATGATAATATTGAATCTAGTGAATCTTCTAACAAACCTAAAGGAGTTAGACAAGTCAAGGAAGTTCAAATTTTGGATGAATCAAAGCAAGTGGAGACTCCTAAGGAAACCAGGTATGAATTTAGAAGTAAGTGCTTTTTATGTAATGAAATAGGTCATATGAAAAGATATTGTGCAAATAAGTCATTTAATCATGTTAAGGACTTTCACTATCATAATTTTCATGGTATGGGGTCATAATCTAATTGATTGTAGGAAACCTAAGTATGATAATTATAGATGAAATAGTAGAATGCCTAGAAATACTAACCCTATAGATAGAAGAGGATCTAATGAAAGAACATCGAGAGAAGGAAGATCTTATGAAGATAGAAGATAGGTCATGTGTTATAAGTGTAACAACTTAGGACACATTTCTCAAAACTGTCATACACCTGATGATTAATAGAATCTGAGAAGTAGAGTACTTGTTTGTTGGTTATGCAAAAACCTCAGACCTACAATGAAGTACTACAAAATGGATATAAACTTTGGAGATAGAAGGAACAATGGAAGAAACTTTGGGCATAGAAGGAATGATGGAAAGAACAACGGAAATGAAAGAAGGAACCATGAAAGTAGCTTCAAAACTAACACAAACAATGAAAAACAATGAAACATTGTGAGTGAACTTTGGGAAGAACTTAATGAAGCATTTGTGAAAGGAGTAGACATCTCAAATGAAAAGTTAGACAATGATGAGATAGGAAGATCAAATTTAGTTGTTGAGTTTGATTCAATTAAGTTAAATTAATCTTGTTCACAACATCATAATTTGAGAGCTTAAGTAAAAAGCCAAATTAGAGGTAATGAAGTTGGGAAAAGAAGTATCCAATTATGTTTAGATGGTACCTAAGCTCACATGTAATTTGGAGCTCATCTAAACAAGTTATGAAGACATTCAAAGTTATTGGTATTACAATAAAGGTTGATTGCACAATAAAAAATGAAAAGTATGTTTTTATAGAGGATTTCATAATGCAAAGTCTTGAGGATGTTTGTAATGATAAAAGAAGGCTATAGTAAACCTCAAGTGACATATGAAGATCAAATAGATGATCTTGAGCAATTATTTGATTACAAAACATAATTGATAGCTTTTTCATATTTGTAAAATACACAATTAATGAAAGTTCAAGTTGAAAAGATAAATGGAGTACAACATTGATTTTCACTTCATTGCGAACACATCCAAAGTGAAGAGAATTCATAAGTGACTGGTTAGAGTGATTTCAAAGAAAACCATATTTATAGAAAGAGGTATTTTATCATTTTTCTCAAAAAATTATTTGGTAAAAGTTTATAACTAATAGAACCATGGATACATCATTATTACATAGTGTCAAGAAAAAGGATAGACCTAAGTTAAAGATTGTTTCTGTATAAACCATTGAAGGAAACCTTGACTCAGCATTGTCTATCGCTCTAAACAACATAGTTTATCTTGAAGATGTAGCAAGTCATTTGAATAGAAAGTTTGAGTCAGTTGGTAGTTAATTCATGAATAGATAAATGGAATTGGTATTCAACCATGACATGACTATGAATCCTATTTTTGAATAGCTAAGGGAATTATACTCGTTTAAGTATAATTTCTACCATGAGTTAGACACAAATTAATAGACCTAGATTATACTAAGTAGGATACATGATGGTAAATTATGGATGCAAGATAATGTAGTTTATATTTTTCCAACCTTATTCATGAGGAAACTAGTCTTAGTAAACAAGGCAGTGTACCTATAGGTGAGAAGATGGTTAAGAAGAAAGTTGAAAGTTATACTAAAGAAGTGTATAATGGTAAGGCTATGGTGATCAACACCATGAAGTAGGATGATGTTAGATTTTTGAGTAGAATTATTACTTATTATGTTTCTGAAAGTTCTAAGATTGATGAACTTTTAGCAGGATTCATCTATGCAACCTATAAGATATGCATATAGAGAAAGAACAAGTGAATCTTAGTGGAATACTAAGAATATAACTCTTAAAAAACCTAGAAAAGATTATGAGGATAAAGAATGGTTTGTTTAGATTCCAATCATTCATCAATCACATATTATTTCATGTACTTAAAATATTTTCTTTCTAATAAGTCACAAACATAATGAGTAGTGACATATGGACCATGGAGAAGATTACAGAGGTATGTAGAAGGAATCCTCTAGACAAGATATTGGATAGTGGCAACCTAATAATGAAGAATTTTAAGAATGAAATGAAAAAGAAATTTAGAATTTCTCTAGCAATTGTGGACAAATTCAAAAAAGATATTTGTATATTGGTTGACATAGATCATACCTATATTAACGCAGTAAAACCTTGGTAGACAATTTCTTTATCCCTTGAGTTATGAATTGAATGATGATGTTGAAGTTGGTTATATTGATTTGTTGCTAAATTCAAACAGGGATAAAGCAGAATACAGATTTTCCTCATATGATGAGATCAAATAGTAAGCTCATTAAGCAACCTTAGAAAATCGATCACACAAGAAAGTTGAATCTATAATTAAGAAGGCACTATTAGAGGCTAGAATGATGGAGAGTGAATATGAGGCTGTAAGATTGAAAATGAAGCAAGGTATGCTAAACATACAAAAAAATTATTATCAATGCTAAAACATCTTCTGAAGAGAGCATTCTATATGTAGTAATGTCTAATGTTCAATCCAGTGAGCCGAAGTGAAAGTCTAAAAGATTGGTGGAATACGTGTCTACTAAGACAAAGAGAGTGAAACAACAAGCTAGTAGACCATGTTAAAGACAAAATCCATTTGACAATTGACTCTAGTGATGAAGAAGATGAGGAACATGAAATCAAGAAAGAAAAAAAGGTGACTCCACCTAAGAAAGCAATAGGCAAAGTTTGGCAAACTTGAAAGCCGAAGATTGAGAAGATCACAATACAACTATTGCCAATGGAGGAAATTTTGTTTAGATGAACGAGTTTTATGATTTATATAACAATTTTGAGGACCAGATTGATATATCTACTATGAGATGTATTGTGGCAAATAATTTGAAACTATAGAATCTTGAGAACATTATTAACTAGAAATTGTATCAGATACTCATCAAGAAGAAGGCTCCTACAAGGGAAGAAGACCTCAAACTTTGAAACTCTATGCTTAGGACTATTTGCAAGAATAATGATGAAGATGAAACCAAAAGATTGTTAAATAACGTCACACCATAATTAAGGAATAAATTGAGACCATTCCTATTTATGATTGGTGAAAAGGATAAACTAAGAAGTGAGACTACAACTATAATCAGTCAAATGCTAACAGATTCAAAGGTGACATCTCCTCCAACTCCTAGAACCTTGGAAGTGTTAGTAAGTAATGACACCATACAGATTGATCAAACCAATGTTACCCTTAACATTTATGATACCAATTCATTTGGTGGTTCCAAACCAAATGAACTAGACACTGGAGATATTGAGGATAAGTTGAGAAAGATTAAAGAAGAGAAATGTTACTTGAAGAAGAAAAGAAGAAAGTAGAGGAAGCCAAGAAAAAACTACTTGATGAAGATAAGAAAATATTGGAAGAGAAGAGATAAAGAGAGGAAAAGGAAAAGAAAGAAGAAAAGAGAGAAAGAGAGGAAAAGGAAAAGAAAAAAAGAAAGAAGAACAAAATAAGCAGAAAAGAAATAGAGGGAAGATGATACTAAACTATCTAATTCATCTACTTTTCTCTCTCTTGCTAATTTATCTACTGATGATGATGATCAAATAGATCTAATCTCATTCCTAACCAAGTTGATTGAGAAGAATAGGAAGGTAAAGAGTTTACAAAGAACATTAATGGAAGTGACATTCAGATTGCACAGTACATTAGCAGTTCAACATGCATAATCTGATCTTGAATAGAGAGCACAAGCAATGCTAAAATCATTTGATGAAGAGTTTACAAACTTGTTGAATGTTGTAGAGGAAAAGACACAAATTTATCATGATGCTAATTTTTTTAGCACCATTTGTTAGAATATCAAGAATGACTTAGTTAATCTTGATACTTGTATAGAAGAACTCTAGAAATGTCAGTAGGAAGGGGAAACTTTGTATATTAAGTGTACCTTATCATAAAATCTAACTAAAGACATTGATAGTCAGATATAGATAAAGATGAGTGAGCTAGAGGCTTTATCTAGCTAGATCCAACATCCATCTTGTAAAGTAAATGATTTTGGAGGATGAATATCTAGCATTCATAGTGACATTAGGAAACTAGAACATCAAAAAGAACATATTTTGAAGAGGACATCTAATTTCAAAGGCTCTATTAATTTGAAATTATCTTTTGCGGAAAAATAGATAGAGGAATGTGTCAAGGCCAAGGACACATATTCCAACTTTCTGTATTTGGATATTAATACAGTTGAGATTGCATCATATACTTTATGTGCAATTCTCACTTCAGCTCAGTCTACCAAGGAAACATGGACCAAAGATATGGATATTCTAAAGGAAAATTATGATGACTGTATGAAGATTATTTTAGCATAAGGAAGGACAACATTTTTTTATAGTTTTTTGGATCAAATCTT
Source organism: Cupressus sempervirens (assembly GCA_028749045.1). Classification (NCBI taxonomy): domain Eukaryota; kingdom Viridiplantae; phylum Streptophyta; class Pinopsida; order Cupressales; family Cupressaceae; genus Cupressus; species Cupressus sempervirens. Next base: position 64,892,966 of record CM053789.1, on the reverse strand, counting down.
GACATTTTGACCTTTTTCATTGATGTCAAAGGGGGAGTTATAGTTGCAAAAAATTGGAAAGTAGAAAATTTGGATAGTAAAGGGGAGAGACAAAATTGGGAGTAGTAGTTAATTGGAAAGTAGTAAACTATATTGTAAGAGGGAGAATATTAAAGTTGAACAAGTTGTAATAGATGTAATGTTTATATGTTATTTATGTTAAGTTTTTGTCACTTAGCTAGTTTACCCTATTTTTTTGCCATTAATGCCAAAGGGGGAGATTGCTGAAATTCAATAATAGTGATATGTAATTGTTGTCATTTATGGAAACATGTGATGTACATGTTCATAGGAAACCTTAGAAATAAAGATACTTAGTGTTTGGTAATCGAAAAATTGTCTAAGTGCAGAATTTGGTTTGTAATAGTATATTATTTTGTTTATAACTTGTTGTTGATGTTATATTATGACTAGCAAAGTTACATAGAGAGAGTATACATATAGATGATGACATGTATCACCTTGGAAGTCAATAAAAACTGTAAAAAATAGAAATAATCATGTTTGAATCAAAATAGGATAGCAGAATTAAAAGAAAAGAATTGCTTTGTTTACAAAATAATTACTTGTCCAATTAGGGCGACATCCTAGATGTTTACTCTAACTTGGAAAAGTGGTTTGTGTTCTTAGCTAACCCAGAAGAAATTTGTGTAAAGGCATGGTATTTATGCCAAGAAAATTTATCAATAAGAAGTGAGCTATCTTGAATGGAAGTATAAGTGTGGATTGCAAATTATGACTATATGCGAACTTTTATGAAAATAATATATGAGAAGTTTTATATGAGCTATTTCATGATCCAAGATTTAGTTGAAGATTAGATATTTGTAAAGGAAGGAGATAACAATAAATTACTTGTTTGAGTAGTGAGCTCCTCTTGTAGTTGAAATTGCATGTTTGGGCAGTGGGCTCTTCTTGCATGCATTATACCATATCTCCTAATAGTGTTGGAATCTCTTAATAGAGATTCCTTATACTAATTTTTCTCATTAAATCCTAATAGGGTTTGTCCTCTAACAAGGATCTTATATATCAGTATATTATCTAGTTGGTAACATCCCCACCTAGGTTTTCCCTTGGCTAGGATTTCCCTAGTTAACAAAATATGGTGTTATGAGTTATCTTTGTCCATTATTACTATTACTTTTTAATATTACTTTATTACTTTTGTATGCATGGTTTAAAGTAAGTAATAATATCCAGTTGGAAACTAAAGTTTTTAGGACGTTGATTCACACCCATCCACCCACCCCCCCCCCGCCCCCTATTTCTAAAATGTCTTAGTCAAAAGGACCTGAGTTACAAATAGAGGAACTTGAATTACAGTTTGAATGACCTAGGTTATAGATAGTGGGACTCAAGCATGATTGAGAAGATCATTTTGAGCATGGTAAACTAAGTGAAACATGTCCTAAATCCATAAAGAAGGAACTTGTACTTTCTAGATACATTAGAAAGGCATCATGCACCTGAGAAAATTATTGGAGATCAATCAAAAGGCACAATGTGGTGTAGAGCACCAAGCCACATGGTTTATATTTTGGTTTTCAAGTTTTTTTTCACCTACTCAGGATAACATAAACAAACCTTGGATGAAAAGGCCATGGTTGTTAAAGTAAGATACCATTTTGTATGCTTCAGGCACTTTATGAAATTTATAAGCAAAAGTTGCTCATTAGGAAAAATTTAGGTTCTTTAATGATTTTGGTCAAGAAAGCCTAGGATTATGTTATTTTTTTTTTTTTTTTTTTTTGGTTTTAGGTATGTTGGAACCTTTTCCAAGTCCTAGAATTGTAATCAAGTAAAAAATGTAGAAATTGCACCTTTTATGCAAATTTGCATTGTTGAAAGTTGTAAAGTTTGCTCAAAAGTATAACTTAGTGGGAAAAGGGTTATAAACATTAAAATATTGGTTCTTAACATTGAAATACACATAGGAGAGATATATAACTCATTTTTAAGGTCTAGAGGGAATTAATATATGGATTGGAAGAAGTTACAAAGAAGAAATTTTAGTTTTGGAGTTTTTTTTACTATTGTTTACATTATGCAAAGATGGGCCTCTAACTGTAATTTTCTTGGTTGAAATTTCATGACCACTTGAGATATGGTAGTTAGTAGGTCCTATTAAAGATTCTAGGGTTCCAAAATTGGAGGATGTGTTTTGTGATTTTTCCAATCAAGGCCTAGGTCAAGTACCATAAAGGATTTGACCTCTTGTAGTGTGTTGATTTGTGAATGGTAGGAGTTTGGGAGTTGTTGAAGGACTGAGCATTTGGAAATAAGATATTTTGTTATTTCTAGTCATTCTTAAGTGTTTAGTTCATTTCCATTATCCCATTTCCTATGGGTTTCTTTGTAAACCAAGCTTGAGTTGATCACTTAGGTTTATGTTGCTTTTTGAAGGAAATTGGAATGTTGGAGTGGGGCTAGAGCTTGGTGCTTTGGTGTTTGAAGTGACTTTGAAAATTTTATTCAAAAACTTAATTTTTTTGGGGTCTTTCTTGAAACTTTGTAAAGATAGATCCAAAAATCCATTTCAGGAGGGCTAAAAATGGCTCATAGGGCTACTAGGCCAAATTGGAGTTTGAGGTTTTGTGCAAGCATATGATTCATACCATTGATGTGTTGTATAGTAAATAGGTTCCATAAGATCATTTAACATATTATAATGCTTGGGACAAACTTCTAGTGTGTTTTCCTATTATTGACCTAGTTGTGGAAGATTGGTGCAAAACACATAAAGTGGACAAGAATGGTTCTTTGTCCTTGGATCCTCGGTGAATTTGGAGAGGTATTTATTTGATCCATTAGTGGATTGAAGTGTGCTAAAACCTTGTAAGAAGGTTTAATATTTGATAACTAAATAATTATTTGAAAAGTGGGAAGCCCATTTGAAGCTTTTTAGTTGTACTCTCTACATCACAATAAGAAGGAATAAACTAAAAGGTGCATGTTTTCTTGTTGAGCTTGAACCTAGAACTATTAAAGATGCATTGAAAAATTAAAATTGGATTGAGGAAATGAATAAAGATATTGAAAAAATTTAAGGGAAAAAAATTGGGCTCTTGTTCCTAGACCCAAGGACAAAAATATGATTGGCACAAAATGAGTATTCAAAAGTAAGTTAAGTGAAAATGGAGAAGTATCAAGGAAAAAGGAAAGGTTATTATGTAAAGGTTATTCTCAAGAACAAGGTATTGATTATGGAGAAAATTTTTCTCCTATTTCAAGAGTAGAACATGTTAGAACACTACTTGCTTATGTTGCACATAAAAGATTCAAAGTATATCAGATGGACGTGAAGTCAGCTCTCTTGAATGGAATCCTAAAAGAACAAGACTACATTGAGAAACTTGAAGAATCCATTGATCCTAACAAAATGGATATGGTTTTTAGATTACACAAAGCTTTATATGGTCTTAAACAAGTGTCCAGAGCCTGGTATGAAATATTGCATAGTTATCTAATAAGAATTGGTTTCCAAAGGACAAATGATAACAACAGTCTATACATCGAGGAAGGACCAAAAAATAAGATATTGCTGGTAGAAATCTTTACAGATGATATATTATTCATTAGACACATGATTACTTATGCAAATTTTTTTATGAATAAATGAGTAAAGAATTTAAAATGTTAATGTTTGGGGAGATTAAATTCTTTGTTGGATTTCTAATTCAATAGAAGAAGGATGACATTTAAATTACTCAATCAAATTACATTAAGGAGATAGTGAAGAAATTTGAAATGGAGGATTCTAGACTAGTTGGAATACCTATGTCTATTGGACATAACCTTTCCAAAAATGATGATTCCAAAGAGGTAGATCATACTACATATATATCAATGATTGGAAAAATTCATAATGTGGTGCACACAAGACTTGATATTGCATTAGCAGTTCGTATGGTGGCAAGATTATCTTCTAATCCAAAGGAAAATCAAGGTATCTAAAAGGAACTAAATATTATGGTTTGTAGTATAAAAAAGGAGGCAACTTTGAATTGAAATCCAAGTTCATTGATGTTGATTGGGTAGGAAGTACTGATGATAGGAAAAAGATTAGTGGTGGAGCATTCTTTCTTGGGAAGAAGCTAGTGTCTTCGACAAGCAAGAAACAAAATTGCATATCTTAGTCTACAATAGAAACAAAATATCTTGTAGCAACAACCAATTGTTCCAACATCATTTTCTTCAAACAACAATTGTCTGGTATGAAGGAAGAAAACAAGGATTGAGTAGTTATCTTCTATGATAAGACTAGTTCAATTAACATATCCAAGAATCTAGTGATGCATATCAAGAAAAATTACATTGCAATAAAGTATCATTTTCTAAGAGAATTAGTACAAGACAAATAGGTGAGATTGGAATATGTCAATAGAAATGGTAGATATATTGACCAAGCCATTACCTAATGATGAATTTTGATATCTAAGAGGTAACCTAGGGTTCATTCCACTATCTAATGCTCACTAATCAAATATTGGTGATGCATCAACTAAGCATTTGAGGATTAGTCAAGTTGATGTAATATTATTAGAAAAAATTGCATATGAATTAGTACATCAATTACATAAAGAATCCATTGAATTTTGTCTTAGGCATGATATGTCAAAGAGGGAGAGTTTTCTGTCATATTGGAGAAATTTCATATAAGAAGAGATCAATAAGTCAAAGGAAGAGATTGCAGATAGTGCAATCATTTTAATGGGAGAGATTGATGTCAGAGGAAATACTCACTAATAGAAGGAGTTCTCATGGATGAGAATCAAAATGAAGCTAAGGATATTATCCTCACTTCTATTTTTTCTTCAAAAATTTCTGTATTATGACATTTTGTGTTATCATCAATGCCAAAAAGGTAGATTGTTGAAAATAATTATTCAATTGTATGTTGTTCATGATGTTACAAAAAATCTCAAGCCTTTACCGAGTAGTCAATGTTAGCTAACCTCACTCGGGCATCAAGGATAGTTTCCTGTATGTGTCGAGAATTTAATTATAACCAAGCTCGGTTGGTTAATGAAGCTATGTTTGTATTGACCAAGTTGAGCTAGTTATAAAAGGAAAATCAACATGAAGTCTATACTAATTGGGTTGGGTCACTTAACAAAATAAATCCCATTCTAACTAAGTTAGTCAATAAAAAAAGGGATCCTTTGTGTTAACCACATACTCAATTTTGCAGTAGTTGACTGTTAGCATATTAAGTTTGATATATTAATTGGTTAATGCAAGTCAGCTTAAGGGATGGTAATTGTTTAATTAAAATAGTATTCAAGCCAACTTGACAAGGTGAATCATACATATGAAAGGTCAAGTTGAGGATTTTATGCAGGAGCATCTAGTGGTGTAAGGGCAATCCTATGTCACCCAAAAAAAAATGCTTAGAAATAGTTTGTATTAAATGTGTTTTCATTTTTGGATACCCATTTGGGTTAAATAAAGGTTCCAACTCTCATAGTTCCACTATTAGTGTTCTGGGTTAGAGTTTTTAAATGCCTTGGGATATGTGTAAATGCCTTACAAAGGGAATTAGGTGATTGAGCCATAATTGTTGTGAGTTAGAAGGTGTAAATTGGAGGGATACTTATATTTTTAATTTAGAACATTCCAAAAAAAGAATTAGGTCAAAAGGCTCTACGGTTAGAAAGTTATTGTAGTTTTTTAATTTCTGGAGACCTCCTAAGAGCGCTTCAAAGTCAAATTTGAGGCACTAAATGACCTCTTGTCCATAGGCCTATAGATTACTTTGAGGGCTTTCTAGAAATTTAAACAACTCGTCAATCAGAGTTACGCTTCAAAAGTTATGCCCCCTAAAAGTTTGGCTACCATTTCTAGATTCTTCTAATTTTGTATCAACTTCTAACACGACTTTTGGAACCTTCTATTTTGTTGGTGGATTCCAACTAGCACATTCTAGAATGTATTCCTAATCCTTATCCCTTTAGGGTCTATTTAAGAACATTCCTAGAACTGTAGAAGGAAGTTCGGAGTGGAGTTTGAGAGAAGGTATTGAGAGAAGTATTTTTCTCTAGATTCATGCGATTGTAAGCCCATAGGGCATGTATTTGGGTTTTCTTTATTTGTACTAAATTTAGTAGCAAATTTTCACCGATAATAATATTTCCCTATTCCTGTTGTGTTCATTTTGGACCTGGGTTGTGTCCCCATCAAGTGGTATTAGAGGAAGTTTTCTTGAGAGTGTAGACAAAGCACCGACTGTGAGGTAGTTTGCACCAGGACTATGTGGTTGTGGATTTGAGTCAAGAAGATGCCTCCACAAGGAGAGCATGGTGGAAGGGCCAAATTTGTTAATCTTGAGGAGGTTAGAGCCCTCGAGAGGCAAGTTCAAGCATTAAAAGAGGAGATCCATAGAGGACTGAATGTTGCCACAAGTGACGAAAGTGATGAAGAAGAAGAAGAAGAAGAAGTTGGAAAGGAAGGGGAAGGTGAAGGGGAAGTCTTAAATCAAGTAGAGGAGATGCTTTTTAGGGACATTTCTAAGCTTTGAAAAAGACCTAAAATTTATGTGGGGGAATTTTTTGGGAAATCTAAAACTGAATGAGTTGATCGAATGGATCAATCAACTAGAGGAGTATTTTGAGTATGAGGATATCAAGAACCAAGATGGGGTTAAGTTTGCAAAGGAAAAAATGAAAGGTCATGCCAAAATCTAGTGGCAAGAGATTTAGCTAGAAAGAAATAGAGGAGAAAAGGAGAAAATCACAAGGTGGGATCGCATGGTGGAAAAACTAAAGAAGTAGTTCATTTCTATTGATTACAAGCTTGATTTGTTCAAGAAAATGTGAGGGTTAAAGAAAGCATGAAAATTTGTCTCAGAATATACAGTGGAATTTTATCAACTTATTATTAGGATAGGGCATGCATAAGAAAATAAGGAGAAGGTTTCTTGTTACCTTAGTGGGTTATGACCTAGCATTTAGGAGGAGTTAAGTCTAGTTAGAATGACCAGCATTGAAGAGGCATACTAGTTTTCCCTGTGAGTTGAAGAGAAGTTAAACAAAAGGTTTGAAGGAAGGAAAAGAGGGCATGGTCAAGGAGGAAGGGGAGTGGTAGGTCATTTGGAGGCCAAAATGAGACTTAGAAGAAAAATGAAGATGTGGGTACTAGAAGGAATAAGAGGAATGAGGATTTCAACAGATCCCGTGATAAAAACTTTAGAGATCAGAGAGGAAGAGGTAGAGGATGTTGACAAGGATCAGAAAAACAAGGCTTCCATGGTACCTATTTTCATTGCAATGAAGAAGGTCACCATGCCTTTGAATGCCCTTAATGAAAAGGGAGAAAAAATAGGAGAGCTAATGGTCAAGCAAGGGTTGTTCATTTGATGAGGATGTACAATCATCACATTCAGAGGATGTGGAAAGAGGAGAGGTTCTAGTAAATGAAAGGGTCTTACTAAGTAGTGAGACCAAACCTAGACAAAGGAGGAGTTTGTTTTGTACTAGGTGCAAGTGTGAGGATAAGTGTTGTGATGTGATTTTTGATGGTGGTAGCACTGATAACTTGGTGTCAAAGGAGATGGTCACTAAGCTAAAGCTCAAGAGGGTGAAACACCCCCAACCCTATTAGATTTCTTGGGTGAAGGATGATCATAAGGTCTTCGTAAGTGAATAATGTTTGGTGAAGTTTAAAATTGGGAGTTACCATGATGAAGTTCTCTATGACATTATTCCAACTAATGTCTGCCATTTATTGTTGGGAAGACTATGGTAGTTTGATAGGCATGCAGTACATGATGGTCATGCAAACACATACTCTCTAACAAAGAATGGATTTTTCCACAAACTGAAGCCCCTAATAAGAGAAGGTGAAAATGTATGCAATAGTGCTAGGATATGCCTTGTTGATGGAAGAAAGTTTTTAGATGGCATGAAACATCAGCATATCTGTTATGCTTTGATTCCTAGAAAAGATAAGGAAGGTAGCAATGAAATTCCACTTGAAGTTTCAGATCTATTAAGTGAGTTTGGAGATGTCATCTTTGATAATATTCTAGAAGGGTTACCACCAGTAAGGCAAATCATTCATCAGATAGATTTAATCCCAAGAGCTAGTTTTCCTAACAAAGCTGCTCATAGGATGACTCCTATTGAAACTAAGTTGCTAAACAGATAGGTTTAGGAGCTATTGAGGAAGGTTTTGATTCAAGAGAGCCTAAGTCCATGTGTAGTACCTATAGTACTAGAACCAAAGAAGGATGGAGAGTGGAGAATGTGTATAGACTCTTGAGCTATAAATAGGATAACCAGCAAGTATCAATTTCCTTTGCTAAGAATTGATAATGTTATGGACTACTTGAGTGGAGGTTGGTACTTCACAAAGATAGATGTCAAGAGTGGCTATCACTAGATATAGATACAAGAAGGAGATGAGTGGAAAACTGCATTCAATACCAAAGATGGTCTATATGAGTGGTTAGTCATGCCCTTTGGATTGACCAAGGTGCCAAGCACCTTCATGTGACTTATGAATGAGGTAATAAAAAAATTCTCAGGAAAATTTGTTATTGTCTATTTGGATGATATTTTAATTTTCAAAAATACTTTGGATGAACATTTATTGCACATTCATAGTCTCCTTGAAAGGTTGAGGGAAGAGAAATTATTAATTAATATGAAGAAGTATAGCTTTGCAAAAAAAGAGTTGGTCTACTTGGGGTTTGTTGTATCATCTGAAGGTCTCAAAATGGATCCAAAGAAGGTAAAAGCCATCTTGGAATGGCCTAATCCAAGGTATGCTATAGAGGTAAGATCATTTCATGGTCTATTCAATTTTTATAGGAAGTTCATTAAGAATTTTAGTGGCATCTGTGCACCCCTGACTGAAACAATAAGGGGCGATAGAAAATAGTTTAAGTGGACTATATCAGGTGCAAGAAGTTTTGAATTTTTCAAGAGAAGGTGACATAAAAACCTATGTTGGCACTTCCTAATTTTAATAAAGTATTCCAAGTAGATTGTGATGCTAGTGGTAGTGTTATTGGAGCTATATTGAGCAAGAAGGTAATCCTATTGCATATTTTAGTAAAAAAATGAATGATGTGAAGAAGAAGTATTATGTTTATGATCAGGAGTTATATGCAATAGTCTAGGCCTTAAAGAAGTTGAAGCATTATTTATTGCCAAAAGAATTTGTCTTGTATATTGATCACCAGACATTATAGTACCTAAATAGCCAAGGTAAATTGAACCAAAGGCATTTGAAGTGGGTAGAGTTCTTGCAGAGTTATACATTTGTGTTGAAGCATAGAAGTGCAAAGTCTAATAGGGTTGCAGATGCATTGAGTAGGAGATAGTTGTTGCTTAGAGTAATGTAGGTTGAAGTGGTTGGGTTTGATGAACTCAAGAACTTGTACCCTAAGGATCCTGATTTTACTGAGGCATGGATGGCTTGCAAAGAACCTGTTACTATAGATAGGATTAGGTGGCTAGATTATTTGATTCAAGATGGTATGTTGTTCAAGGGTAGTCAATTATGCATTCAAGGAGTTCCATGAGGGAAAAATTGATCAAAGAGAAACATAGTGGGGGGATGGTAGGACATTTTGGTCTAGTTAGGACCATTGCCATTCTTAGAGAACATTACTTTTGGCCTCAAATGTCACAAGATGTAGAGAAGTTTGTACAAAGTTGTCAAGTATGTCAAGCAGCCAAAGGATTTAGTCACAATACTAGACTCTATCAGCCATTGCTTGTTCCATCAAAGCCATGGGAGGACATAAGTATGGATTTTGTTCTTGGATTGCCGAGGACACAAAGGGGGAATGACTCAGTATTTTTGGTAGTTAATAAGTTCTCCAAAATGGCACATTTCTTTCCATGCCACAAGACTCATGATGTTGTACATATTGTAGATTTGTTTTTCAGAGAGGTGGTGAGACTACATGGTCTCCCAAGGAGTATAGTTTCTAATATAGACACTAAATTTGTGGGATATTTCTAGAGAACATTGTGGAAAAAGTTGAGGATGGAATTGAAGTTCAGTTCTACACATCATCCACAAACTGATAGATAGATAAAGTGGTAAATTGGAGTCTAGGCAAATTGATGAGGTGTTTAGTAGGAGATAATCCCAAGGGATGGAATTTGATTCTATGACAAGAAAAATTTTCTTACAATAATTTTGTAAATAGAAGTACTGGTAGATCATCATTCCAAATTGTGTATGGAAGTAGCCCAAGGATTGCACCAGAATTGAGGAAGATGGAGCAAGGGGAGGGGACAAGTGCAAAGGCAAAAGAATTTGCTGAACATATCAAGTGCCTACATGAGGAGGTCCATGCACACATTACCAAGATGAATCAATAGTATAAAGCTAGGGCTGATCAAAGAAGGAGACATAAGGAGTTCCAAGTAGGGAATTTGGTTATGGTACACTTATGAAAGCAACATTTTCTAGTGGGTACTTACAACAAGCTAAAAATAAATAAATTTGGGCCTTGCAAAATTTTGAAGAAACATGACTTTAGAAATGAATATGAGGTTGAGTTGCCAGATGGGATTCACATTTCTTCTATCTTCAACATTGGAGACTTAACAAAGTATCATGATGATGGCACAGATGAGGAGTTGATGATGAAGCCATGTCCAATTCCTACTTCTAAGAAAGAAGAGATAGAAGAGATTCTAGATAGTCATGTGGGTAGGAGTACTAGAAATTGATAGTGTGAAGAGTACCTGGTGAAGTGGAAAGGATAACCAATTGAAGACTTAACTTGGATTTCAGTAGTGGAGGTTTCCCATTTGGGTTTTCATCTACCATCCATAAAGTGACAGGGTCACTTTTCAAATTACACTAGGTGTCTAATGTAGGAGCATCTAGTGGTGTAAGGGTAATCCTATGCCATCC